>JAOEGL010000003.1:194776256-195288756 GCA_034509955.1 Urosaurus nigricauda | reverse complement strand
TTATGAAGAGGAAACCTGTTTCTTGCTCAACAACAGATTTTGGGCCAGCAAAAATTTATTGATTTGACAGAGGACGAAAAATCTTCTTCTTGGTCTCATATCATTTACCCTAGCCCAGTGTTGTTGTTGTTATTGCTGCTGTTGTTAATACCCTGTGGCTACTAGCACATGCAGGTGACAATTAGCATCATGTCTGCTCTTTAAAAAAAAACTACATGATTTCTAAGTAAATTCATAAATCATGCAACTATCATCTCTGATTTCTTCTTCCTCTTGTTTCTAAATGACACCAAAATCTGGGTTGTAGCTGTAGGTGGGGAAAGATGTGTTTATTCTACAAATAAGAATTCTGCCCTTCCCCCCATGAAATTTTCTTTCAATTCTCAAATCTCTAACATTGCAGTAACTTTAAAAGTTGAGCATTTAGAAATACCATTTAGGCATCCAATGAAAAGGGGAAATGTGAGCACAGCGATCGTAAGAATCGTAGATGTGAATGATTTTCCATGTCCCATTCTTTTCAATGCTAGAAAATTGAAGATTGGAGAAAAACTTCAGTGGGAAGTAAATTATTCATGGCTGGAAAATGCCCATTCTCTTCCCCCACCCCCTTTGCTATATCCCTGACAAAAATATATCAAGATCTATACTGGATTGCTCCTCAAATAATTCCCAAGCTAAAAAATCTTTAGTGTACTGATAGTCACAGGAGGTTTCAGCTAGCATATGCCTAGAGTCTTTATCAAGGTGACTTTACATTTAGCTCTTCAGGGTTTAGAGACAGGAGTCTGAATACTGAATGCTACTGAAAAATTTAAAATTCATCCCAGACTCATTGCATGTGATCCTAAGAGCTACTTGAGGCATGCCCAAGGGCTTTAATATCAGGGTTTTTTTTTCTTTGAACATCAAATCTCCATAACATATCACAAGTTGCTTTTGAAAATGCCTCAGTTTCAAAAGTGGTTTGGGCATATGAAGTTTGTGAAACTCAACCCCAAAGAGCAGCCTGTTGATCTAGGTTGGGGATGGGAAATATGTGGCCCATGGTGGAAGAGGACGCTTCTCTGCATCTAGGTTCCTCAAATTTTCAAAAGTCAAAATGGTGTTGTTTGCTGTGGACGGGGCGGGGTGTGTGTGTAATTTTAAGCTGAAAAAAATGACATTGGGGGTTTAAGTGTATTTAATGGCTTTTTAAGGGAGCCCCTCCTTGAAACACTCCAATGCAGGTAAAAATAGTATCCAGAGCATTACTTTACCACATATCATATATAGGATCAGGAGACCTAATAACAGACATCAAACTTTCTACACATAACACATGACCCTTATCTAGGTGAAATATGATTCATTTCCCAGACAAAAAGTTGCCCAGGCGTAAAGAAGAGGCACTCTTTTTTTTAAAACAAGAAGTGATAGCTCAAAATAACAGCAATATTTTCTTGCAGAAAGCATCAGCTTCAATGCTTGATATAAACCGGTAGAGATGGGAAAGATTCTGCACTTGAAACCTTGGAGAGTTGTTTCTGGTTGTACCAAGAATCTGCATAATGCAGATGTCTTTCTTCTCAAAACCCCTTTAGGTGCAGAAACAAACTGTACAGCCTTGTGGTTTCCATGCATTACCATTTCACTTAATCAAACACTGTCTTGTTTGATTGGGAACCTCTCTTTGGTGTGCCTGCACATGATGAGGATGTAGAAAAATGTACCAATATATCTCTTTGTTCATGCATGCAGACATATGTACATGCCTTGAAATCCATTAGGTGCACACCTGCTTTGCTGTAACTGTGAACCAGTGCCAAGCATGTGTTGCATTTTCTGTTAATGTTTTCTTAATACTACATATCTTTTCACTATGTTATTACTTAATAAAGATTAATTTTTGGAGGAGTGTTACAAATCGTGTAATCTTGTTCAAGTGGTATGTAAACTGGGGATTACTGCAATCAGAACAGCATTCATGAAAATTGCTACCATTTGCATAACTGCTTGTGGCTAAAGAAACAAGACTTGACAGTGAATTTGATTGTTACCAGCACACTGGAGGAGAGGAAGTCTGAGCAAATGATGCTTCCTCTTCTTGTTTTGTGTAAATAACATAGCATGAGCCCTGAAGCCTCGAACTGGTAATTATTAGCTTTGTGTACACCTGTCTCATGTGTAGTGGGAACAGACAGCAGGTGGGAGATATTACTGGTCAATAAAAGTCGTTAGGTTCTGGAGTGGCTCCACCCAGAAGCAGTGGCATCACAAGTCGGTGCAGACTGCACCAGGTAACACCCCAGAGGGGGGTGTCATTCACTACAGTTGTACAACAGGGGGGTTAACCCCCCCCCCGGGAAACTGCCACCACTGCTTCCACCACTACAATTACAGAGGTCAGGGAGAAGGCACCTTCACTGGTCCTGGAGGCAGAGTTTCCCTCTTTCACCTGCTCCATGCCATGGCACCCTAGCAGTATATAAAAGCCTGTGGCACCTCTAGGGCTGATGATCTTGCAGCAACGGCAGCAGGAGCAGATGGCTTGGAGGGAGTGGGTGGTGTGCCTGGTGATGGGGGACTCACAGGGCTTCAGCGGGAGCCTGGCTCACTAACTGGACCTGCTGTTGTTGGTGGGCTCACTCCCACTGCATCTCTGTAAGTGAACCCCCAGGCTTCCCACTGATGCCTGCCTGCCTCTTCTAGCCTCCTGCACTGCCCCTTTCCTATGGCGTGTCTCCTCAGTTTTCTCTTATGCTTCATCTTTTGTGATTGCTGTCTCTCTTGCCTCAGCTTCCTCCTTGCTCTGTTTGTTGCCTTTCGTCTCCTTTCACTGGATGTCTACCTCCCCCCCCTCATTTTTTGCAATAAATAAGAGCACTTTACAATCAACAGCAATGACCCAACTGTCTTCTCCCAGTGCAACGAAGAAGAAAAGTTTGAAAAGGTGCTGGGGAAGGGATCAGTAAACACTAAAAGGAGCAGCAAAAGCTGCTTCTCTGCCATCTCACTGCCTGATTTTGCATTGGCAGGAGCAACCTGTGGTCTGCTGCTGCCTCTTTTTACTGACTGGCACCTATGCAAAGGAAAAGTGCCTTGGAAGAAGCTTTGCATGCACATGCACCTCCCACAAGATGATATAAGTTTAATCATCATTGTCTCAGACTGTTAGGGAAAAAACATCCTTTTTTAATAGTTTAAATGCCTGAGTTACTTAGGCTAGAACATACAAAAGTTACAAGACATTATTAAACCATGAAGAGGAAAAGACTTATGCCATCTTGCAGATCTTTGCAGGACATCCAGAGCTGATTTAAGACCAGGATACATTAGCATACATGTTAAACTTTTGTGCCTATAGACCTCAAACTTGTTCAGGTTATTTGGAAACTTTGCCCAGTTTCAGTAGACTCCCTCCTTTGCCCTTTCAGAGCTAGACACTGTGGCTAATAATTATGGAATTACTTACATGATTTTTGCTGTCATGCAATCTTATACAAACTGTATGTTATATATCTTCGAATTGCCTTGCAACTTGTGTTGACGCCATGAATTTCATAGGGATTTTTAAGAGCAGAAAGAGGTAGTTTTGTTAGTTCCTTCTTATGAAATAGAGCCTTCACACCTGGTAATTGTTGATGGATCTCACAAGTACCAACCAGGGCTGATCCTGCTTAGCTTCCAAGATCAAATGAGACCAGGTGCTTTTAGGGCATTTAGCATTCCTCCCCAAAAACCTCCTAAATACTCAGAAGGCAGATGAGGGCAAACCCCTCTGAATAAATAAAGGCACACTGAAACAACAACATGCTCACCAAAACACACAACCACCATTGTTGAATGTGGTTACATTTAGAACATAACTTGCCTTATATTATCTTGCCTTTTGAGGTTTCAGGCAAGATTCATTCCAAAACTTGGGCCCTGTACACACTGGCCCTTTGGCCCAGCTGGGGGGCAGAGTTGGAGCATAATGTCTCCATGACGCATGCCCTAGTTCCAGCCCTAGGGCACCATGGTGTCATGTGCTGCTCCACATGGCATGCAGCATCACGGTGCTCCTCTGGCATTGTGTCCATATGATGGAGCACCAAAGGAGTGCCATATAGCCATGCTGACACAGCTATTGCACCCTTTTTGCAGATCCTTTTCACGCCTTGGAAAGGCTGGATCAGGGCTGCAGAATAAAGTTGCTGCAGCCCCAATCCGACTGAAAAAGGGGTGTCTAGAGGTGTTTGTACAGCCCCTAATGTAGTGATCTCCGTCTATCTATCAATCTACCAAATCTTTTGAAATTAAAATTTGTGTATACAGTGGGTCTTTGCTATACGCTGGGTTTTGGTTACAGGACCCTCCATGAATAACAAAATCTGTGGATGCTCAAGTCCCATTAAATATAATGGCAGAGTAAAATGATATTTCTTATGTAAAAAGGAAAATCAAGGTTTGCTGTTTGGAATTTATACTTTTTTAAAATATTTTCAAGTTGTGGATGCTTGAATGTCCAGGAAAAGAGATTCCACCTCAACCTTAGGAGGAACTTCCTGACAGTAAGGGCTGTTCGACAGTGGGATGCTTTGATGGAGAGTTCCTGCATGGCAGGGGGTTGGACTGGATGGCCCTTGTGGTCTCTTCCAACTCTGTGATTCTTTGGGCTGATGTAGACTGACAAAAAGGGGTGTGTTCATGCCTGCATGAAAGTGTAGCTTTTAGATGACCCACACTGAAAGTTTGGCATGAACACACTTCTTTTGTATTTTAGTGGGGGAAAAGAAGCTTTAAAAAGGAGCTGCTTTTCCCAGCTTCTTTTTAAAAAGGGTGTAACAGTGCAGCTGTGTCTAAATGCTGCAGTGCAACTGTGCAGTTTTTTAAAGCTCCCAAACCCTAGCTCCAGCCCCAATCCAAACCCTAGACATGTGCAGTAGGGACTCTGGGATGCTGTAACTGTTATGCAACTGCACATAAAATGTCAATTCATTCATAAAATAAAGAAGTTTATTCATAAACTTAAATTGTAATGGATTTAATATCTTTTTAAGGGGGGGAGGGATGCAGTTTGTTTTATTGATGTAATAGTATTTTAATGTGTAAGCCGCCTCGATTGATCTCAAAGGGGTGGGGTAATAATAATAATAATATAAAGGGATTCATTCATGGTGCACCAATGCAACTGCACACTTTAAAAAGGGAAGCGAAACCATAATGGTAATTTGACAGATCTTCATAACTGCACAGTTCATGTGTGATGTACCTGTGCAACTGCGCAGTTCACAGCTGGCAATACAATTGCCTGTATGATGTACCAGTGCAACTGCGCAGTTCGCATCCAGCAACAACAACAACAAAAATATTAAAGGTTCAGTGCGGCCAAAAGCCCCATTCATTGCCACCCGTGCAGCTGCTCCGCCTGTGTTTCTAGCATCCTGGCAGCTTCCAATGTAGTTGCTGAGCAACAGAAAAGACTTCAGATAAGTCGTCCCCACACCTCCTCAGTGTAGCTGCCCTATGCCTTTCTGTTACACCCCTGGGACTTGCAGTGCAGCTGCTAAGTATTAAGGAAAAGGCAACTTCATGTCGCCCTTTCCTGCCAATCTAGAAAGCCCCATTGATTCTATGATTCTATGAATCTGTGGATTCATAGATAAGGAGGGCTGATTGTATATGCCTTCAAGTTGCCTGTTGACAATTTTCTTAGGCAAGGAATGCTGAGAGTATTTGGGAGGGGGGCATCCCATATAATTCCTGCAAAAGTGTGTTCTTCACATGTCACACAGCACATTAGTATATAAAAAAAATGCTAAGGATTCTGTATTGTCTGGTATGGGAGGAGATCCATGGGGCAAGGGGGCTGACACCATGAGTTACTACACCAGGTGACACCAATCGTAGCGACACTACTGCCCAGAAGTCTGGTTATTATTTCTCCTGAATAGAAAAGTCTCTTAAAACTTTCTTCTTTGAGGTCCTATAAAGGTTTTCTGACAGGTGTTTTCTTGGGTTCTGGCTTGTTTCTTGGCATTGACAGGTGTTACAAAATCCTTCACTTATTGAGACAGAGAAATTCCAGATTGTATGGCACTTCTAATTTGAACCCCCTAGGGTGCAATTTGTGAGCATACCTATTTTTAGCAAAGTAACATTTGAAAAATAATTGTTTTGGAAATAATTTAGATTTTTCATGGAATGGAGGAATGGTAAGGATTCTCTTCCATGTGTTCTTTTCTAAATACACATTTAATGTGGGTGCCAATGATGGGAAAATGTGAAATTAGGAGCTTTGGTGGTCAAATCTATAATGTCAATAATACTCAAAGGTGTACCAAGCAGGTGTGGCTATATAACATATTTTATAATTACATGTTGATACCTATGTTGTGCCTAAATACCCTAAAGGAACCAGATCCTGCCTGATCTTGGAAGCTAGGCAGGGGAAGCCTGGTTAGTACCTGGATGGAAGATCACCAATGAATAACAGATACTGGAAGCTATATTTCAAAGGCAGAACCTGGCAAAACCACCTCTGAGTATTCCTTGCCCCACAGTGTGGGGAATATGGCAAAAACTACCTTATTCTGCTCAAGACAGGCAGTCTTGACATGTACATGTACATGTACATGTAGCCTAATGGGTTTTATTATCCCCAGCACAAGAACAAGATACCTTTTCTCCCCACTGAGTTCTGGTCATTTATAGAAAATGATTCTCTGTGCAAAACACATGCTTCCCTTGTTGATCTAAGCATGTGTGTGCATGCGTGCGCATACACATACACAGAGCAATCACCTGACCAAAATGATTTTAAAAATCCACTGCACCTGCTTTAAAAAAGCCCAGATAACAAGAGCCAGTGTGGTTTCATGAGCACTTGACTAGAATTCTGAGAGACCAGGATTTGAATCTCGACTTGGTCACGGAAACCCAGAAATCTTGGGTGAGTCACAGTCTCTCTGTCAGTTTCAGAGGAACAAATCCTGCCAAGAAAATGCCATGATAGATTTGCCTTAAGGTTGTCTTAAGCCTTAAACAACTTGAAGGCACACAGCAGTAGCAACAGCAGCAGCAACAAGATAGCACCTATGGTAGGGTTATTTGTGAGAATTTTGCAGTTCTGAAATTTCTGTAAAATAATGCCTTACAATTATTCTAATTCTCACCAAAATCTTCCTGTTACTGGGTGGCAGCTCTCACCAGCCCCAATTAACAAGGCAAATAGTAAATAATGAAGAGATATGATCCAAAATCTGGAGAACATTTTGATTATCATATCACAGCCTTTACCCAAATTGGGCAGAATCAGTTCGAGCAGCAACTGCTCTGTTTTGTGATTTATCTTCTAGTATATTGTTGTTCTTGTTGCTGCATTTATTTGTTAATTTGGCATCCTTTTTTTGTGCCAGACAATGAAAACCAAATTTTTGAAACCAAGTTTTTGTTCTTTACTTTATTTTTCTAATTGTAATTCAAAGTAAAGTTAATTCTCTATTGCTTCCAAACATTTAGATGTTGTATCAGTGTAGTATTGCTGACCAAACTAAAAATGTGGTAAGTCTTCCAAACAACCTTTACCACAAACTGCAAATTAAGTAACTTTCTGAAATACCCTTAAGCTGTAATTTTAGGACTTGGCAGATTTATTTTTCCCCACTACTTTGTCTACAATGAAGGCTAATTAGCAGTTTTTAAAAGATGTAACAAATTAGGTCCCATCCTTCCCTCTTAAAAATAAATGTAAAATATCCTCATACAGTTCATCCTAGATAAACCCAAATGAGCAAGGATTACAAGATCATGATCATCACTTCCTTAAAACAGTGTTTTAACATTAATTTCCCCTTTTAGCCTAAATTCAGCCACACACATTTTTAAAAGTATGTTTAATCCAATAAAATATGAGAAGCATGGATCAAAGAACATTCCAGAGGCACAATTCACTCACAGCAGCAAGGATGCAGAACATCTTCTGGGATCTCTCTCTCATAATGTGTGTGTCTGTGTCTGTGTCTGTGTTAGTGAGGGGTTTCACCATCAGATTCTGCCCAAAGGTAAGATTGTTTTTTCTATGTATGTATATTTTTTAAAGTTGCTTTCCAACATTTTCTGTGGTTTTCTCTAGATCCTTGACCAGATTTACTTAAGATTTACAAGACCATATGAAAGAGGATAGAATTTAAAGGACAGCCATGTTAATCTGGAACATCAGTGTGCAAAGGGTTCTCATAGGACCTTTGAGATTGACTGAAAAAAAGATCCTGGCAGCAGGAGCTGTCATAGACTTCAACCTACTTCATCGGATGCATGAAAGAAGATAATTTGTGTGTAGGAAATGAGATCAACAAACTGGTTTGTTTGACCCCGTATTTGGAAACTAGTATATACCACACAATCCCAAAGGAACAAGTTGTCTGCAGGGTCATCATTAGGGCATGACATTATTGGACTCTAGCTAAAGTCTATATGAGGGGGCTCCATGGTCGTGCTATTTCAATTTTTCACTAGGTGCATCAGTGTGCCGTATGGGCAATCATGTGATCAAGAAGACGGTCATGCAAGGCAGCCAATGGACAGGTGGCTGGGCAGGATGAGGGAGGTAACTGGCTGCTAGAAGGTCTATGCACTCATGTGCATGCATTTGTGATGAATAGAAAAAATAATAAGGGCTCAGCTTGTAGTCATGGTTGCTCTGTTATAGTGGGCCAATCCTCACAGCAGGAGAGGGTGGTGTAGTGTGTGTGTCAGTTGATGGCTCTCTGTAGGAACCAATAGTGTGGTCAGTGCATTCTTCCTCAAATTGGGAAACCCAGGGGTGAGCTGGCTTTCCCCCTCTGCCTGCTTTTGGCCAAGGTCTCAGTTCAGACCCACAAAATCTCCTGGCCCTGTAGCTTCTCTTCAGTTCATCAAATCTCTCCAGCAAAATATACAGATGATCACAAAACTGCAGAAATGTTGGCTGGAGGATCCAGGGAACCACAGTATAGAGACAGTTTTCCAGTTTTTTCTTCAGTGAGAATTGTCTTGTACAGTTAGATGTTTCTGACAGCATGCCTGCAGTCTGAAGGACTCAGAATCAACAGTATCTACCTAATAACACATGGGGCCCTTTCATACTACACAGTTATAGCACTATGATTACACTTTAACTATCATGGCTGAAGCCTGTGGAAGTCTGGGTGAAAAGTTTAGGAAGGCACTTGAGCTCCCTGGCTGAAAATTCTGAATGCTCCTCCCTAAACTGCAAATCCCAGGATTCCATAGAATGGCACCATGATAGTTAAAGTGGCATTGCAGTGCTGTAATTGTTTGGTGTGAAAGGGATCCTGCATTTTGATCAGAAGAGTGGATTAGAATATAATGTGGGTTTTTTGTTTTTGTTTTTTGGTAGGGAAGGAGTGCCTCTAAAGGCAGTATTAGGACATTATCACGCCAGCATCAGGTCTCGATCCCATTTTGAAAGGAAACAGAAACATACCCTCTGAGAATACTTGTTATCACACCTCTCTTCTTTTGCATGACTGTGCTAATTCTAATTCTTGGAACCCCCTTCCCCATGATAAACCTCTTCACTTCCATTCTGGCATTACAGTCATGAGGAGCCATGAAGGGACCTGATTCTCTTCCCTCGCCTGCTTTGCTATATATATTTCATTTCACTATGTTTGGACAATTACTGCAAAAGCAAGTAAAACAATGAAAAATAATATTTGTTTTACTTCATTGTTTTGCCATAAGCATGCAAACACAGCAAAGATAAAAATAAAAAAAGACCAACAGGTCCAGAGTTAGCCTGTTTCGACATTGTGATTGGGAGGGGAGAGAGGAGGAGAATCAGACCATGTCCTGCCATGTGGCTGCTGTGATAACAGAATTTAAGTGAAGAGGCTTTTTTCACCATAATACCTATAACCATACAATAATAATACCATATAATAGTAATAACTATAACAAGAGAGATTGGGAGCTCACTGATGGGTTTTACCTTTTAATAAAAAGATGCCCTACATTAACAGGGCAGCAGCAGGATGGACAAAATATGTGAAAAGTATCAGCCAAATAAATTTTTATTCTGTTAAAATCCCACTTTTTAGCCTCATGTACTGAAATCCTTAGGGATTCTGGCAAGCTTTATTGGGCTTATGGTGAGGAGTTGTTCAACACTGATTTTAGATAATGAAAAGGAACTAAAATGAATCCTTTAAATAAAACCATTCTACAAAATAGGCATTTTTATTTGATTGACTCATTTCACCATTACTAAATTATAACAGAGAAAAAGCTTCATTTTATCTATGTGAAAACTGCTTTTAAAAAAAAATATCAAAACATATTTTCACATTGTTGCTTTGTTTCACTTTCAGTGAAACAACCAATGTATACATATGATGTCTACAAATGGGGGACATCTGAACTGCCTCAACACACCTTTAGCATAAAGGTTAGTAAGATGATAAAAGGCAGAGACAGCTGGAAATAGAAGTTATCACACTCAGGTACCAAAGCCTGAGCTTGTTTACTGTCAGTCTTTGAGAAGAACCCACTCGGAGAAGTGTATTGGGAAAGAAATTGCGATTGTTGCCTGTCATCATGCCAAGCCCATCACAAGAGAATCATCTTCCCTTGAAGGTAAACACACACACACACCGCCCTAGGATCATCTAGGAAATTTAGCCAGAGCTGCTGTTCCATTTGTCACTAGGTCACCTGATTGGTAAACCTGCAAACGATGTCCATACAGAGAGTGTGCATGTTTCAAAGACTGCACATCAATATATCCATGTCAACATTGCTTATAGGTTTTCATTGACCCATATGATTTCTTGTTCCTTCAGTACACTAGTTAAGTATGTTTCTTCCTGATGTCTGCTGTTATCAGTTTTTTAAATTAAGCAGGCAAAATGTGTTTATACTGACTCCAAATTGGGATTAACTGGGCCTAGAGTGGGTAAAGTGCAGTTTCAGAGCTGCAAATGGTCCTTGAAACTTGTGGCCCCTTCCTGGGTTGCCAGAATAAAGAAGGTGAACTACTAATACCTCACCTCAGCTGCTGCCACACTGCAGAATTAATGCAGTTTGAAATTGTTTTAACTGGCATGGATCCATCCTATAGAATCCAGAGATTTGTAGTTTGTTGTATAATGGACCTCCCTTACAGAGAAGGCCAAATATCTCAGAAAACTGCAAATCCAGAATTCCCTAACACTGATCTATGGTAGTTAAAATGGTGTCAAACTATATTAATTCTGCAGTGTTGATGCAGTCCTAGAAATGCCCAGGAGTGACAATTTGCTTTTTAAATTGTTAGTTTGTTTTCCATCCCACTTTTCTCCCAATATGGTAGTCAAAGTTGCTTACCTTTTTGCTCTTTTTGTTGCTGTGTGCCTTCAAGTTATTTCCAACTTATGGCGACCCCTTTCATGGGGTTTTCTTGGCAAGTTTCTTCGTGTGTGTGTGTGTGTGTGTGTGTGTGCCATTTCCATCCTCTGAGAGTGAGAGAGCATGACTTGCCCAATGTCACTCAGTGGGTTTTCTGAGCCAGGGTGGCTTACCATACAAAATATAATTAAAATAATAGATACTACAAAATACAATAGATTAAATAAACAATCATATTAAAAGCAAAAATTTGAAACAGTTTGAAAAGTCTATTGAAAATGATAAAAATACTATAAATGTAAAGGTTTATAGTCATAATCAACTGTAGATAGAAAACAAACAAACAATTTAAAACAATTGCTCATCTCCATTACTAAAGCCAAGAGCCAGCATTGTCCGACAACTACTGGCCATGTGGCCAGCATGACTACACTGAACGCTGTTAAAACTTCCCACCAAAGTGGTACCTATTTATCTACTTGCATTTGCATGTTTTTGAACTGCTAGGTTGGCAGAAGCTGGGACTAGTGAAAGGAGCTCACCCCATCATGCAACACTTGGTCCTTCAACTGCCAACCTTCTGACATTATAATAATTAGAATTGGCATCTTCAGCCACTAAGCCACTGCATCCCACTATACAGCCCAATTAAAACACCTTCTGAATCAGGCAGTTCACACTCAAAGGCCTGTGGAAACCTGTGACTGGAAAAAGAGCAGAGAGGAGGCCAGCCCAGCTTCCTGTGGTAGGGAATTGCACAGTCTTGGAGCAGATGCTGAGAAGACTCTCTCCCATGTCCTCATCAGATGTGGCACTGAGAAAATACCCTTTCCCAAGGTTCTTAAAATGTGGGTGATAGTCTTTCAGACTTGGGAGATAGTCTTTCAGACTTCACAGTAAGTTGTTTCCCTTCTTATGCGTAACATGGGGAAAAAAACATTTTTTTTCAAAATCTGAAGTGGACTTCTGTTTTCATTTGGTTTGGTGGCATTTTTGGAAGTCTGTGTGGTTCTCAGAGGGTCCTAGGGCAAAAAAATATATATCAGCCAATGGGCTTGCTGTATTTGCTCACTCCTGGTTTGAGCAAATTTGATTTACTGTATTTCAGTGGAAAATCCCATTGATTTCAGTGGGATAGGATACACTTTTATCTACATAGGATTGTCATTCATTTTACAGTATTTTATTTTACATCAAAGATCTCTCTGGACATCTAGGAGGATTCTTCTTGGTTGTGGAATAGCAATGTAGTACAAACATCCCTTTCTTAACATCACAGTTGCAATCTTTTTTGTATAAGAAGGCTAAGTAATTATTACACTCAGGCTGTACACTGTCAATCATAAATTGACAGCCTTGTGCAGATTTGAGAGTATGCCTAATGTATTCAATGTACTTTGGAAAGAAAACAAGTGCAGTGCTGGCTAGACTAACATCATGTGGTTCTTTTCCACAATTAGCCAAATCCCTCAGGCCTTCCTTCCATAGCCATTTAGCAGGAGGCACTGGGAAAATGTCTGGTTATATCCCTGAAGTTAGATGCAAAATGATAAAGGCATCCTCCAACACCTCCTGCTAGTCTTTCAGAAGCCCTGGAAGCAGATGTCATCATTTTATGTTTTGGAGGAGTCTAGAAGATGTCTCCTACAGGAGGGGAGAGAGAAGGCATACTGTAAATTTAATCATATGCACTATTAAGAAAACTGCACATAAGGTCCCTAATTTTTCCTCATCTGTTGGAGGGGGGGGATCTGAAACAGTTCCCCATTACATACAAAGGGCAGACTGTACCAGTCTCTGAAATGACCAAACAACCAACTAACACATAGAGAGGCTGCAGGTGGATTTATGCCTGTAATCCCAGAAACAGCATGGGGGAAAAACAACAACAACATGATTCTAATCCAAACCCCAATCTCTGTTTTATGTAGCACATGCTAAAGACCCAGCTACAGGGAGGTGGCTATATAATTGCTCTCTTCCCACTAGGACTGTATAATGTAAATCCACATGTGCAGAGTTACATATTGATTGTTCTACTCTACTCCTGTGTCGAATAGCAATGTTATGTAATCAAATGCACAACCAACAGTGTATTACCAAAGAGGTTGCCACATTAACAATGCACATTCACATTCACAGTGGTGCTGCATATACAATTTTGCTTTTATAACTTTGAACCAAATTCATACCATTGTGCATTGGATAAATAGGGCCAACCACTTCTGTGAGGGAATACAGGTGCTGGGCAGACTGCCCCTGAATGGGCAGTGTGCAGCCACTTTCATCTTTGCCAGATTGGGGCTGCAGCAACCAATCTGGCCTTTCTGTGGTGCAAAAAGGAGCAGCAAAAATCACTCATTTTTTGCACCCTCGTAAGGGCACCGTAGCCACTGATGCTGTGGCTTTACATTGCTCCTTTGGCACTGCATCATCTAGATGCAGTGCCAGAGGAGCGCTGTGATGCCGTGTGCCATGTGGTGTGACACATGACATCACACCAGCCTGGGGGCAGAGTCAGGGTGCATGTCAAGTAGACACCACTCCCCGATTCCACCCCAGGCTGGCCAAAGAAGGTGGTCTGCACAGCCCCTTAGATATGTCTTAAAGTGTTATTGCAGTCTTCCAACAAAAGGAGAGTAGAGCTGTGTATGGTAAGATATCTCTCATTACATGGCTGGATTCTATGGATCATGAACAGCTTCTCATCTTGTTAGAGCCACCATGTGAAGCATTTGCAAGCGGGAGCATCTAACTGATCTGACATATTTTCACATTTGAAGGTGGTGTTCTATCTGAGTGTTAGGTTGCTTTCTGGTTTTTGTTCAGTCATCATCTTGCCTTTAAAAAAAAAGATTATGTATACAGAGTTCCTGCAATTACAGAGAATGCAATGAAATGAGTGCAACAGAGGAGAAAATGGAGCTGTGCATTTGGAATTAAGTTAGATGTCTGCTTGATGATGAATGAGCCAGAACAGAAAAATAGCTTACCCTTCCCCCATCTCCACAGCTGTGCTTTCTTTGCATGGTGAAAGAATTTGAGAGGTATTTAACCATTGCTGACTATTACACCTAGAAAGTACTGTTTGGATCACTGGATTTTCTAGTTTACAAAAGAAGCAACTTACAGTCTTAGAATGGCTTAATTTCATCGATTTTGATTTGTTAAGTATTCTTTGATCCTTTAAAATATTTACTTATAGAGAAGGCTTACTAATTATAATGAATTTACCTTCCACAAAAATCCGATAAATCCAGATTTTGTGCCTGTGTTATGTCTTTGAATGCTCACTGACAAGAATAAATTTCCTGAACAATTAAGGGGCTGTACAGACTGGCACTTTGTGCCGGCCTGCCAGCACAGTGAGCACTATCCACACACTCCAAGCACTCACCATGCCACCTGTGCACCATCTTGGTGAATGCCTGTCCAAATGGTGCACACCATGATGATGCACATCATGTGCAGCACCCAAATAGTGCTGTGTGGAAGAAGCATTATGACATGATGCTGTAGCGCTTATGACACCCCTTCCAGGAAGCTAATTGGAGGAGCTTCTTTTTGTCCCTAGAGGGAGCGGATCAGTGCTGCTGCATGCAGCTCCTGTGGCTTCAATTCAGGGGGGGGAGAGGGGCGGCATCCAGCTGCCCATCTGTACAACTCCTAAGTTAGCTAGTACTGTGGTTCCCAAACAGTAGGGTAGGACCTCCCTGCGGGAGGGGAGTGTGCAGTAGAGTAAGTCAAGGGTGTTGTGATTCTTCCTCCTCTTCCCAAAACTTTTTATGTTTAAAATTTACACATGAATTAAATATTGAATTTATTCATAAATAAAACTGTTCTAATTTGAACAATATTAATTCCTTATTAAATCTTAAAATATGAATATACATGAATGTGCGAATGAAGATACGTACATTAAATAAACAAAATATTTTTATTCATATACTCCATTGAACAGGAGGGCATGACATTCTGCTTGTAAAGGTAAGGTGGGGTTCCAATGGTAAAAATGTTGAGTATCACTGAGCTAGCAGATTGGGAATGCTAGCTTTCTTCCTAACACGTCAGCCAATCAAACATATAATCTGCAATGGAACAATCCAGGAAAAGCCATAATCATATCCTTCTGCTAAATAGGCAGATTGGCTTTTACTTCCAATTAGTCACTTGAGTTCTTCAAGCACTCTGGCTTAATTGTGCGGACTGAACTGAAAGAGTGCATTCTCCAAACAATTATGCCATGGCTACACTCACAGTTTCCCTGTGCTATTCTGAAACTTAAAGGAATTACTACTTTATATGCTGTCTTTTAATAGTTTTTCTCAAACTGGTAAACTGTAGGTTTCTGAAATCAGAAACTGTGTTCAAAATGTCAAATATGGAATTAAGGATTAAATTGCCCCTTTGACAAGGAAAGAGTTGCAATAGCAAATGCACTAATAGTATTTTTCCTCCTGCCTCTCTTTCATAAAAGGAAAATAATTGACTGTCTACTGCTAAATGTGTAATATTTCACATCTCATTTGTATCTACCTTGCACAACCAGCCTGTCAGAAATGCCCATTAAAAGAATTGCATTGTGCCAAGAGTCCCAGTTGGGATGTGGAAGAGGTGAGAAAATTTATCATATAAAGGGGGAAATTGGTTAAAATTGGTCAAAAGTTTGTTAGCTAGACCTTACTATGTTTGGTATTGAGTAGGAGCAGGTTCTGCTAACAGCCAGCCTGAGCACTGACTAGACTTCCTTTCCAACCAATAGCCTCGAATCTCAAGGAAGAGATTGACATAAAGTGGGCTGCTATGACATTGAAGCATCTCCACCACTATTACTTGGGAACACAGCAGAAATATTGGTCCCTGAGGTGGACTATTGTCCTGAGGTCATACCCCTTGAACTTCTTCCAGCTCTCATCTGACAGAACTCTCTATAGATTGCATCTTCGCATCTATGGAGAGGCTTTGCGTGCAGCGCGGAGATCTCACTGCTCTGCACGCATTGCGTCTGCAGAGTCCCGCCCAGCAGAGCTGTTTAAGGTGGTGAGGGAGTTGACGCAGGTCCCCCCTGTGCCAAACCCCTTTCTGGATCCTACAACAGCCTGCTGTGAGGCATTTAATATCCACTTTGCAGATAAAATCTCTCGGATAAGAGCCGACTTGGACGCCAACCTTCGTTCAGAGTCCATGAATGAGGTATCCAGCAACTCTGTTGCTGTCAGTTTACTGGATGAGTTCCAATCAGTGAGTACCGATGATGTGGACAAGCTCCTTGGAAGCGTGAGGAAGACAACCTGCTCTCTCGACCCAGGTCCATCCTGGCTGGTCGTCCAGGGAGGGGATGCATTGAGAACATTCCTTCAGGATGTGATCAATGCGTCTCTCAGGGAAGGCAATGTTCCATCTAGTCTGAAGGAGGCGGCTGTTAAGCCCCTCCTGAAGAAGCCTTTCCTTGATCCCCTGGACAGGAACAACTACAGACCAGTTTCTTTGCTGCCTTTCCTAAGCAAGGTGGTTGAGAAAGCGGTTGCCTCCCAACTCCAAGCTGTCTTGGATGAAACGATTATCTCGATCCATTTCAAACTGGCTTCAGGGCAGGTTATGGAGTGGAGACAGCCATGGTTGCTCTGATTGACGACCTCTGCCTGAGCATCGACAGGGGTAGTGTGACCCTGTTGGTGCTCTTGGATCTCTCCGCGGCTTTTGATACAATCGATCATTCCATCCTTTTAGATCGGCTGAGAGAGTTGGGAATCGGTGGCACCGCGCTCCAGTGGTTCCGTTCCTTCCTCTCCGGCAGATCTCAAAGGGTGAGACTCAGGGACAGCTGCTCTTCTAAAATCGAGCTTAGCTATGGCATTCCACAGGGCGCTATTCTGTCCCCGATGTTATTCAATATTTATATGAAGCCGTTGGGTGAGATCATTTGGAGGCACGGAGCTCAGTGTCATCAGTACGCTGATGACACTCAGATCTATTTCTCCGTGACCAGATCGTCTGCTCAGACCTCAGATGGCGTCTCCCCTCTCAATGACTGCCTTGTGGCGGTAATGGATTGGATGAGGAAAAAACGACTGAAGCTTAATCCAGACAAAACGGAGGTGCTCACAGTCACAGGCCCGAAACCAGGCTTGGAAATACAACTTCCAGTCCTCGATGGAGTCACACTCTCCTCGAAGGACTCTGTTCGCAGTCTGGGGGGTACTCCTTGATCCGTCGCTTCACATGACAAGTCAGGTGAATGCGACGGTCAGGAGCGCTTGTTACCAGCTTCGGCTGATACGCCAGCTGAGCCCTTTCCTGGAGAGGAGGGATCTGGAAACTGTGATACACATGCTGGTAGCCTCACGTTTGGACTACTGTAATGCACTCTACATGGGTCTACCCTTGTGCCTAACCCGGAAACTACAAATGGTCCAAAATATGGTAGCCAGGCTTCTGGCTGGAACATCCAGGAGAGAGCATATCACTCCTGTGCTAAAAGCCCTCCACTGGCTGCCGATCAGTTTCCGGGCACAGTACAAGGTGTTGGTTTTAACCTTTAAAGCCGGTCATGACTTGGGCCCATCTTATCTCAGGGACAGCCTCCTCCCATATGACCCCCCCCACACACACACACTTCGGTCCTCTGGGAGGAACCTGCTTCAACCTATGAAGACCAAGCTGGTACAGACCTCCCAGGGGGCTTTTTTGGCTGTCGCCCCCAAGTTGTGGAACGACCTGCCGGACGAGATGCGTCTCATTCCATCTTTAGAAGGCTTTAAAAGAGCCCTAAAGACTCATCTCTTCCGGCAGGCCTTCCCAGAGAATGTGAATATCCCCAGCTCCATACCTAGGTTTTAAGGGCTTTTTAAATCTTTTCCTGTATTTTTCTCCATACAACCTAAGCTGAGTCTGCTCCCTACTACTGCACATTGTTATTTTAATCTATTATGTTTTTTAACTCTATTGTGATTTAATTCTTTTTTAAGGGAGGGTGGTAAGGGTAAGGAAGGGGTATTTTAAGTTGATACTGTTTTAACCTCTGCTGTACTCCGCCCCGATTGCTTGTTCAGAGGGGCGGAATAGAAATAAATATTATTATTATTATTATTATTATTATTATTATTAGCAGGTTTAGAAGTACCATATTGATGTTGTGCACCCAAATTTTCTGCCCCATTTCAGAGAGATGTAGGTCATTAGGCCAGAAAAACGAACATGAAAAATTCAGGTGGTCTTGCTCACTTTTCGCCTGGTTCCTTGTGTGATTTCTCTTTCTCTTCAAGGGGCTCTAGCCAATTGATTGTAAGATAGCAATAGCAAATACATTTCTATCCTACTTATCAGTGAACTTGCACTCTCTAAGTACTTTACAATGTGTAAGCCAATTGCCCCCAACAAACTGGGTACTCCAACTCCAACTTTACCAACTTACAAAAGGATGGAAGGCTGAGTGGACCTTGGAACCCTCCTCTAGGATTGAACTCACAATGTTGTAGCTGCAGTGCCAGCATTTGATCACTGCACCACCAGGGCTTCTTGCAAGATCAAGAAATAGCTGGATAGTTCAAAATGTAAAGAATATTTGGCAGTCTTCTCAGTTTTAACACGAAAGGACGCTTCAGTAGATAAAGCCATGCCATCAAAAACCTGCCAACCAGTTTTACATTATGAGTCTTCAAGAACCATTTCATCAACCACAAACTGAAATTTTGCACTTTTATTATTTGAAGAAAATTCAGGATGGATATTTTTACTTAAATGAATTTTTTTCACATAAAGCACAGTATTTTTTTCATGTTGAAATGCTGTTTTGCATAAAACCCCATGTGTTTTCTGCAATACAGCTTTCTTTCAAATTTTTAAAGCAGTTCCCATGTACAAAATAAATAAATGAAATAAAAATAAAAATAAGAAAAATTAGAAAAAAATATTAAAAATGGACAAATGGACAAAAATGCACAAATACACACTCCTTGCCCAGTATGGAGAAAGCCTTTGGATTTTTCTTTGTTTTTGCATGCAAGGAGATTTTTTTTTTAAATCATATACACAAAGATTAACAACTCCACAGACAACTTTTGTAAATCAAACCAAATTGAGAAATTGAGAACTGGAGCCTTTCCACACCAGTTTAGTAGGCCCCGTGACCTAAGCAAATAAACTAACACAAATTTACTCAGGCCTATTGTATAGCCTATTGCTGCAAGATTATTGCCTGCCTTGAAGTGAATGTGAGGAATTTAGCAGAATCCATTCTGCTTTTTATATGGCAACATATCTCTTAAAAGAAAGGAGCCAAGTATACAATGTATGTGTCCACCAGTAAACTGATGCCTTATAAAGAACACCATACTCTCCATTACATCACAGATAAAAAAAACCAGGACACATGTGGCCCAGCAACACCAGATCATGGTCAAAATGGAGGAAGTTATTAATGAGCAAGAATACAATAACCAGGTCTGCTGCCACGCTGCAGAATTAATGCAGTTTGACACCACTTTAACTGCCATGATTCCATCCAATGGAATCCTGGAATTTGTAGTTTGCTGTGACACCACAGGTCCTTCACAGAAAAGACTAAATATCTCACAAAGCTACAAATCCCAGCATTCCATAGCACTGAGCCATGGCAGTTAAAGCAGTGTCAAACTGAATTAAGTCTGCAGTGTAAATGCAGCCTAGGAGAGAGTGCAACAGTTTTGCACTTTGAATTCAGTTAAAGAAATCAAAGTAAGCCAAGGACAAAGAGGAAAATGGAAGAAGGAGACAGGAAAATTTCAAAAAACAGTTGAAGAAGTGGAATGAAAGAAGATTAATTGGGACAGTCTATTCCAAAAGAGGAAAGCTGGAGAGTATGGAGTACACATTTGCATGAATAATGAAAGGGCCTTTTCAATAAGACTAGAGTCTAAGGAAGGAATATGGTCTAGTATAGATACACATGCTAGAAGGCAGGGACCTGTCTCAGTAAATAAATGTCCCCTTCCCAACCTGGCAGCTTCTGACAGCTGGATTCATATGGAGTCTACTGAAATATCAAAAATCCTGCACCTCCGGGGCCCTAAAGGACCTTTCTAATGAGAGAAGAGTCCCTGAATGATTTTGCCACAAATAATAATAATAATCATCTTTATTTCTAGCCCGCTCCTCTGTGAGTACAATCAGAGTGGGGTACAACAATATTAAAACATACAAATTAAAACACTTCATTGACCCATTTCCAGCCACCCTCCCCTTAAAAATAAATTAAATTAACAATAATTTAAAACCAACAACATTAAAAACATAATTCATCCTCCAAAGGCATCAGCAAATTTAAAGAAAAACAGCTATAAACAAAGTGACGTCAAATATGCCCCACATACCAAGGGAACTTGAAGGCACACAAAAACACACCAGGTCAGATGCTTGAAACTTCTTGGGATAGGGTTATGGTTAGCAGTTACCCTCCTGAGTTTGCAGACAAGAGTAGTATATAAAAAAATCTGGAAGATGCCTGTTTTTAAAGAGAGAATTAATGCTATGAAATCGAGAATCTCAAAGAATGAAGTATTAACAATATAGCTATAAGGTAAACCTAGGTGTCATTCAATCTGTCTCTCTGAAAAAATATATACACAAGCAATTCTGCAGAGCTCGTTCGGTCCCATAGCAACTGTGGGAGCAGGTGTGCTCTTTATTTTTAAAAACCAATGAAATCTAGAGATGACAAGGAAAAGCTCAAAGCGTTTTTAGTTCTACCTGGATTTTCTCTTTCTGTCTTCTGAAGCCTTTTAAAAAACTCACATACTTTTCCTGTGGAATTAGGAAGATTTTGTCTTTTCATTACTAAGGTTTCAGACCAAATGATGATATTATAATGAGCATGGTAGTTCACAATGTTTTCAAATTGGCAAAAAAATTACAGAAGTATTGAAATCATATTATAGACATATTTAAAATTAAATACATAACCAGTGTATAAACACGCAAAGGCTGAAACTCTTGTTTGATAAATATTTCACATTTCTTGTTTTCTTGTATTAAGAAATTCTAGTTTCAGTTTATAGAATTGTTTTTGTTGTTTTGAAAAATATAAAATTGTATAGATGCCTAGCACAACACCTCTGGAGTTAACTGTCTGAAATTGGACTACATAAATTCCCTCTTTAGTGTCCAACTTGTCTGCAAATGTTAAAGTTCTAACCCTTGGGGTTTTCTAATAAAAGGCTATGAAGGATGTTGGGAAATCCAGATTACTGAATTTTGATCCAGTTTTGGGGTCTGGAACAGAGTGGATTGGATCTGATTTGGTCCAGTCCAAATTGAACTCAAAAGAAATCACATTTCATTTATTGCATTCCAATCATAATTCTCATCTCATACCTATCAGATAATACTGACCTTCTTGTATTAGATGTCCAAGTAAATCATATGTTCCCAGGGTAGTATGTACACAAAGAAAATCATGCACTTTGTGTCTTTTCAGTTTTGCTTTCCAAGTATTAAGATATTTTAAACAAACTGTTAGATAAATATAGAAATACAATAAAATTACAGGTAAAACATGCAAAATAAGCAACAGAAAGATGGAATAAATAGCCACCACCCCCCTTCCACAAAAAAAGTTTAGGCTTAAATCCAATTATGGGTCTCAATTACAGGAGATACACTGAATCAATGCATACTTAATATGTTGATATCTTTGGGACATTAAATTCTGTGGCTGTGGTGTAGCTGGGTTTGTGTTGTTCTTCAGTTTCAACAAATGTTAATGTATTTATATTATAGAAAATACAATGGTAAAATATTGTTATATGGCACTCTCTCAGGAAGCCAAGATGAAATTGTCCAGGTGTTTATGGATTTCAATGGCCTCCCTGTGCATTCTGACATGGTAGTTGTTGGCATGGTCCAGAATTCCAGTGCTTTCAAACAGCATTTTATGCCCAGGTCGGTTTATAGGATGTTCTGCTACTGCTGATTTTTCTAGTTGACCAAGTCTGCAGTGTCTCTCATGTTCTTTGATTCTTGTCTGCACACTGCATTTGGTGGTCCCTTTGTAGACCTGTCCGCAGCTGCATGGAATGCAGTAGACTCCTGCGGCTGTGAGCGGGTCTCTCTTGTCCTTGGCTGAGCGAAACATTTGCTGGATCTTCTTCATGGGATCTATCTTGTGTGATAAACTACAAAGTCCAATACTTAAACCACCACACTATGCTGACTCTGATTTAGTATAGATACTTGTATTTTTAGAGCAGCTAGAGGACCATCCTTGTGTTCATGTTTTGAAATGTCAGATTCCTCATTAGTGGAATATAATGATATGTCAGTTATTTCAATTTTCTGTGTACCATAATTGTCAGCTGAATGGGAGCTATCTATAGACACATGTGATGTTTGAAGAAACGGTGACTAAAGTAGGAATATCTGCACTGTGGTTTCCATGATATAGAGAAAGAGTAGCTGTGCACATTGTTGTTGTTGTGACTTATCACACCCACTCACACAGCCAAACATTAGAGGTGATTGTTTTATGCATCATGTCTTGAAGTCATTCACCCAATCCATAACACGTGCTCATTTGAAAATTCTGCATGTGATAATATAAAAACCTAGGGTCAAAATGACATTCACAGAAGCAAAGGTAAATTATTTTTTCCCCAGAACACATCTTCTTGCCTCCAATTTCCTGGTCTTCAGATCTAGCAATGGTAGGACTACTCATTGATGGAAAGTACTGTGGCCATATACTGGAGATACTTCATATTTCCAGGAGGTCAACTGTTTCATCTTCAAAAAGAGGAAAAAAGAGTACCTAAGCAAATACTGCCCAGTGACTTGGATATCAATACTAGAAAAGGTTCTAGAACAAATCATTAAAGGTCAGTCTGTGAGCACTTAGAAGGGAATGCTGTTACAGCATTGGTTTGTCAAAAACAAGCCATGCCAGACTAATCTCTTTTTCAATTCACTCACAAGCTTGGTGAGGCAAGCTTGGTGAGGCAAGACCATGCTGTGGATATAGTACATCTTGGTTCTAGTAAGGCATTTGACAATGTGCTTCATGATATTTTTGTAAACAAGCTGGTAAAATGTGAGCTAGACATTGCTACTGTTGAATGGATTTTGATAGATTGAACTCAAAGAGTGCTCACAAATGGTTTCTCTTCAACTTGGAAAGAAGTGACAAGGGGGTTATTCTGGGTGCCAGTGTTATTCAACACCTCTATAATTGACTTTGATAATAATGGAATAGAGGACATGCGTATCAAATTTGCAGATGATACCAAATTAGGAAAGGGTAGCCAATCCCCAGAGGACAAAAACATTATGAAAATGACCTTTACACACTGTAGACCTCTGCCAATCTAAGGTACTACAAGGTACTACAATTCTAGAGGAAAAATGAAATAACACAAATATAGGATAGAGGACACATTGCTTGACAAAAATATGCGACTTAGTAGACCACAAGCTTAACATGAATTAACCATGCGATTCAGAAGCAAAAATTCAGTGCCATAATAGGCTGAATTAACAGACATATAGGTTTGATCTAGATGGGCACTAAGAGGCACCTGGGCGGCGCCATTAGGGTTTGTGAGCACAATGCATTCGCACACTCATGAACCCTAGCACATAATGACACTTGCATCATCACATCAAAGCTTTTAAACGTCATGCATATGCACCCTGAAGCAACTGTGCAGCTTCTAGATGGAGCTGCACAGTTGTGGTGGCAGAAAGGCTCTGAATGGAACCTTTTCTTTTATTTGTGCCGCATCTGCGGTACAAAAAAGGAGCACAGTTTGCCTGCTCCTATTTTGCTGCGCAGCTTCACCACTGCATGTAGCTGCTGTGGTGAAGCTCCACAGCAAAAAAAAAGTGGCTACAGACCGCCCCTTTTTGGTGGTTTGGAAAACCCCATAATGTCCAGATCAAAGGAAGTAATAGTGCCACTCTATCCTGTCTTTGGTCAGACCTCATCTGGAATACTGTGTCCTGTTCTTGGTAGCATAGTTCAAGAAGGAATGTGTCCAGAGAAAGGCAAGATGGTTAAAGATCTAGAAACCAACTTCTGTGAGAAATGATTTAGGAAGCTGAATTTGTTTAGCTTGAAGAAGAAAAGAATGAGAGAAGATATGATAGCTACCTTTAAATATCTGAAGGGATGTGATGTAGAAGATGGAGCCTGCTTGTTTTCTGCTGCTTGAGAACCAGGGGATATAAATTAAAAGAAAAAAGATTTCACTTAAACATTATCAAAAATTGGTTGACAATAAGAGATGTTTGACAGTAGAGCAAACTGCCTCAATGGTTCATTGAAAGTCGTTGTGCTTTAGCTATGTATACCTGCATAGCAGGTGAATGGACTGAATGACCCTTGCACTCCCTCCCAAGTCTAGGTTTTGTGATTTACCATGTCTTATTTTAACTGCTCCAAGATTAAACAAGTATTCAGGGAAAATATATTTCTGATTTAAGCTTTTGCTCAGATTAGGCTCATGTTGCTAACTGCCTTCAAGTTAGCCTCAACTCCTGGTGACCCTGTGGATGAGACATCTCCAAGACCTTCACAACTGCTCTACTCAGGTTTAGCAAATTGAAACCCATGAGCTGCATGACTGAGTCCAGCCATCTGGCAGGCAGTCTTCCTTTCTTTCTACTGCTTCTACCTTTGCTAGCATTATTGCAAAAGCCTCAATTTAGTCATCTTGGCAATTTGTTTTGTCCTTTTGGCCATCCAGTGTATCATCAGAATTTTTGTCCAGTACCACATCTCAAATGAGTTGATTTTCTTTCTATCCACACATTAGAGAAATGGGATAAATTCATTTTATCCTCTCCTGTAATTTTAATCCTACTGTAAAAATTAACAACAGAGAAAACTGTAATTATTTTCAGACCTAAGGTATACAGGTGTTTATTGGATGGAAGTAAAATGTTTTATAATACAGCTGACTCTCACTTTGGTCATGTTCTCTTCCTTAACATAGTCATGTACCTTGCTACATGATAGCTAAAGGCACTATTTGCCAGGACAGTAACAAATGCTATACTGCAATAGTGGCAATGAATGCAGTGCCCAGATTGGATCAATGTGCAATCTCATCTGAATTTATGCTATCAGTGTAATATTCCCACAGGTATATTTCTATGGCATGGGAATGAATTTGGTTGTGCCTAATCCTACATACTTATGCAAACAGCATTGGAATTTAGTTGTGATTTTTATTGCATTATAATAATAATAATTTATTTATATGCCGCCCAATCACAGGGAATCCGGGCGGCTTACAACATAAGGAAATACAAAGTAATAACAATACAATGAAATAAAAAGCAAATATAACATAACAATATATTAAACTATAACAATAAAATAAAATAACAGTTAACAATAGCAGTAAATAACAGAAACAAAAATACATAGCAAATCAATGGCAGCAGAAAATACATACAATTAACAGAACAAAACAGGTGGGAAGAAAAACAAACACTAACTTTCCTAACAATTAAGATAAATTATTTAAAACAAACTCCGGGGGGGGGGGGGGGAGACAAGTTCCTTCAAGGTTCTTCCAGAGGATTGCAAAATGAGGGAGCTTCCCTCGTCCCTCAAAGGCTGGAGGAGAAAAGTTCCAGAGGCAAGCCCAGAGTCTTATAAGGCCTAGCCTCAGTTGCCATGGTGTCCTCCAGGTGGTCCTCATTGGAGTTTGGGCAAGAGGAGGGAGGAGAGCACAGAGCCCCTCTTTCCTCAAAGGCTGGAGGAGAAAAGTTCCACAATGGCATTAGCAGCAGAATTATGATGGCATTACCACAGAAGTATGATAGCAGGTTTCTGTGTTATTTCCACCATAATAAAGTATGGTGGAGGTTGGGTGGATATGTTAATTTTATGGCTCTATCGACTACAGTTCTATCTTTCAATCCTATCACTTTCCAAAATCTTTACACTTGTGGCTTTTCCCCAAAATAATGACTAGAGGATGCCAGCTGTAAAGTGACACAATGGTTTTCTAACTCCACTCCCCAGGTAGGTCTAGTTTTGGTAGAACACTTTTAATCTTGGAATGTATTTCATGTGAGAAAGTTTTGAGCAGTATATCAGTGTGCAGTGATGGGGGCAGTGGCATAACTAGGGAGTATGGACCCCACAAGGTGACACCTGAAAGGATGGCTGACACCTAGTTGAGGACTGATCCCTCTGTATGTGGGTGCAACATCTATCTCTTCACTGGTGCCCTGGTTCTCTCAGTCAATGGAGACAAAGCAACAGAGAAGGAGAGGGCAAGCACGTGCTCCTCCCACCTTCTCAGTTGCCATGGCTAGTCTCAATGGTGGCTGGGGGAAGGTTATGACAGGCTTCTTCCATCCCTGGCACCCACACTGGGTGACATGAACACTAGCAACAACACTGGATGTGGGCATCATTACACCATGCAGGACCTGTCTCTTTAAGAAGGGGCGTGAAAAGGGACCCAGCAGGAATAGTCCTGGTCCAGAGACCTCCATTTTCAAGATTTCTATACCAGCTGTTAAGCGCTGGTAAATCGGCTCTCAAACCTTAAGGAAGTGTACATGGGTAAAGGCCTGGCACACTTCCTCATTGTCAGGGAATCGTCGGCTCCCTGTAGCGTCACTGAATCATTCCAGGACAGGGCATTTCCCCTGAAAGGAAACTTTGCATTCAGAGGAAATGCCTTCTGGAATGATTCAGTGATGCTAGTAGGAGCCAACGATTCCCTGATGATGAGGAAGTGGGCCAGCATTTCACACATGCTTGCTTCCTCAACGTTTGGAAGCCGATTTATCAGCACTTACCCCATGGTAAGCACTGGTATGAAAATTTTCTTTGTTCTAGCCTTTGTTGGAGCAATATACTCACTTGAAGCCCTTGCAGGATACCTCTAACCTGCAGAATTAATGCACTTTGACAAAGCTTAAACTATCATGTCTGAATGCAATTGTGAGGAGATATTTAGTCTTCTCCGTCAGAGAGCTCTGCTACCACAACAAACTACAAATCCTAGGATTCCATAGGAAGGAGCCATGACAGTTAAAGTAGTTTCAAACTGCATTAATTCAGCATTGTGGCAGCAATCAAAAGTGCTGCAATGTCTGTAAAAGAACACTTTAGTCAGGAAATTTTTATTCAACCCTACCATTGGGAAACTTGTCTTTATTATACTGTGGTTTTAGCCACTGTATAGTTATTATTGGTTATAGGTTTCTGTGTCAACTTTCCTGCTGGAAAAAAATGGTGTGTTCTGTAGAGTTTTCTTTGTGTGTAGTGGATGGGATTCTTTGTAGGTACAATGTCTTCCTGAGGAGAGAGATTTGGGATTAAACCCATGTAATTCTGTAATAAATACAGGCACTTAGAGCAGCTCAGGAATTGTAATTCAAGAGAATAGACAAGAACTCTGTAGCAGAGAATTTTAAGTATACCAATATGATACAAAGCTCACATCTTTAGAATGAAGGCATAACAATGAAAGTGGTATAAACCTGTTACAATTTTCTCTGTTGGTAGAAACTGAAGAGAGAGAAAAAAGTTGCTATTATTCTGTCCAATTGTTTTTCAAGTAACAAATCTGCCACAGGTGCTTAGTCAATGAGGTTTTTAGTGAAGACCACAATATAACAAAGTGACAGAGTGGGGGACAGGGGGATGCACCCAAAACACTTGAGATTGCAGAGCAGCACTTTGTACAATAAACAGCAAACAGAGTAATAATGGCTGGAGCCAAGAATCATGTCCAGAGAGGAAAAAGAGAATCCTGTATTTTCCTACAATCCATCTTTGGTTTATGGATCTGATCTAGCATTTCTTGGACCTACTACTGGACAATCAGGTGAAAAAAGAATATTTCAATATTGCACTGGTAGTGAGGTTCAATAGTTACACTAGGGGGAACACTCCAAAGAAAACAGGAGGCATTGGGCCCCACGCTCCATGACTATGTGTTGTATGGAAAAACTAAGCGAAAGAGAGGAAAACCCCTGGTAGGGATAAAAGATAGGAGGCAGAAAGTTAGGTAGTAGAAAGGTTGAATGAGCATCATGATGGAACAAGACAAGGATCGAAATGAAAGAAAGAGTTATGGGGATGGTGTGGGAAGACTGGGAGGAAGGTAAGACAGATGGAGTTTTAACCTTGGTGAAGGTAATACCTCAGGGCTTAGGATATTAATTAAGAAAACTCCCCAATTACTCAATGGAAAATAACCCATTGCCATTGTATATTACTATGGTGAATAAAGTTACTAAGGGTGAAACAGACTGGCATAAAAAGATGGCTTCCAGGCATCTTGGGAGTGTGGCGTACAGATGACGCATGCTTCCAAGACACCCAGAAGCCAGCTTCAAGCTGGGCAGCCACCCACATGGGGATCATCTTCCAGGTGCTCCTTTAGCATGAGGTTTAAATGCCATATGCCACTGGAGCGCCTTAAAGCCAGTTTCCCATCACCGCAGGGCGGAAAAGCCAACTTTTTGCCAGATCTAAAAGAAACAGCTATTTGCCACTCCTTTTTCAGCCAGCAAAAATGTAGATTGGGACTGTATGAGGTTGCTGCAGCTCTTATCTGGCTTTGTCAAGGGTGGCTTGAAGCTGCTCCTTTGGGGTGGTCTGTTTCACCCCTTAGTATATTATTTGTATAGTTGTTCTTTTTTCCCCCTTTTAATAAAAAAAGCAAAGACTTGACAAAAGCAATGATGAAATGCCTAAAAATTGCCTTTTGAAACACATTAGAAAATGTTTCTTTTTACACCCATCAACATGGTTCCTGTTCATGTATTATTTTTGATGTGCCACTATATAACACTCTTATTCCATGTTGAAAGTAACTAGTAGTAAATATATTGCTTGAAAGTCATTAGTTCTAAAATGTGACATGCATAGTCTATCTCCTCCTTTTTATTCTTGTCTTAAATTCTTCAATAAATAAAAACAGGCTTTATTTTCTTGACCTTTAAGTCTAAGGCTTCCTAGATTTTTTTTTTTTTTAAAAAATGGCCTCCAGATTCCTAAAAAGGTGCATTCGGAGGTCTCCCACTGTGGCACGATGGTCAACTTCCACTGAAAACTGACCATAGAATCACACTGGATGACCTCCATATGCCTCGAGGTAACTTTTTTTTCCAGACTCAGGCAAGTGAAATAATAGTTACTGGACTTGCAGATATGGGGGTCTGTGGAGGGGGGGAAATCTTTGTTTTTAAAGCATGAAATTATCAGAGGAATACAGTTTCATTTGTTTTTTATTTCATGTTATTGTTGTTATTTCATATTTGTATTATTCCTTTTGTTGTGAGCTGCCCGGATTGGGAGGCATATAAGTAAATCTTACTATTATTATCATTATTGTTATTACAACCTGATAAAAAGAGAGTTGAGACAATAAATTATAACCCCTATTGGGACATTGATGGCCCTTTCTTGTACTTCATCTTTCATCATAAGTAAGGGCTAGGGTATAATCCCAATAGCCACACTACTCTCTGTATGTGTAATTCCTAACACATCACCAGTGCCATAAAAGAACTTAAATAAAATCCAAGTTTTGGTAGTGTGGTGCAAATTATTTTTTTAAGGGGGTATAGCTCTAACCAGAACTTTTTTGCTTTTTTTTAAAAAAAAACCTTCAGATCAAAGGAAACTGAATATGACAGTGGATGCATCCCAATCCACTGACGTCATGGAGACAGGGAAGATCTATGCATATGAAACATTTTTGGAACATTTTGTGGTGCTTCATTCATTTCAGGAATCAAGGAAATATAGAGACCATGGTGAGAAATGGTGCCGCCCGACTTAGCGGGCCAGCGCAGTTGCCACGTGCTGGATGGCCCTCTCCTTCCTGCGCAGCAGGCCTGGGCACCCTGGTGGCTGGTGTGAGCACGGGCTCTGCACGGATAGGCCACTGGGAGGAGCGGGTAAAGGAGCCCATCTGATTGGCCAGGCGGGGTCTGGCATACCCTCCTATTGATGGAGGGCTCGGGGAGGCCGGTGCCTCCATCCTTCCCAAGCCCTCATTGGCTGGTGGGCCTATTTAAGGCCCGGCAAGGCACATGTCGGCGCCCTTGCCAGTTTCGCTCTCCCACCCTCCCTCCCTGTCTTGGGAGTTGATTGTCAAGTGTAGGCCTGGATCTGGGCTAGGGGTGGCAGCGTAGGCCTGGATCTGGGCTAGAGGTTTCCAGGGCCCTCTGGCACTAGAACGGGAGTCCTCGTGACCCGGGTAAGGAGTGATTTGCTGTGGCCATTGCAGGGGCCACAGTTGATTAACACCCGGCAACTAGGATACCTCGCAATTCAGTGGAAGCAGTGCAGTTGCCTAACTGCACAACAGGGTGGAGCTTGGCACCTACATCATTCCGATGTTTGCCCCTGCTACCAAGCATCCATCAACCAACCGGGGTGTTGCTGATGGCCAGATCCAGACCTTATGCTTTGGGCCAACCCTATGGTTTTGCTGTTCTGGCTATGTGGAACAGTTAATAAAGTTGTGGCCTTTTTTCCTCCAAACAGTTTCCTGTTGTATTGGGGGGCCTGACCTGCACAGTAATTTTGTTTGGTTTATTTTTTGATGATAACTTTCCAGGGTTAACGGATCTCTTCATAAATTAAACATAAAATTTGAAACTGAAATATTTTGAATATGGGAGAAAGCAAAACTGTTAGACTCACCCGTCCAGGCAGAGGACTTTGAGTACAGAGCTACTAAAAGTCTGGCTTTGAATTTCTGAGTATTCAACCACACATAGGGAGCTAAATTAGAAGTCTGACACATTCCTCATTTTTTTATAGCTAGATGGTAAATAGGTACATATTTCTCATCATACTGGAGATACTTTTACCTGTTGAAACTGGCCAATACATATCGTTGAGAGGGACTGTATATTCAGTACAATTTTTGATAAGAACATTTGCAGACACTGAGTTGATTTTTTTTTTATGTAGAAGAAAGCAAACTGAAAGATTCATGCTTTCCTAGAGAAATATGCATGTCTTATTTTGCATACCCAAGGGATCCAGCTGCTGAAAGAAATGCTGACACAACTCTCATAACATAAGCAAGAGCCATGGGCCACCACTAGGGAAGACATGAATCAGGTGAAAGACCTCTACCAGGATTCCTGAGGATTTCTACAGACAAGTTAGCCATATTCTAGCAGATGTCTTCTGATGACATCATTAGAATATAAAAGATAGTAATCTCTCAAATATGCTGCATTCAGTGAACAACTCAAAGGGAAAAGCATGGAGGATGTTGAAGATGGGCCACATTCTGATTAATGTGTAATTATCAGAACACCTTATAGTAAAGGTTTTTGCTCATATTACACAGGAAAGACATTAGGCTAAGCTGTTACCAAGATTAGCAGTGCCAAACACTCATAAAGACTATTCTCATGACAAAGTGCATTGACTGCAGCATATAGCTTTAGAGCAGTGTAAAATCTGAAGAAAGGTAAGACTACTTATGATAATAAAAGTAAGTAATCATGAAAATACTATTGATAGTGAAAGAGGAATTTCAAGATACCTTCTACAACTATCCTAGCATTTTGGCAAAGATAGCCTTCTATAAAGATGGACAAAGCTGTCAATTTTACTTTTTCCACATTCTTTTTTAAAATAAAATTTATTCCATGAATTTAAAGAATTTTGTGATTTTTTTTGTTAAGTTTCATATAGTTTCACAGTAAAAAAAATTTCATGCTCTATGTATTATTTGTAGTGTGGTAGAAAAAAAAAACTTGGAAGTATTTTGCTTCTAAATCCTGTTCTACTGAATTTTGCTCAGTGCACGAAACAAAGGCCTGATCTAGATTGGCAAAAAGAAGTGTGTTCATGGCTGCATGAAACTCTAGCCTTTAGATGAGAAAAAGGGAAAGTGTGCCATGAAAATGCTTTTTTGGCGTTTTAGGGGAGAAGAAGCACCTTTAGAAAGATGCTGGTTTTCCCAGCTTCTTTTTTAAAAACTGCGGAACAGTGCAGCTCCATCTAAAGGCTGTGGTGCAGCTGCACAGTTAAAGGGGCTGCTGTATCTTTAAAGCACCCATTTAAAGGCAGCGATACAAGTGCGGATCATAATAGATCGTGAGTTGGGAGCATGCGTGGTGTGGAGTTCACTTCTAATTAAAATGCTCAATGCCCTGCAGGTGTAAAAGATGGGGTTTAACTGCGCAGTTTTTTAAAGCTCCCAAACCCTAGCTCCAGCCCTAATCCGAACCCTAGACATGCGCAGTAGGGACTCTGGGATGCTGTAACTGTTATTCTACTGCGCATAACATGTCAATTCATTCACAAAATAAAGGGGTTCATTCATGATGCACCAGTGCAACTGCACAGTTTAAAAAAGCAGAGAAACCGCAATGATAATTTGACAGATCCTCATAACTGTATAATTGTCTGTATGGTGTACCTGCGCAGCTGCGCAGTTCCCAGCAGCCGGCAAACCTGCACAGCTGCACAGTTCCCAGCTGGATGGCAAACCTGCACAGCTGCAAGGTTCCCAGCCGGATGGCAAACCTGCACAGCTGCACAGTTCCCAGCCGGACGGCAAACCTGCACAGCTGCACAGTTCCCAGCCGGCCGTCGGCTGGGAACTGTACAGCAGTGCACGTTTGCCGACAGCCAGCTGGGAACTGTGCAGCTGTGCAGGTTTGCCAGCAGCCAGTTCGCAGCCAGCAAGGAAAAAAAAATTAAAGGTTCAGCGCAGCTAAAAGCCGCGTTCATTGCCGCTGGTGCAGCTGCTCCGCCTGTGTTTGTAGCGTTCTGACAGCTTCCAATGTAGCTGCTGAGCCACAGAAAAGACTTCAGATAAGTCATTCCCACACCCCTCAATCTAGCTGCCCTGTACCTTTTAAATGCACACCTGGGGCTTGCAGTGTAGCTGCTAAGCATTAAGGAAAAGGCAACTTCATGTCACACTTTCCTGCCAATCTAGAAAGTCCTAAAGATTGCCTAAGAAAATGAAAGAGTAAAATATATGTCAATATTTCCATTACAATAAAATACAATATTGGTTTTTTCCTCAGAATAAAAGTATCCACATTTATGAAATTGTCTACTCATTTATTTAAATTTTTAAAAAGAGACACTAGTGTTGCCATCTAGAGGCAAGCTAGTGAAACTGATTTTTAAAAGAAATTTTGCATATTTATGAAATTTATGAAATCTTGAAAGCTAATACATACATACATACTCTCTCTCTCTTTGTGTGTGTGCATATTAGTATTAGCTATAAATATAATTTGTTCAACTCTTGCACGCATGCCAGTTATATGCTTATTCTGTCTGTTGCGTTTAGTTGCACTGTGCATTCTGCAGAGGATGCTAAGACTTTCTTGGAAATTTGGGTTGTAAATTGTGTGCTTTATGCCTAGTCAAACTAGGTTTAAAAGAGGATAAGCAGGAGTATTGTCAACAACTGTATAAAAAGATAAAACTGAATAAAAAGTATTTTATGAGGTATGGCTTGTCATGTGGGAAGAGGGAGGAAAAGGAACATTCCTTTTTCTGAATGACTATTGAAGCTTCAAAGACCACATTGTCCTTTATATCTAGCCACTAGGAATCTTTTCATATTCCCTTATTAGTGCAAAACTGAGATTGCATGAAAAATGCAATCACACAGATTCAGTAGCTGATCATGCATAATTTTCCCTCCATAAATTGAGCAGAACTTCTCCATATCTGTCACATATATTCTCTGGGAGCAGCTGTCATCATAAAAGTCTCCACTCCAGAAGCCCCATGCAGGTTTTTGCACAATCTCATTTTCAACTTTTCATTCCATATTCTAAAAGAGCACATTTTTCTAAGACACTAAAATTCATAACCATGCTAGATAATACCAAGATCTTAGTTTCTCACACTCTTATCAGTGGGTGTCATGTTTCCTTCAATTTAAACCCCTTTGATGTTCTAAAGGCATAATGTAAACTGTTACCAGCCACAAGAGAATGAAACATTTGCATTGTTATTGAATTTTGCAGACATGTAAGATTAAATTTACTGAACTGTAAATTTATTTCACTTTCACTTTTGGGGAAGATTCCCACAAAATTAAAAAGGTATGACCATCTTGCCTTATCTACCTTTTCCTTTTTTTTCTCAGACCAGAAACATCGGATTTGAAGTCATTCTTTCTGCACTCAGCTGGAAACAGGTCACACAAGAGGTGAATAAAAACACATCCTGCACCCCTCTTGGCATCTTTGGTAATTTCAATCCCCATTCACCTAGTAAATATGCACTGCAGATTCTACTAATCCCTTTTAAGACAAGTACATTTTTGTCCCCCTGTCCCAGGCAGATTGATTTGGAAACAGTACACATAGTTTCTTTCACACTGGTTTTCTGGGAAGTTGTTGGTACCTATCAATTTAATATCAATATTATCATTTTAATTACTGGAGAAAGAATCAGGATGCTATGAGATGCTGACCCATAGTGGAAAACACACTGTGATCACAATGAAAACAACTAAAACAGCAGAAAAAGCTTGTAGCACCCTTGGGACTAGCTAGGAGAAAGAGGCTTATAGCATAAGGTAGGCTGCATCTACATTGCAGAAATCATGCAATTTGCCACTGCTTTAATTGCCATGGCTCAATCATACAGGATTCTGGAATTTGTAGTTTTGTGAGCTATTTAGCATTTCCTGTAGTGTTCTCTGGTGCTGCAACAAACTACAAATCCCAGGATTCCATAGCACTGAGCCACTGCAGTTGAAGAAATGTCACACTGCATGTTTTCTGCAGTGCAGATTCAGTCTCACTTTGAGACTGAGTAGCTGACTTGCATTTGACGAAGTAGACTGATAGCTTGTACTACAAACTGCTTTGTCACATTTAAGTCTTAAGTGTGGTACAAGATTCCTTTGCAAAACATTGCCAATTTCAGTAGCATGTTATAACCACAATCCTTATTATACTTCAGCTATTTTTTCAAAAAAAAAATAGTAACTTGTTGTTTTCAAATAACAATAGTATAAACAGCCAGCAGTACACATAAATCTGCATTCTCAGATTCAAATGCACATTCAAAAACATTTAAAATTAGTTGAGTTTATTTCTGAACAGGTATGTATTGGATAATACTATAAAGAATTATCAACATATAGGCACTAGTAAATGTATTATTACAAATTAATAATATCAGAATATTAGTTCTTTGTCCAAACAGAAGTTTCTTTAGCCCAAACAGAATTATCTTTACATTAACAGATTATATGAATTAGGTGTATGTTTCCAGCCTCAAACTGAATTCTATCTGATATATGTTCTGTATTATTTTTTTGTTATCTCATTCTATTTTTTTTTTTTTTACCTTAGGGCATGTCCACATGTGGTAAAAGGAGCCAATTTGTTCATCGCATTTCCAGCATAGACCATTGCTATTTTTATAAATTTTGGCTAATCTTGCTGGCGTCAGATACCATCTGTATAGCATTTTTACAAAATTTTCTCTTATATTAATACATCCATGATATTTAAATCTTTTCCCCAAGCTCTTTCCCATTTCCCCAAATATTTATTATGGCCAATATTTTTTTGCCCATTCCACCATACAGGGTTTCATTACTTCTTTTTCTCATTCTAGTTTTAAACATATTTTGAAATGGTTCTCCTTTTCCTTTCTTTAAATATTTCTTCTAATTCTGTTTTTTCTTTTGTTATTCCATATTGTTTGATATCCATTCTAAACCTTTCTACCAGTTGATGATATGGAAACCATTGTAAGTTAATACCATCTTTTTCTAATTCTTCTCTGGTTTTCAATATAATTTTTTCCATTTTCAAAATCTTTAAATATTTTAGCCAGCCTTTCCCTTCCAATTTTTCTCTTTTCATAAAGTCTTTGTGTGGAGAAGCCCATACCAGAATTTGCCTATATATTTTTGTCTTAGATATTTTCCAAATACATAATAGAGATCTCCTAATTAAATAGTCATTAAATTCATTATTTTATTCCAATTTACCATACCAGAGGTAGCCATGCCAGCCAAATCTTACGTTGAACCCCTCTAGGTCTAATAATTTCTCATTTTTCAGTTGTATCCAATCAAATAACCACTCAATACTACAAGCATGATAGTAAAGTTTAAAATCCAGCATCACTAAACCTCCTCTGTCTTTAGTATCTGTCAAATAACACCTTTGATTCTTGATTTTTACCTGCCGAAATAAATTTTGTCAGATTTTTTTATATACATTAAATATTGAATCATTAAATATCATGGGAAGATTTTGAAACAGAAACATGATTTTTGGCAGTACGCACATCTTCACAATCACTATTTTGCCCATCAATTTGGACCATTTTTCTAGATTTTTTTTTAATTTCTTGCCATGTTCCTTTATAATTATTATATCCCTAAATATTTAACTTTCTTTTGAATTTGAATCTATCATTTTTTGTAATAGCTCCTGATTTCCCCCCCATCCTGTTACATGTTAGTAAAGCCAATTTTGCTTTATTAATTTTCAGACCCGCACATTGTCCAAATTCCTTTCTAATTTCTAATACTGTTGGCATATTTTCAATAGAGTCTTCCGTTATTATAACAATATCATCAGCGAATGCCCTAATTCTAAACTCTTTCCCCTTTATCCATTTACCTTTTATAGAATTATCCTCTTATTCTGTTGCATAATATTTCAAGACACATTATAAAGAGCAAGGGTGACAGAAGACACTCCTGTCTTGTTCCTTTGCATAGTCTACAACTTTCTGTTCTGATTCCATTTACAAATACTTTTGCAGATTGCACTTCATATAATTCTTTTATCCAGCTTATCATGTTTTCCCCTTAGATCTAATTTCTCCATCAATGAACTGTCAATTTAAGTTATCAAAAACTTTCTCCACATCTAGAAATAAAGCCAATTCTTTTCCAGGATTATTGTAATAGTATTCTATTATATTCTTCTCCACCAACTGCTCCAATCAGAACTTCATCTTGTGTATCTGTTTCCTCTCCAATCTCTTCTACTTCTCCATCAAGCTTTTATCCTTCCTCATTTTCCTTTTCTTCTTTTTCTTTCCTTTCTGTCTCACTTTGTTTATTGGTTCTTTTTTTATTTTCTCTTCCGTCGTCTTCTTTGAACGATCTGTTATAGAACTTTTTGCTTTGTCTATAGTATTTATTTTAATTTGTCTCTCTAACATCACGTGAAGGATTTACCCTCTAGCGGCTCCCATCAGTATCTGACATTTTTCATTTGTAACATTTTAGTTAGAATGGCATAGTCTCTTCTTTTGTGTAAAATTTCTCCAGGGGCATCTTTGAATAACATTATTTTCATCCCATTTATTACTAATTTTCTCTCATAGCTTGCGTGTGTTATTTTATTTTTAATTCTTTCTCTAGTGAAGTACACTATTATGACTCTTGGGAGATTTTTGTTTCTTGCTGACATTGAGCTTATAAGAAAAATTATCAATATCCATATCCAAATATTCTTTTGAGCAGTCAATCAGTTTTGCTAATGTGGGAATGATTTTTATATATATAAGTTTTCATTGAACTGTTCCTTTAAGCCTCTAATTTTTATGCATTTCCCCTTTCCTTCGTTTCTCTCATTCTACTGATTTCTTTTTCACACTCTTGCACTTGTGTAAGATTTTTTTGCAACTTTCCCTAATTCTTTTGTCTTACTTCCAAATCTCTCTTCTTAATTCCAAATCTCATTCCTAAAGTCTCTAATTTCTTGTCGTATATTTGTCTCTATTTTTTTGAATAGCCTCCAAAAAAATTAAATTTGAGTCTAAAGCTTTCGGTTCCAGAGATGGTCTTCTCAATATTGTTTGCCTCTGGTCTGTTAATTGTAGAAGTTTCTTTTCCTTCTCTCTTGTCATCATTATTGTTTTATCCATTTTATTTCATTTAGTGCTAAAAGATTTTAAGATAAAAAGAAATTTCTTAAGTAGATAGAGTAAAAAACTGTCTAGTCCAATTTAAAATATGGTAGTAGAGAAAATATATTAAACCATTTTCTCTACCTTGATAGCTCTTCCCATATATATCACACATGCCACTCACTATGAAGAGACCCTTCCATTTGTCAAATTTCAATTAGTTCATTCTGTATTATAAAGTAAAGGTGACAGAAGTATATACATGTGATGATACACAAACAATGTGGAAAATGAGAAATAACTGGGACAAGCAGAATGGCCATTATAATGCAGAATACTTGCCCTATAGCATGAAGGTTCCTTAGCAGAAGTGCAGTGTTTTAAAGATGTAATTGCTAACTTTTTGGTGAAAGCAATGATTCCCAAACTTGGATCTGTATATGTTATTGGACTTCATTTTTCAGAAGATGCAGCATGTCCGAAGATCATGAATGCTTGGGATCATAGTACAACATATACAGAGCCAATATTTGGAACAACTGAATTAAAAACATACACTGGAATTGCACAAGTGCAAAAATTTCATCACATATATATTTCAAGCCATCAGTGCTTGAATCCATGGATAAATAATCCATGGATACAGAGGGCCAAGTCTATGATATGGTTCTAGTTTACCCCATCTCTTTGACTAATCTTTGTTCCTGTTTGGGATGCAATAGAATATTGTCTATGAATGTTTTCACCTGAAATTTACATAGTCACAATTTTCAGAATTACAAAAGGTCTTACTTACATCTCTACACACAATCACTGAAGGTAAAGTAAGAGAGAAGATAGCCAATTCAATAGTCTGGGTACATAGATATTTGTATTGTACATCTCTGATACATCTTGCCTCATCCCTAAAAAGATCCATATAAATAATAATAATAATAAAATTTTTTATAAATTTTTTGTTTTGAACCAGTTTGAACCATGTTTTGAACCAGTTGAAGTTTCCAGGATAAGCACAAGGGTAGCCCCATGTAGAGCGTGTTGCAGTAATCCAAGCGTGAGGTTACCAGAGCATGTACCACAATTTACAGGCCCCCCATGTCCAGGAAAGGGTGCAGCTGGTGTATCAGCTGAAGCTGGTAACAGGCACTCCTGACCGTCGCATTCACCTGAGTAGTCATGTGGAGTGACGAGTCAAGGAGTACCCCCAGACTGTGAACATAGTTTAGATTTTACCACAGTAAATGTTTATCCTTATATGAACAAGTAGTACCTGTGGCAAATAAATTTATCACACAGTATTGCTTGCATTTACCTCAGGGACAGAATTTATTACCAATAAGTCAAATGTGATAGTACAATTTATAGATGGGCTTTCTATTAGGTCCCATGGATTTTGTTTTTATAAAGAAAGCTATTCTTATATTAATTATAGACATGAATCCTGATTATAATCAGTATCATCCACAAGTTAATTAGCTAGTAAAATTCTCTGTACATAAACATCATTTAATGTAGTGGCTGCCTTGGTCATCAGATAAAGAATAACTCACTAAGTAAGATGGTTTATTTTCTCCCTTTGCCAATTGGGTCATTGTAAAGATGTAAGGCATAAAAACCTGGATGCACATTTATTAATAGGACATGTATTTTGAGACGAACTCTTGTCTTTTCCATGATTCTTAAAAGGATAAACATTTACTGTGGTAAAATCTAAACTATGGTCATTATGATTATGAACATTTGACAAAAGAGAAAACGTTTCTCAAATTGGACTTTGACAAGATCATGCTTATATTCACTTGGAACTAGACAACACAAATATTGCAGATTATGGGGTAATGGCAGTGTGTCAGCTGGTAAAGTTTCTTAGGAACACTTTCAGTTGTGTGGCCTGATGAAATGGACAAAGCATTTGAATCAGCTTGTCCTTCAACATGTAAGCTTGACTCTTGCACATTTTTTACACATGTCATGAAATCCAGTTGTAGCCACTTGACTGGATGAGTCCAGGGGATGGTAGATGCTTTTCTATGTGAGAGGGAAGTGTTGGCTGCTTTAAAGAATGCTGTAGATCCCCCTTTCCTGAAGTGGTCTCCTCTGGATCAAAGATATGTGAGAACTACTGAGCTATCACTAATATCCCCCTTGGGGAGGTGGTGGCTGAACAGAGAGGAAACAGGTTATCTGAACCTATTTCAGTTTGGTTTCAGGGAAAAGTGCAGCATCTATACAGCCTTTGTTACTCTAACTGGCAACCAGTTGACCAACCAGCTGGTTGGTCCAACTCAAGCTGATAGAAGAGAAATGCTTCTCTTGGGAAGAAATGTAGCATATAAATGAAGTATTTTTAAAAAAAAATAAATAAAATAGATTCTATTGATGTCCTGTACCTTTCATCTGCTTTTAATAATATCAGCATGCAAGATGGGAATAGGACATTCTGTGTTATTGTGATTCCATTCCCACCTACAGATGTCCAGACTGTAATGGGCTTCCTGTTCAGCCCTATGGCTATTATGCTGTTGGGTGCTACAGGGGTCCAGGTTATCCTTCATGTTGCTTAGTATGTCTGAAAAGCTGCTGGCAGAGATTACTGTATTAGGGGCTTGATTCTGATAGTCAGGTGTACTTTTCCTTGTTGGAATCAGTTGAGGCTATGCAGCTACTAGGCTAATGCTTGAATGATAGTGCTTGCACTGAATGAAGTCCAATAAATTGAAGCTGTATCCTGGTACATCAGAAGCTCTGTGGACCAGTTTCTCATTGCAGAAATTGACAAATGACCAGCTCTGAATGGATTTTCCCTCTCACTGAGGGAGCAGATGCACAGTAAACTTATACAGTCTACCTTCTGTACCACAGATTCTGCATCCACAGATTCAACCACACACACACACACAAACCTAAAAGCAATCCTTCATTTTGCCATTTTATATAAGGGACAACTTTTTACTATGCCATTGCATTTAATGGGACCTGAGCATCTACAAATTGTATCCACAGGAGAAGGGTCTGGGAACATATTGTATTCATCTCTTTCACTAGAGGAAAATGCACTCTCATTTGGAGTGCATGTAGTCAACTTTGACTACTCTTCCAGCTACAATCTTTCTTGAGGAGAGATACCCTGGCCACAGTAATTCATGCCCTGATAACCCACTGAATAGATTACTGCAAAGGCACAGCTTGAGACTGTCCTTGAAGACGACATATAAACCACAGCTAATGCAAAGCACAGCATCTAGACTGACAACCAGAAAATATTGAAACAATGTAATATTGCTTTTAATGGCATTCCATTGGCTGACATTACACCTCCAGTCTGAATTTTGAGGTGTTTGTAATGACATTTAAATTCCTAAACATCCTGGGCCCTTCATACTGGGAGGTGTACCTCCATTTAGATATATCTGTTTCAGTAGTTGAGATCTTCTGGAGATTTTAAATTTAAAATTGTTAAAGTATGTATTATGCTTTTGGTATTTTTATGTTTTTTTACCATTTTAAATTCTTTATAAACTGTTTCAGATGAGTTTATTGTATGCTAGTTCTTATGATACACACTGGAGTATAAATATTTTGATCAATAAAAATAATAAAACGCTAAAGTTTGCAGATAAACCCTAAGATTTGCTTGAAGCCTGATAATAGCAAAGGACTAATGAACAACATTGACAAGTACTAGTCAAGCGTTTTCATGGTAGCAAACAGTGGTACTGTATAGACAACCCATGCCTTATCTCTGTCTCAGACAAAAAATGCTATCCATAAAGCAGCCTTTAGAGATGGAAAAATAGCCTCTAGATGGTGATTTGATAACTATATGGTGAGGCTCATTCAAGTGTATCATGATAATGAATATTGTTCATGTGGCTTCCTAAACCTAGTCTTCTCCCCTGAATGCTTTAGGAGTTTGGCAAACCATTCATCAAAAAGACCACATATATTTGATCACTGTAAACTTTGAAAAATATGAAATTAAATTGTTGCTGCTGCTGCCGTATGCCTTCAAGTTATTTCTGACTTATGGCAACCCTAAGGCAAAACTTTTTCAGGATTTTCTTGGCAAGATTTGTTCAGAGGGTTTTGTCCAGTGCCTCTTTGAGGCTGAGATAGTGGAACTTGTCAGATTAAAGTCCCCCTGTGGGTTTCCATGGGTACTCGAATCCTGGTGTTCAGAGTCAACATGCATACAGAGGGAGACAGAGAGAGACTTATATTTAATTTCTGATTTCTTTTAATTTCATCTTCTAACCCAACACAGCTTTCTAGTCCATTCTCAGAACTAAAAGTACAAAACCTTGCGTATCACAGGTAGACAAATAAAGTCCAGTTCTTTGCCTGTTCAGCGTCTTGGGATACTAATTTTCCATCTTACTATTTTAAACTACAGTTTCATTATTTTGAATTTATTTTTATTAATTTCTTTTAATTATATTGATAGTTTAATGACTGTTTAATGTTAAGTTTTCATATGATTCATCTTCTTTGCATATATTTTCCTATTTATAAGCTGTCTTGAGTCCCAGTGGAGTTTTTGTTTGTTTATTTTTTGCAGGGGAGGAGGTTAGTAGGGGGAAACTGATGGATATTAATAATGGTCATCCTCATCATTGTCCCCACTATCATCATTTGATGGCTTAGAAACAGTGCAGCTATGAGACGGGAGCAAGCAATGGCTGTCTTTATCCTGCAGCTGTAACTTACATAGCCTCCAGCTGTCTTGATTTGACAGAGACCATCCCAATTAATCCTCTGTTATTCCATTTTGTCAACTACTTTTAAAATGTTCCAGTTTCTCTCTCATCCTCCCACTTCCTCCCTATGTCAACAGCCTCCTTCAATTGCTGCAAACAGTTCAAAGTGGAGTGGAGGAGATAGATTCTCTCTCTTCCTTCTAGGTTTAGGCAAAAGTAAATTACTACAGCCTCTCCTAGCTTGCCTGTTCCTTCTCATTAATAACATTTGCCATCTTGACCTCATACTGATGTTGCTTGGGCACATGTGGCCCAGTTTTAATATGTAAAATGTTGGAGGTTATGTGACTAGCAACAACTGCTTCAGGTGGCTGCTTGAACCATTTCCATCTAGTTCCAAGTTACTTCCCTCCCCCATCCCTTTCCCCTTGTGTGTCTTGCTTTATTTAGAGTGTAACTTGAGATCAGGGACTGCCTTATTACCTGTCTTGTAAACTAATCTCGGAGACTTTTTGGCTACAGGGTGGGGTATAAGTGTTTTAAATAAACAAACAATTTCTTTAAATTGCTTCAGGAATCTAGTGAAGTGATGGGAAGGTGGCCAGAACATGGTTCAATTAGCATATCCCTATGAGCAGGCTTAAAAACCTCTGTCAGACCGCAGACTTATACTTTAGTTTGCATAGCTTTCAGCGAGTAATCCCTTTTCTCTTTGGATTCTGCTGAGGGACACTGCTGAATCCCCAAAACAAGCATTCCTAGCAATCACATATTTGTTTAAAACAGTCGCATTAGGAATTAGAAAACACAGAAGAAAGTTAGTAGATAAGTTCTTTAAACTGTTTGTTTGCAAGAGAGGGGTTGAAAATCTCATTTTAAAGTTAAATTTGCCCACATCAATCTTCATTTTTAAAACTTACATGAGTATTTTATTAAAGTTCTTCATTATTTCTTGAGTGGATAACACCCAGTGATCTTCCTCTAGCACATATAGGGAGCTCTCTGGTAGCTGCAATAATTCTCAATATACTGTGCTTCAATCCACAGAGGATATTACATGGGGAGGCTATGTGTACATCAGAGTTGACACAAGGCTCCTAAATAGCAGGACTGATAAAGGACTTTCATTTCTACTTTTAAATTGAAAGCACAACAAACTTCAAGAAATTGTGTTACCCATTTGGAACAGTGAAAGAGGGTATTTAACTGTTTCCTAGCAACTCATAACCCAATCCTGCAGTTTCCTCCTTTAATGCTATTCTAATTAGGTATTTCAACTTACATGGACAAGTTGATGGCTTCTTTCTCATTGAGGAAGCAAGTCTGAATTTTTGAGGGATTATCTGTGATGCTGAACTCTATTCTCAAAAAATATTTGGTGCCTTGAATAGCTGCTTTAAAAATCAGATGAAAACCCAGAGATGTTCAACCACTCCACTAACATGGAAGCCACCAGCCACCACTGCACTTCAGTGGTGCAATCCTTCTTCAACTTTATCACCTGCACAATTGTAAATTCTGGCTAAAATCCAGTTTGTGACACAAGTAAGCGTATACATGTCTTATTCTGTATTGTACCAGTTGGCATTCTGGTGAACAGCTATGAGGGAGTAGCCATAGCATAAGTCTGGCTGTGGAACTTTTATGCTACACTTGCCATGAACAAAACAGTCAAGAGAAACAAAGATTCCAACTAATCTGTTTATTTTTATTAATGGGGGGAGGGGGAGAAGTCACATGCTGCTTTTGGTAAACCAGGTTGCAATAAAACAGAACTGGCATGCTCTGGTTGTCATGAAATGGATCCCATTCAGGGAAAAGTTAAATTTCTTCTATTATAGGCATACAAGAATTCACAAGAGCAGTGAACAACCTACAATACAATAAGGACAGAATCTCGGTGGGGATTTAAGTTTGTGAGAATTAGAACCGGGAAGTTCAGCAAGTCCAGTAAAAGGCTTCTTTTATATTATTATATGGGAGATCCAACAAAGCGAGCAGTGAACAACGAGACAGATGCCCATTGGTCCTGATGAGCATCACTTCCATTGTGCACCACAATTCTAATTAGGGACTGCCAATGCACATTGGGACACTGTTGCTGGTGTCTTGTTACACATCTTCATAGGGTTTCTCCTGTATCTGTCATGTAACTAAGGGGCTGTACAAACAACCCGTTCAGAGGCAGCTCTATGCCACCTCTGAATGGGCTGGGTTGGGGATGCAGCATCTGCATGACACGCCCCCAACCCACTGCAAAGAGAAGCCCTGAAAAGCAGCTTCTTTTCCCTTTGCTATAGGGGTGCCATAAAAGCCATGGCATACCCTTATGATTCCCCTCATGCACAGTGCTGTTTAGGTGCTGTGCATGAGCAATGTCATCGTGACATGCACTGTCTGTATGGGCATGCACCAAGATGGCACCTGGGGCACACGGTAGGGTTTCTGAGTGTGTAAACGCTCAGGCCCTGCACAACCCCAGTTTGGGCCTAAGCTGGCACAAAGTGCCGGTCTGTCCAGGCCCTAAGTATACATAAATTTATGTAATGTACACCATGATATAACATTCTGGCCCAAATCTACATTTTATTTTATTTTATTTTAATTCAATTTTTAAATTAAGACCTATTTTCTCTAGTTCTTGGTGTTTGGATGGAAGATACTTGATTCTATATGTATATAAACAATATTTTGGGACTTGGGCATTTTTATACTCTACAACATCTTGAAATTTTCATTGGGTACAGAAATTCATTCCGAGAGTTAACTATGGGCCTGTACACATGGGCGAAAAGACCCATGCCCCTTCTATCATTGTCCTGTCTGGACAGTGCAGGCCATTAGACCTGGGCCAAAGGGGCTTTAATCCAGTCTAAAAAGACCAGCTCTCTGCCATGGAGTTTCTTGGAAACTCCATGGTAATAACCAGAAGACCAGATGGTACTGTGTGTCCCTCAGCTGCTACTGCAATCACATCCACTCTGAAAGCCATGGCCATGGCCTGCGACAGTGGAAAGGGGTGCCTGGCCATGTAGGTGTAGCCACATGCCCCATTTCTACCCTCACAAGATGTAGTAGGGGCTTTTGGACCAGATGCGACAATGGCAGCAGGTAAGGGGCTTAAGGAAGTGGTGGATCCACTTGTCAATGGACGGGGGTGTGACAGCGGACAAGCATGTGAACACTGGTCCATCATCAATAAAAACAACCCAGGAACTGGCACAGATGGAAAATATGGCCAGGATATCATGGAGCAGGTCTGTGGTATCCTACCTATCTATTTAGGATAGGCATTAAGCATAGGCATTAAGAGTGTTCAGGGTGGAAGGAAGCCACTGATGATATCTTTCTGTGTGTCTGCAGGGGAGAACATGAGAGCAGAATTCCCTAAATTGACTATTTTCCAACCAATTGACAAATTGATAGTATGAACAAATACAAACAAATCATACACATTGATTTTTATCATTGACTGACCTTTTACTACATTTGCAGCATCTTGAAAGAATTTCTGCCTGTCTGCCACTATGCCACACAACTAAATCTGAGAAATCTCTTTTGATAAAACTGGGTTTCTTCTGTGGTAAGATTCATATGTATCAATTTGTGATTTTATTTATGTATTTATAGTGAGATCTCTTAACATATAGTTTATAGTCACATCAGGATGCATAATGCTTTGCTGACTAAAGCCCAAGGAAAATTTAAAATTAGGAGACTATTCAGATTGCATTTGCTGCCTTCAGATAACATAATCAGCCAGGGCACTGGGAGACATTCTTTCCTTGGACAGCCTAGAGATCAACTGATAGGGATCATTTTGTCATTCTCTAAATTACCAAGCTGAACTCGTCTTCAATTAGAGATGATGGCTCAAAACCTCCCTGTTATCATAATGTGATTTGTTAATTCTCTGGGGGCAAAGCTGGATTGACATGACAGTCTGAACAGAATAATGTGAAGACCCAACCATAGTTTATAAGGATAAGGATAACCACAGGGGAATCTGCCATCAAGACATGGAGTATGGCTCGAAGCTCATGAATGCCAAGTATTTATAAGGCCACCTGCTTTGAGTGGAGTTAAATGTGAAGCTGCAGGAAATCATAAATCATGCTCAAGGATGGAGAGACAGACAAAATCAAAGACAAGGACCAAGAAGATAAAGTAAACCAGAGGCCAAATTCAAAATCTGATGCAAGAATTTTGAACAAACTGTAGCCAGCAAAGCTGATGTCACCCCATGACTGTTTTAGAGGCCCTGGTACCTCAGTTTATTTTATTTCATTATTTCAAGTTAAGAAGTCCCTGGCTAAAAAGGGTCTTTCTCTGGCTTAAAGCAGGTGAAAAATATGGAAAAATTTACCTGTGTTCCAGATAGGGTGTACGAGAGTCCCTCTAACTGATTAAATTCACAGTCAAAATTAGGGAACACAAAAGGAGAGGATGCAATCCTCCACAGTCTCATGGAAGGCCAATGCAGTTCCCAAATGCTTAGAAGTTTTCCATCCTTATAAAAAGTATTGTTTATGAGCCAATGCTCACAGGGGTGGCATGCTAGAACATTTTGTTTACGTGGAAGAATGGCATCATCTACCACCTCTCTCAAACTTCCTGGGTTTGAGTTTAATGGAAATCTTTACAGTATAGTGTATATGTTTGTGTGAATTTTCTCATCAACAAAACATTTGGCCCTTTCAGACTACACAGTTATAGCACTATGCCTCCACTTTAACTGCCATGGTAACATCCTATGGAATCCTGGGGTTTGAAATTTGTTGAGGCACTAGCACCTTGTGTCTGAGAATACTGAGTACTGATCTCTAAACTACCGGTGCCAGGATTTCAAAAGATGCAGTCATAACATTTAGAGTGGAATGACAATCCCTTCACTGTATTGGGAGAAAGCATGCCAGCCAACATTTCAAAGATGAAAAATAGGACACATTTGGCCAAGAAATATCAGTGTGCTGAAGATAGAAAAAAAAATCAGTGAGGAAGAACACATGAGCTAAAAGTGGCTGCTGCTGTTTACTTTTGCCTGAGCCTACTGAAAAGGGCAAGACTCTTTTCTGCTCTTGCCTTCTCCCACTAAGTTAATTGAATGCAGTCTACTTTTGCCATTGTAACTTGGTTTTCAACAAGTGGTATAAGCTTAGGGCGAAGGTGGAACATGGGAGGAGATAAACGGACATTTTGAATAAAGTGGGGCAACACAAGATTAACTAGGGTTGTCACTGCCAAACTGTACCAGTTGATGGATATGTGAGAGCGCCTCTTGTTTTGAGCCACTCTTATTACTCTGCAAATTATTTGAGGTTGTCACAGCCAAACTGTACCAGTTGATGGATATGTGAGAGCGCCTCTTGTTTTGAGCCACTCCCATTGCTCTGCAAATTATTTGAGGCTATCTTAGTATTAAATGGCAAATTAAGGACCTTGATGCTATACAGCGTTCTGTTCCTAATGGAAATTAAATAATCCAGAATCAGTTTGTTGATCAGTCTTGAAACAATTTGCCTGCCTTTATGGATTCTCAGTGGGGATTTGGCTGTAAAGACTCTTACTGTGACTGCTTGCACTTCAAAATATGTAATTGCAACACTGGATATTAAAGGATATGAAACCATAGGATTATCTACTAGATGTCTACTATTATTGAGTAAAGAAGAAAAGAATATAAATCTGAATAAGGCTGATATAGATGGTTTACAGAAACAAAGAATTGTACCAGCTTCATTTTTTATTCCTTTCTGTCATTTATTCCCCATATTCAGGCCACCACCAAGACCTGTAGATTCTCCCTTTACAACATTGCTAAAATCCGTCCTTTGCTCTCAGCCTCCACTGTCAAGACTCTGGTCCATGCCCTGGTGGTCTCACGACTTGATTATTGTAGCCTTCTTCTGACAGGGCTTCCTCTCTCTCACCTCCATCCTTTAATCTCTCTTCAGAACTCAGCTGCTCGTATCATCACATCCGCTCGCCGTTTTGACCATGTTTCTCCTCTCTTATCCTCCCTTCATTGGCTCCTCCTCCCCTTCCGCATCCAGTACAAGCTTTTGTTGTTGACTTTCAAAGCCCTCCATGGACTGGCCCCTCCTTACTTGTCTGAACTTCTTTCTCCTCACACTCCTTCTCTTCCCCTCCGCTTTGGTAGTCAAGGTCTCCTGTCCCAGCTGAGGATTTCCACTGCCCTGTCCCGGATTCATCCCTTCTCACTTGCTGCCCCTCACTTCTGGAACCTTCTTTCTCTACATGCGCACCTCATCACTTCTCTAACCAGTTTCAAAACTGAGTTAAAGACTATATTGTTTAGAGAAGCGTTCCCAGATGTGTGCCTTTGTCTGCCCCGTTTTAACTGTGCATTATGAAACCGACCCCTCCCTCTAGTCCATCTGCCTTAGTCCAGGCCTCAGAGGGAGAGAAGAACCACCGGACCTGATACCCTTCCCCATCACCTTTCCCTTCTCCTTTTGTGTAGTGTCTTTAGATTGTAAGCCTGAGGGTAGGGAACCGTCTAATTATAAATTTATATGTACAGCACTGTGTAAACCTACAGCGCTGTATAAATAAAGGATAATAATAATAATAATAATAATAATAATAATAATAATACCAGCTATAGTAGACAAGTACTTATCTACTATATGCATTATCTACTACATCTACTGCTATGTGCAAGTGACTACACCTGACCACACCCCATACCAGATAGAGACAGAGTAAAGAGGGTTCCCTACTAACAATAGGGACTCTCTAGGCTTTCCAATTTTATTTATTTATAATATATATTTTTAATTTAATGTATTTCCCACCTTTCTCCTAATGCAGGATCCAGGGCATACAACATTCAAAAGCACAATACATAATACCAACAACAACAAATTTATTTTTGTATCCCAACTTTCTGCCTGGGCAATCAAGGCAGCTTACAATCAAAACCTGTTCATATGAAAGTAAAATTTCTAACTTTTCTTTAAAAAGAGGTTAAAACAGTTTTAAAAGCCATTTTAAAAGAACATTAAAAGATACTTTAAAATATAAAATAAAACTACAGACCCTAACCTCTATTAAAAGTGTTATCTGGAAAATACATTAAAAACCAAATGTCTCCTAAAATCCCTCCTTATCAGCCAAGAGAAAAGGTTTCAGAGGCTTGGTATCTATCATACCTGATTTGTCCTTAGGAAGCAAACCAGAAGGCTCAGCATCCCAGAGATTTTAAGGAACATGAATGTGTCTGAGCTTACCAAAACATCAACTTGAGAAACAGAGATAGTCCAGTCTGGTCCAAGTTGTTTATGGGGCAGTCCAAGGGGTTTTCTAGAGGAATAGTCAACAGTCGTACTTGGAGGCTCTGGTCCCTTCTTTTTCTCCTTTTCTTCCCAAACTTTTTATGTGTAAAATTTACACATTCACTCAGTTAAATACTGAATTTACTTAAATAAATCTGTTCTAATTTGAATTATGCTATTTCCTTATGAATTGTTAAAATATAAATATACACAAATGTATGAATGATAATATGCACACTATTTTTTTAAAAAAAATTATTCCTAAACTACATCTAGTGTGTGTGTGTGGGGGGGGGGGGGGGGTTGCGACATCCACATGTAGATGTAAAGTAGAGTCCCAAGGGTTAAAATTGAGTACCACTGGCTTGATGCTTTTCATATTACCCTTCTTCATTCAAATACTTTGCAGGGTTAAGGGGGTAATACTGTTTCCCCCCCCCACCCTTTTGCAATTTATGAATCGTAAAACTCTCCATTTGCTTACATTGCCTTAGGCAAGGATCACCTGTGTTTAGCCATTTTGCTGCCACCACCACCACACTCCGTCACTGCTGCTTCCATGCAGCCATTTCTTCTCTGTGTTGTGTGCCTCCAAGTCATTTCTGATTTATGGCAATCCTAAAGTGAGCTTATCATGGGATTTACTTGGCAAGATTTGTTCTGAGAAGATTTGTCATTGCCTTCCACTGAGGCTGAGAGCATGTGACTTGCCCAACATCACCAGTGGGTTTCATGGCTGAATGTGAGTTGAACCCTGGTCTTCAGAGTCATAGTCCAATGCTCAAATCACAGTGCCACAATGGCTGTCCTGTTACTGCTATGAATGCATGCTGCTGCTGCTCCACTAATACATATGTAAGGTGACACTGCTCTTTGTATCATTTTACAAGTGACAGGATGTGAACTATTCATGACAAGGATCAGGTACAAGCAACTGCAGATGTTGTTGGATTGCTGCTCTCCTCATCCCTATCCATTAGCAATGAGAAAGCTGATCAGAGTTGCAGTTGGCCACGTTCCTGGTTTAAACAAATGTTTTTCAATAAAGAAAATTTTAGCTCCGGAAAACACTTCATTTCTTTGGCAGCAAATAATCAAACCCACAGCACAACATACTCAAAGTATAAAATAAGAGTCAAACAAATTTCTGCCAGAGCTCTCTCATGTTTTGTTAACAACTGGGTGTCAGTGTTAACTGTAGCAATAGTGCACAGCCAGAAAAGTGTAATTCTTCTCAAATAACTATGCTAACACTTGTTGCTCACAAAAAAGGGTGTATTTGAAAGGAGGAGAGAATGGCAGTAGAAAAAGGAATCAAGTCTAGCAGATGCTGCCCATTCTCTCCCTCCAATGCCAGGGTAGTGGCTGTTGGAATGAAGGGAGGACGTATCATCCTGCTTTGAGTAGAAGTTTCTAACCTGGAGTTAATGAATGGATTTCAGGGGGGTCCACAAAACATGGTCCCCTGAAATCCATTCATGAAAAAATTATAGCTTTATTTTCAGTCTCATTCCTTTATAAACCTGTGTATTTTATATATTTAAAAACCACTCTGAGTATAGGTTCATAGGCTTCACCAGACTGCCAAATCAGACTTGACACAGCACATTAAACAAATTGCCTCCCCTATATCCCACTCTAGAAAAGCATATTTGGGCTACAAGATTCTGATGCATCCTTTTCTAAAAGGGTGTTTTCCCTTTACGTTTTAATTTATGGGTGGACAAAATCTGTATCTGTGGCCTCACAGGGGACACACACACTATATATGTGTGTGTGTGAGAGAGAGAGTGAAATGTGCCAAAATGATCTCTAGGGGGATGAAGGACATTTTCACCACATTTGGAGCTCCTCTGGACCACTCAGGGAGAAAAATAAATGTTTTGTCCTTTGTCCCAAATGCCCTCTAGGGTCCAAGAAAGGTTTTATACAGCTCTGCAGAAAGTCATTAAACCAAAGAAGCATTGCTTTTCCTGATAAGCCTGAATAACAAACATAAGAAATTTTTACAGAAAAAAAAATATGGGAAATATGTTACATGTTAATTGGAGCAAAATAATAAATCTATCAATTCTGAGCACTAATTTGCTGAAACATTTACATTTTATATTAGATTAGTGTGATGTTCGCAGAAGTTTAGAATTCACCAGCAAACTCACTGGTCCTATTTTTGATACCGAGAACTCAACAAGATGTCCCCTTGCTATGCAGTAATATTTTGACACTTACAATGACAGAACATTTTTGTGATTCAGAATGAATGGGCCTTTCAATACCCCTTCAGTCTGAAACTGTGGATAAATTCATACCTGTGCTCTTAAATTATAGTAGCTTAATCAAATTATGACATTAGCAGTAGAATGTAGTCATGGAAATGCCAAAATAAAGAGAAGTACTTTAGTCCTCACTGTGTTGGCAAAGGGGACAGTGCAGAAATCCTTTACTGTTACATCAGAATCAATGATGATTGAGTCTATGGATGGTATGATTATTGCCCAGCAAGTGTTGCTTGCTATGCACAAAAATGCAATAGTTTTGCACCAAAATTATTTTTGTCCAAAATATTATCTTCTGCACAATTTTTTGGCAGGGAGGGGCAATTTGTTTTTGCCATACAGTCAAATCCCTTACCATACAGGAACACATCAAGGCACATGTTGCCTTTGGGTGGGAGTTGGAGAGAATCAGATTTCAATATTTATTTATTTATGCCTCAAAAACATCGGTACTGACATAACCACTGATATCCTAAATCAGCTACTTAATTAGGGAGATGTAACTACCATCTCCTGGCCTAACATGGCCTCAGCCCAAGTAAAAAAAAACAAAAACAAAACAGCAGCCAGGTCTGGCAAAGGAGGTCTGTTCAACTTCCAATTGGGGCACAAAAAGGATTATGTTTTCTCCTCCTCCCACCAGCAAGTGAGGCTTCAATACGGACTTGCCTCAAGGGTTCTACTTCTGATTGTTGCAGGCTTACTTTCTTGCAGGAGGGGGTTAGAAATGGCATTTTTCTTGCACTTTGTTCAGAAGCTGAATGGATCTACTTCACCTGATCTGGCCGTTGGTGCTTAAGCTGAGATGCCATTTACATCCGTTTCCAATAAGACTACATAGTATCATGGATACAGACCAATTATAGATCCATACATCTAGGCTGTGAATCAGTAACTATTAATAAATTGGCTAATATGAATAAAATATTTCAAACAAAATGCATGAGATCCTAAATTAAAGTGGGCAGGGCATAACACTTTGCATGTCTAGTTCCTTGCCTTTCCATACAAGGAAGTCATCAGGCCCTGGGGAGCACAGCTCCTCTTCATTATCTTGCTTGTAGAACTGGACTCAGGACAGTTGCTGCCTGGTCACCTCCCCTCAGTCCCTTGCCAGTAAATGCCCAAAGCAGCACCGAAGGGCCTGACTGCTGCTTGAAGGAAGTATTCTTAAACATTGCAAAAGAAGCTAATGAACAGCTCTTGGCAAAACATTTTTTTTTAAAAAAAAAAAAAAAGACATGCATATGTTTTATCCTGATTTACATGCATTTACCTCACCATCTGCGTTCAAGCTGGAATAGTAATATAATTGCAGCCACTTAAATTTAGATATGATTAAATTTCATTACTAAGCCATGTTTTTGTAGGGAAAACTGATCAACAGTTTTACTCTGTTAAAGTAATGAAAAAGAAAACTTCCTCTTACTTAACAGCTGCCTAAACTTCAACAACCATTTATGGATGGCAATTGTACTTGAAAGTGCAGTAATTGAAATAGACTTTCTGAATCATGATATTCACTGGTTCATGAACACAAAGGGCAATTTCATTTGCTCGACTTCTGTCTCCCACAATAAATTCAAATTCAGTACCTACGAGACATGTGCCAAACCAGCTCAGCAATCATTCAAGCAGTCAATCTGGTGTGGCTGCAATTTAATGGGCAATTTGGACACTGTTCTACTGTCACCATGACAGGTGCTAATTTGTTCAAAAAAAGCAAAACAAAAAAACTAATGTGGCTGAACCCAAATCTCACACATGATAATAAGGGCTAAATCTAGTTGTTACTCCCGAGTAGATCGATTAAATAGATGTGACTTGTTAGTCAACATTTACAGTAGGTAAGACTCATTTATTTGATAAGGATGTTCTAGATGGAACTAAAAGCTGGATTTAGCCACAGAAATACCAGTCACTCAATAAAATCTAATGCTTCAGAAATTACCGTGTTATGACACATAATAGTTCTCTCCATTCTGTATTGGCCAACTCACTTTTGGATTAGTTTGTTCAGTTCTAGGCACCACATAATAGGAAGGACATTGACTAGCCAGTGTCACCAGAGAAAGGTAACAATGAGTGATCTCCTATGAGGAATAATTAAAAAGACAGAGAGTGTTTCACCTGGAGAATATTAAATAAAGACATGATAATCTAACAATCTGAAGGACTTCTACAGAAAGCAGAACAAAGCTCTTCTATGTTGCAGACAAAACTAGAAATAAAGGGAGGAAATTTCTGAGAAGCTGATTCTAGCTAGTCAGAAGAAATAACATAATCCAGAATCTGACAGTGAAAGCTGACCTTGGTGATGGATAGAGTCATCCTGACAAGAAAAATAGGTGCAAATGCTAGTGGGCCAACTATCAGGGATTACAGTATGTTGCTGTATCCTTCAGTGTTAATTCTGATGATAAGATGGCTCCTGAAGTCCCATTCAATTATATGATTCTTTACAAGAGGTGGGAGCATGAGAATGGAGTGGAATATTCAAACATTTCCTCACATTTCATTTGGTTTGATTTACCATGAGATGGCTCTAAATCAATCCAGGCATGATCACACACTAATAATAATAATAATAATAATAATAATATTTATTTCTATTCCACCCCTCTGAACAAGCAATCGGGGCGGAGTACAGCAGAGGTTAAAATAATATCAAGTTAAAATACCCCTTCCTTACCCTTACCACCCTCCCTTAAAAAAGAATTAATTCACAATAGAGTTAAAAAACATAATAGATTAAAATAGCAATACACAATAGTAGGGAGCGGACCCAGCTTAGGTTGTATGGAGAAAAATGCAGGAAAAGATTTAAAAAGCCCTTAAAACCTAGGTATGGAGCTGGGGATATTCACATTCTCTGGGAAGGCTTGCCGGAAGAGATGCGTCTTTAGGGCTCTTTTAAAGCCTTCTAAAGATGTAATGAGACGCATCTCGTCCGGCAGGTCATTCCACAACTTGGGGGCGACAGCCGAAAAAGCCCTCTGGGAGGTCTGTACCAGCTTGGTCTTCATGGGTTGAAGCAGGTTCCACCCAGAGGACCGGAGTGTGCGGGGGGGGGTTCATATGGGAGGAGGCGGTCCCTTAGATAAGATGGGCCCAAGCCATGACCGGCTTTAAAGGTTAAAACCAACACCTTGTACTGTGCCCGGAAACTGATCAGCAGCCAGTGGAGGGCTTTTAGCACAGGAGTGATATGCTCTCTCCTGGATGTTCCAGCCAGAAGCCTGGCTGCCATATTTTGGACCATTTGTTGTTTCCGGGTTAGGCACAAGGGTAGCCCCATGTAGAGTGCATTGCAGTAGTCCAAATGTGAGGTTACCAGCGCGTGTATCACTGGTACTATGTTAGAATAAACCTGGAAGGAATTTTATCCATCTATCAAGATATGGTTTGTGCTCCCTCTACATAGGACTAGACATGAGGATCAAACAGTGGTTTCTAACCCTGGTTTGCATGCTGAGACAAATATACAGAATGATTTGCCGGTTCTCAAAATGTTTTGCCTCAGACCATGAGACTGGAGAAATCATTTGATGAGGTTCTACATTTGTATTGCACTATATAGCTTTCCATATGGGGAGTTATGCACTGTGTTACACATTATTGTTTGAATGGTAGTGTTGTGCAAATGTACCCCTGAATGTACACCTGACTGTACAATTGAATGTATGTTCACATCTGCACGTGAAATAATACTTACTTTATTTTCTGCATTTTGAACTGTATTGGACATTCTGGAACGGGCAAAAATATCCAGCTGCTTTTGTAAGAGAATTTATTTGTATGTAAAAACCACCAGGATTCTGGTCATAGTGTCAGGAAAAAGTGAGCTGAAAACTCACCATATAATACCATTATATGTGAAACAATTTTCTATTTCTGTTCTTTTACAAATTTAACCTCAGTGTTAACTTTCATTTATATTTTGTGAAGTACCAGAAATTAATTTTAAAAACAGATATAAGCCATAGTGAGGTTACCATCACAGGAGACATGATTAGCTGTAAGACTTTGGTTCATTGTTTGCTTTTGTTTTATGTAATTGATACAACCCTCAAGGACACTTGGATTAAGAAATCAGTAAAGGAGAACCTCACTGTAAAATATGAGTCTTGTTTTCTAAAGCTGTGAACCACTGTCCATATAATGTGACTCATTTGAATCTTAAATGTGTCTGGCATGATTCATATTCTGCTGAATTATGTGGTATTCAATAATGAAGGGTGAAAGCTACAAATGATTATGACAGAATATTTCTTTGGGCTTTCTAAAAATAAATGACTGTTTATGGTTTTTATTTATGCCTGCCAAAGCAACTTATTATTTGCTATGAAAGCAACTTATCATTTCTCAGAGCTTTTAAGTAGCCCATCTCTCAGGTTGGTATGATTACAGCCAGTGGCTGAGCAGCATCACAATTATCCTTTTGGAAACTCCACATTCCCCTTGTATCAGGTATCAAGTTTGCACCTTGTATTTGGATGTGATAGAAGTTCACAATACTCTGTCAGGATTTAGATTGATTCATTGACAGTACTTGCATACTTGACTTCAGCAATAATGTTGCTTAAAATAGTTCAATGTGAATAGCTCCTACTTTAGGACTGCAATCCTACACCTATTTATTCTGCAGACCAGAATGGATCTTACTTCTCAGTAGACATGGCTCAGGCTACATTTTAAAATGCACGTGATCTAGTAAACTTTTATAATTATCAAAGACATTGTTAATAACAAATGAGTCTAGCATAGAAATCACTGCGTCTCAAGTAAGAGAACTAGGTCAAAATGAGTTCATGCAAGATTTTGTGTGGTAATGTTTTTACCAGGCTTCTTTATGCAGTATATCCAGCCCTTTTTGGCCTCCTTAGCACTATGCAAGTAAACAAATCAGAAAATAGTCCTCCTTATGGACCAAGAAGAGCATAAGCTTTTCGCAGTGGGGTTCACTAAAGACCTCCAAGTCAGTGGCATAGTCAATCTGCTGTTGGTTTTATTCCAGACTTTACAGGAGCAACCCAAGGTGCTGAAACTCTTTGAGAAAATGGTACAGCACCTTAGACGAGTTTTTAAGGTCTAGAATAAAACCTAGGGCAAAATCACTACATGTTTGACATGGAACCCTAGTTAGTGGTGGAACCAAAACTGTTCATACTGCAGTAAAATGAACATTTCTGAGCGTATTTTATATAGCCACATAACTTACCTAGTTGACTCCCACTGGAGGCAATATTCCCAGGGTGGCTTTAATTCAGGCCTGTGTAAAAATTGGCACTTTTAATATTTTCAGTGTTCACTTTGGTATTGCTTATTGGAAGGTAGTTATACTATTTTAATTTTGATTCCACCATTTCCTTAAAAGCTTGAGCATTTTATTGTCCATGGTCTTTAGACAGACTTGAGCAGATATTTCATAGGTTGTTGTGGTTATCATTAGTACACCCTGTTGTTTAGGTCAGCAGTAAGTTGAGAAGAACATCAAGGTTTCAGGCTGGAGTAGACCATTAATCAATAGCTCCACGAACAGCTGGTTTCATGGTTTGACCCTTGCTGCTCAGGTAGCAACAGAAAACCCATTAGGCTATGTAGAAGGTTAATGACTACAGTATAATCAGCTGAAGTTAATGTCAACTAGGGTGTTGCTAAACAGGATGTTAATTGGATAACAGGTGAGTTTCAATTAGAAACATTTAAATTGTGTGTAGCAGAATTAGCTTGGCTGTAGGCAGTATAAACAAACAGTAAGATGTCCAACCAGTTATATGAAAGCTTGGTGCAAATCTACCATTTTTAGACAGCTGGAAACTACAAAGTCATGTACTGTATGAAACGTTATGCCTTGATTGTCCAAGTGAAACAAAGTTTAGGCCATTAAAAAAAATTAGGTGCTTATTAGGCCTTTCATGGTCATCAGTCCAGATCTCATCAGTTATTAACTTTATTACATTGAGTGGTATCCAATTAACCCGCCAACAGTATGAAAGTTTCCTCATTTCCACCTTGCAGAACTTCTGTTGTTCAGGGCTGGGGAAATGCTGGTCCTTACTTATATGTGATTGTTCCCTTGATGTTGTATAAAGTTTAGGGAAGGAATGCCTTACATTATGGTCAGTTTAAAACAGTGGTTCCCAAGCTTTGTTGGGCCCTGACCCCTTTGCGGCCTTTTCCAGCTGGTGGCCTCCCTGATAGGTTGGGAGCCCAGGAAGGGGCAGGACTCTGGCCACCTACAAGCCCCAGTGGCCTTTGCAGCCAGAAGTTATTAACTTTGGCTTCCAGAAACTCCAGTCAGCATGACCAATGTTAAGAGGATATGAGAGCTGTACTCTGAAACATCTGAAGGCCACATCTTTCCCAACTCTGCTATTGCTGAAGGAATCTTGAAAACACATGTCCAGAGTCACCCTCTCCTTTATTCCTATTTCAAAACATATCATTCCCATGACCATATTTAGAATATCCATGAAGCATCCATATGATTTCTTTCTGCCTGTGCTGGGTTTCCTACAGAATAACTCAATGAAATCCTTGGCAATATGTTTATCGAGACTATGGTCCTAAATATGTAGGTGTGGGTTTCAGATATCAGCACATGTGCACACACAGAGACTTAAGAATTTAGTATATGGGATGGATTAGCTGTACTGCTAATGTTGCACATGAAATTTAACACACTTTTTCTCATTGTGTGGAGCCCTGCCCAGTGCTATATGTCAAAGTGATTGACACCTGCTGTGTTAACACCTCAGGCTGCTTGACTAGTGCTGTTTTCAAGCCTGTAGAGTCTAAAGGCACCACTGTGAATATTATTTTTTCTTCACAATACCTTTATTATGGGCTACCAGGTTGACGAAGGAATATCGCCTTTTACTTAAATGCCTTTTGACTGAGTCTTATCTCAACATGACCTCAAAAATAGCCAGCAATAAATGTCAGCAGAGTGCATTAATGTATCACAGAGAAAATGGCATTTATATGGTAATTGTCTATATGGTGATTATTGCTACAAGTACTCTAAAGCCAACCAGTAATAGAAAATAAAGCCCTCATGCAGTGCAATTCAGGGAAAGCTTTGCATATTCTTTCCCCAGACCATATGCTTGCTTCCTGACATAGGCAATGATAAATTTAGTTTAAACAATTTTCAAAAATATTATCAGAATCTGAAAACTGGAGAAAATGCTATCTAGACCTTTCATTTATTTTTATTTTAAAAGAGTAAAAAAATTCAGAGACATTTGAACAAAGTTGATGTTTCTCAGTTTTAAATAATCATATTTGACAACTATATTTATCTATAAATTGAGAAATCCTTTCAAAACCTATTATGGGTAGATTAATCTATAGATGATAGATAATCTATAGAGTCTTTTATATATTCTTTGATGGAAATTTCACATTGTTTACATTTTCAAGAACTGGAGCCACAAAATGGAGGGGCAGAATGAATTGAACAAACTGCATTTAAGTAAATAATGTAGTTCCCTGGGAATTGCTATAATTAATTTAATAACCACTTTTACCTAGATGCACACTCATTACTCTACACATGAATTTCCTAATGAGACTGATGACTGTTTCTTATTCTGAGATGGAAGCATTTAATTTATAAATATTAAATTAAAATGGGATAACTAAAGAGAAAAGTGTTAGTTGCATAAATACCTGATGAATATATTATGAGTGCTACTCAAATCAAAGCTAAATAAGTCCAATACAAATAGGATTCTTAAAATGAAGCGGTATCAGAACATGTTGCAAGATACATCCATGGGCTGTTTTAAATGTTTTAAAAGGATATTCGATGCTGATAGGAGAATTTGTGCCCCTACAATGCTTCATTGGAAAGACTGAATAAACAACTACTCTCCTGTGGGATTCTTTTGATTGATATCAGAAGCCAAATCCTGTGTGACTAGATCATCATTCTTCCCTTCAGAAAACATTAGAGCCTATTTGGCACCATCTCAGGAGCTGGCCTCTGAGTGATATATCTTACTATATTGCTAGTAGATGAGTTAGTCAATGGGAGCAACTTTGCAATGGGCAAGACTTGACAGGAGTCTTTGATAAAGCAACACAGAGACTTTTTAAAAATGTAGTGAAGCTGCAGCCAAGAAAATTAGGGGTGTACTTTGGATTTGGACAAATCCCAAATTGAATCAAGCTGATTTACAGCCTATTTGAAAAGCTACTTGTAGGAAGAATGAATATAATGGCATGGGTCCCAGAGAGTCACCTTAGCAGTGCTCATTTCTGGATGGCTTCAGAATGTCATTATATCCATTCTTCTTAAACAGTAACTTCTCCAGCTCTGTTGATTTATAGATGAAGGAGAGATCCAAAGGTAAGAGAATTTCTCTGAAGCAAATGAAATCTCAGTCTTTAGTCATTTTAAGATCCATTAGTAGTTTGGATTTTGAGGGACACAGAGACATTAGACAAACAGACAGACATTACAGTCACAGTCCAGCATAAGAATATCACAATACACCACACAAAATACAATCAAAAACTCATAAAAGAAGTAAAAATACACATATAAATATACACAAAAAGCTACAGCTACAGCTAAGCATTTATCTGTCAGAAAACAGAACCCAGCTAGTCCTGATAAAGCATAACTAGATATTCATTACGCTTATCAGTGATGCAAATGACCACCCATTTGGATTATGATTGCTGCTCTGCAAAAATTTAATTATTAGTTTAGTTTAGGTTTAGTTTCATTGTGGAGGTGCAGGCTGGGTTCGGGAAAAGGTGACCTGCTATTGATCAATGTTTACTGCTAGATGACTTGATTTTAAAAAAATGCTCCTCTTGAAATACAACCTCTTTATATGTCACTTTTCTAGATTTCAAAGCATCATTTGATTCTATATCTTGAACAATATTGTGGAGAAAACTGGAGGTAACCACAATTGATAGGTGATTGCTTTATTTAAAATGAATGCTGCACAGAGACATAGTTTTCTAAAAACATGATAAGGAAAGCAAGATAATTGAAAACATACATGGAAATATACATGGAGAACGTCTAGATTTTACAATTGTGAATGGGGACAAATGTATCCACAATCACCAAGGATTGGAATTCTTCACAGTTTCTTCTCAAAGGCAGCAATCAGTCATTTAGCAGTTTTCTTCCCCTGAAAGAAAGTCTTTGAAATACATATTTTTCCAAAGCTGTTCTCAATTTGAGATCTATTCTGCAAAAAAATTCACAGACAAAATATCATTTTGGTATATAAAATAATATTTTGAGTCAGAAATATTATTTTCTATGCAGAAAGAGCTGTTGTTTTGTTTTGTTTTTTTTACAAATCAAGCATGTGTAAATTTTTACAGAGAACAAATCCCCAATTACAGAATTTTCTGCATGAGAACCATGTGCAAATTTTGTACAGTGTAAGTACTAAATTGCATACGGTAGATTTTCATCAGACCAGGGTTCATGGGTTCTCAATATGCAAAAACATGTTTTTCAACCTTTCCTCAATATTTTAAAATGTACTTTTTATCCCTAGCATGCAGGAGTGGTGGTGGTGAGGAATCTAACACAAATAGAGAGAACTCCCCCAAATGGGAACTAGGTATGCTCACTGGGTATTAACTGACTCATAGAATGAAAGAGATTCTTGGAATGAGCATGGAAATTGAAGATACAGCTGGAACCTGAGCCAAAGATATTCCACATTATAACTATTTTTGCAGTGTTTTATGTGAACAACAACCACAGGTTTTACCTGATTTTCTGTTTTGATTCTATCTCAATTGATAAGCTTCATAATATCCTTTTATATTGGGAAGGCCCAGTCCTCTCTCTTTTTGTGATTTATACCAAAATTGTTTATTTAATCTGGTTCTTTTCCTTCCATTACAATATTTATTCAGTACTTGTTTCCATTTATTTAATTCAGTTTCTGAAACTTTTAATGGTAGGATTCTAAATGAAAAATAATAATTTTGGTAGTATTTTCATCTCAGTTAATGCTATTTGCTTAAACCAGGATAATAGAATATTCTTATATTCTATTATTTTTACTCCACTTCTTTCCTTAATACTACCAAATTCTTTTCTTCTATTTCCTTTAATTCTTTCGTTATATTTATTCCTAAATATTTTATACTCCTTTTTAGTTGTACCTCTAAAATTCTTTTTCTTACAAATTTACATTCCTCTTCTTTTATGTAATTAAATAACATCATTTCTGTTTTTTTCTATTTAATCTGTAACCTTGACATGTGATCAAATACATTTAAATTTTATTTTTCTCAATCAATTAAATCTTTGATCGTTAACAATGTGTCATCAGGAAATAGGCTAATTTTATGTTTTGTTTTTAAATCCTATTCCTTCTAAGCTGTTATCTTTTCTTATAACATTTGCTTGTATCTCTATCACCATTGCAAATAATATTAGTGATGATGTACATCCTTGTCTAGTTCCTCTTGTCACCTTGATTTCATTTGTTACCCCATCGTTTACCATTACTATTGCTGAATTATTGGGATATAGGTGATCACTTTGTCCCCCACTCCTAATCTTTTCATAATTATTTTTAATGTTAGCCATTAAACACAATCAAATGCATTTAATATATTCAATGCCAAGATCCCTGCCCCCCCCCACCCTTTACATGTATTTTATCCACACTTCCTACTAGGCTTGACATTTATTTTCCTTCACAAATCTGCACTGATCCTTTCTAATATATTTATACATACATTTATTCATTCTAATTGCCACAATAGTTAATAGAATCTTTGCATCTTGGTTTATTAATGATATAGGTCTCTTTGATTGTGGGTCAGTTAAATCTTTATCTACCTTTGGTAATAAAATTACTACTGATTGGTGCCATTAAGCCAGTATCTTCTCCCCATTTATTATAACATTATATAATTTTAACAATTTTGGGATTAACATCTTTCCAAAACCTTTGTAGTATTCTGGTCCCAATCTATCCATTCCTGGGGTTTTCCAATTTTTGAGTTGTTTAATTACCTCCTCTGTCTCTACCTTCTCAATGGATTGCCCCAGCAATTCCTTATCTTCTTCCTTTATTTTTATTTTCCCATTTTTTTCTACATATTTCTCTATTTTATCCACAGGATTATTGCCTGCTTGATATAATTCCTTATAAAATTCATCAAAGATTTTAATTTTTTCCCCTTCATCATTCTATGTACTTTACGAGATTTATAATCTAATCATATTTATCATATTTTACATTTTCTTCTTTTGTGTGGATTTTGTGTGGGGATGTTGCCATCCAAATGGTTGGATAGGACTGTTCTGAATCCACCAGGTGCTTGGAAATGAAGAATTGTAGCAAAAGCAGATTCCCAAAAGAGGAAATTTACTTCTCTGCATGTGGATCTATGAAAATAAAGATACAAAGAATTCATTGAGGTAAAAGAAAATTGATCTTTCAAAGAGACAAGCTTAAAAATCGGCATTTCTGATCTGGTTATGAAGCACCTAAGAAGCTTCATGAGCAGAGAGAAATAAACTAATGATCTAAAATAAAGATTTTTTTTCAGGTCTGGGAGTAACTAAGATATAATTTTATTTTATTTTTTAAAATGTGTTAATGAGAAGCTAAGAGTAGCTATGCGTTTAAAAAAATTGAGGAAATTCAAAGGGACGGGCAAGAAGAACAGATTTAATGCAAAATGGGGGGGGGGACAGAAGGAGAGAAATTGTGGCAAAGACAAAATAAAGACAAAGTTAAACCATAAGATAAATCATTTGTAAGGTTAACACAGTTAGAGGAAAAGACATGCACCTTACAGGAATCCAAACTGCTGAGAAGCCCCAAAAAACCAACAATATTCTTCCTGCTAAGAGAAAGTCTTTGAAAACTGCATAGTTTTGCAGTTTGGGAAATACTGTGTACGCAGTTCACACTTGATTATTTTGTGAAGAAAACAGCACTTTCTATGCAGGAAACAGAAAATATTTCTCTTTGGAGAAATATTACTTTTTGCACAAAAGGCTTTGCATGCTGTGCATAAAATTGCTGAAATCGTTGTACAAGACAACTACATGTGAATTTTGCATAATATATGTCCCCAATTATAGCAGGAAACAGCATTTGCTCTACAGAAAATAATATTTCTTTGAAAAAAATTACTATTTTTGCAGGAAAATGCTGTTTTCTGCACAAAATAAACAAGAACAAATTTTGGATAGAACAAGAACTTTGAATCAAAGCCAGAACTCAAAAGCTTCTCAAGTCCAAGATTCTTTTCAACAGGGTTTCCTAACACTAGATAAAATAAAATAAAATACATTGTTGATCATTTTTAGATATTTTTCAAAGGTTGTTTCTGTATTTAGATTTTACATGTCACAATCCCTGGAGTTAGCAGTACTGAAGACAAAGAACAGTTAATGATAATGTAATATTGAGGCCTACAAAATGGTATCCAGTGTCATGACCAGCCCAGTGGAGGATTCGGAGGATGAGGAGTAGGTCGTGGCTACTCAGGAGCAGGAGCAATCTGAGGCCATGCCAGGTCCCAGTTCGGCCCTGGACTCTTTCATATGAGGCTAAATTGGAAGTATAATTTAAGGTCAATTCGAATGCAATCATGGGTTTTACGTTATTGCAAATGAACTCTTCGCACGCAAATTCGGGCAAGAGGGAAGCCAATTCGAATGCAATCATGGGTTTTACGTTATTGCGAATTAAAGCTTCGCATGCAAATTCGGACAGGAGGGGGTTATTTTCGGGTAATGGGAAGTAATTCCGAACGGAGCAGGGGTTCATGTAAATTCGCTAAACAAGCGAATTTACATGAATCCGCATTGGCTCCATTCGGAGTTGGGAGAAATTCCTCCCGTTTGAAAGAGTCCCCTGTCAGATCCCAGCTCTGTTCCTCCAGCCCCAGTGATTGAAGTTCAGCAAGACCTGAGCAATATGGGGTTTCGTCTAGAGGCTCAGCATCCTAGGGTTGCTCCAGAGGAAAAACCAAACATGCAGGTCCCTTCCTTCAGCCAAAGGAGGGGATCTAAGAGACTGGCAGACAGGCATGCTGCAAATAAGGAACAGCTGGAATAAGGGAAGGCTTTGCTGATTTAAGGCACCTGGAGAATGCTGGTTCTTTGCCAAGTTTATTGCAGATCCATCATATTGGATGCTGCCAACGCTGGCTACTAGAAACCTGTGCTCTTTTGCTTTGTGAAGCTTTGTTGGACTTAAACCTATGACCCTGGAATGGACCTGACTACTCCAAACCTTCTGGCTCCCCAGACCTTGGCTTGTTCTGACCTCCGTCACATCTGGTATCCTGACCCTGGCTTTCATTTGTGGTTTGCTACTTTTGGACTCTGGAAAGGTCTGTAGACTGTTTGCTAGTTGCCTACTTGGCTTCCGTCACTGAGCCATTCCTATCAGCGTTTGTTTGTGGGTGGGTGCTGGCAGCATTCCCGGACATCCAGCACCTGTTAGAGATGAAACTGTGGCTCAAGTGGTGATAGATCCTCTTGGAGAAATTTCAATGAACTGACAAAAGAACCAAATGAAATCACTGTAGATAGGATCACAAATGCACTTTTAATAAATGACAGTAATTGGGATGTAATCAGTAACAGGAAGAATGTGAAACTTTGGTAACTGATTGCATGGCAGCATTTTGAAGCAAGTGGCTTTAAAATACTGAGTTTAAGTACATTCAAGATTTTTGGATCAAGTGGCATCACTAGGACAGTGCAACCTGCCCTGGCTTACACCCCAGAGAAGGGTGTCGCCCAGTGGGGTGGTACACCTGGGGAGACTGGCATGGCTCCTGAGTGAGCAAGAAAGGACACTTTCTTGCTCAACCAGCAACTGCACAGGGCTCTAAATAGGCCCTCCAGAGGCCATGGCACTATCCCCCTCAGTAGCAGCAGCAGCCTTCAGCCTCAGTAGGGTTACAAGCTGTATAATGTTTAAAAATCTGTCCAAAATTGGGATATTATATGGATTAGTTATCAACTTAAATTGAGCAACATGAACACAACATCCATCTCTGTGGGGAGTAGGTTTCCAAAGTGAAAATGAGACAGGGATCCTATACCTTTATTGGTTGCATAAAAAGGGAATTTCAACATGTGATTCTTTTTATCCAGTTGAGTGACTAGCAACACCTGCTGAAATTCTTCCAGCACACAACTATTAAAGGTACAGGAGCTTTCTCCAGTTTTCATTCTGACATCCTCACATATACAGAAATTGTCTTCTTGGCATGCGTACCTCCCCACACTATGATTATGTGCAGGAAAAAACAGGAAGAAGTACTGCTTCTCAAACACGTTTCAAATATCCTTGAAATAACACATATATGAGGCGATCCTATAGATCCTGATCACTGCCTTTCAATCTACTCCATGCATTTTCCTTTTAACAAAAAGCATTATTGTACCTTCTACATTCATTTTTGACATCAATGCTACTATTACCCCAAGCTATGTTTTGAGAATGTGAAAGCACAAAAGAAGTATCATGTTCAAGAACTACCTCTACGTCTCAAATGAAACTTCAAAGACATTTCAATGCAACCCATCAAAGCTCAATTTGTAGTATTTAAAGAGAAGAGATTGACATGATGAATCTAATATCTGCATCAAAGTACACTGTTCCCATGGTAGGCTTTTTTCCTCTCCCTTTTACAGTTAGAGGAGCCTATACACAGTAAAAAAAAAAATTGGACTCATTGTCTCAGTTTAAACAGGAAAAGGAATTTAATGACAAAATGGAATGAAACAACATTTTCCATTTCATCTTGAGTAGAAAAGGCCCACTTTTATTTTTGAAAGCTCGTGTTTCAGTAAAATAGGGAATTGGCTATAGTTGAGCATGGTGCAAGCTTTTAGACTCATCTGGAATACTTTTTATTTTTCAACTCCGATAACTCTATTATAATCAATGTAATTGCTTTGCTCCAGTAACTCTACAGGGTTGTATAAAACAAACACAACCAAGGTTTTCACCGACTTTTACAAAAGAATATCAGTGGAATATGGCATCTGAAACAGGTTTTGACAGTTTAGTTTAATATAGTCCAAACCATCAACACTCATCAATGTCAAATTTACTGCTGATAGAAAAACTACAAGGGATATCCCTACCAAATCAACCAAAGTTGTTTATATTGTGGCTGTTAAATTTGCAATAACAGACTGTGAAGCAGAAATTTTCAATAGTGTTGATATTTGGGCTGGAACATGGAAGACATAAGTTTGATACTGGGTTGGTTTAAAAAAAAACAAAAAACCAGAGTAGCACTCACTGTTTTGCTGCAAAATGAGCAGTAAAGAATTTAGTAAGATGCAACAATTAATAGAGAATGGATTAATATACAGTAGACTCATCCTATCTTTGGGGTTTGGTTCAGCCCACCTTCTGTGTAGATGGCAAAAAACCATGGATGGTTGCATCCTATATTATTCATTGGCAGTGATGTTTGCACGGAAGTGTCAGCAGGTCCATGTGCATACGTTACTGTTGAATAATATGATACACAGCAATCTATGGCCAGCCAAATCTGCAGAACACCAGCCCACTGATTCAAATGGTCCACTGTATAACAATAACCTCAAGGGATCCATGGAACCACCAATGAAAAAGTCTGGCCCCTGATTTTGGTTTCATTATAAATAAACTATGTGGAGGCCTGGGGCTGAAATGAGGGCTCGGGAGAGCAGAGCATCCAAAAGTTCCGTGATCTCCTGGTGCGATTATGGCACTTGAATGCGCCAATGACATGTCTTGTGCACCACATCCAAACAGCGTGGTGCACAAGAGATGTCACCACACCACTCCAGGGCGCTAATGGTGCCTTGGCAAAAGGAGTTGATCATTGCCACGCCTGTGTGATTGCTGTGGCAATGGTCTGGGAGGGGCAAGGGGCGGCCTCTGGCCACCCCTTTTTTCTCATCTGCACAGCCCCTAAGTTGTCAAAATACATTATTTGAAGATTGGCCAAAGTCATTCATCATCTAAAAGTTTAACTTTTTTTCTTTACCCAGGTAGTTCAGGTTTGTTCTCTCTTGCTCAATCTCTTCTTTAGTCTGTTTTACCCACAATTCTGTGTAGCAAACATTCCTAATATTTTTTGCATGTGATATATATGATTTTCACAGTAACTCTGTTTTCTAAGTCCCATGCCATCCTGCTGTTGTATGCCTTCAAGTCATTTCCAACTTATGGGACCATATCACCAGCTTTTATTGGCAAGATTGGTTCAGAGGAGGACTGTATTTACTTTCCTCTGAGACTGAGACTGAGTGTTTCTTGCCCAAGGTCACATAATAGGTTTCCATGGCCAAAAGGGATTGAAATCCTGGTTTCCAGAGTCATTGTCCAACTACACCATGCTGGCTCATGCCATCCTATCAAATAATTATTCATGACAGAGTTTCATGTTAGTTTTTTCCTTTGTCCTCTCCACATGTCATCTAGAACTGCACCACCCCTTCAACAAATCAGCCCTCTTTCTTGGTCATATCCACCATTCTTAAAAATCAACATAGTGATAGCCAGTCTTCTTTTGTTAAGAAGAGTATTTCCACTCAGAGGTCCTCTGTCTTTCACAGTAAATAGGACCATCTGGAAGAATACCCTCAAAAATAGAATAAGAACTCATCAGTCCTATTTGAGCTCCTGCCCACATCCAAAGAAAGGCATGGTCAGAATCATGGAAATACAAGGTGAACTTTACAATTAATTCTGTACCAGAAGAGAATAATGACAGAAAAGAATATTCTGTGACTCTGAGAATAAAATTTGATTTTGGACTATAATAGCCAGAGTCCCCAAACCAGCATGAACAGTGGCCATGCTGGGTAAGGGATATTGGGAATTCTAATCTAAAACCTGTACAAGAGTATGCTAACCCATACTCAAAGTTAGAACGTATCAGCAAGTTACTACCTAGCATAACTCTGTGGACTGAGTCACGCTGACTGATTTTGTCAAAAATAATGACTGTATTGATCAATGTGAGCATTCTTGTTAAAGAAGTTACTTGAAAACTTGCTTTGCTTGGGTCCATTCTAAACTGCCCCTCTGTTTTTGGTTGAACTGCATTCTCCATTATACTCCCCACTGTTTTTGGTTGAACAGTATTCTCCATTATACTGACTGTATGACACTTCATACAAATGATCCCATAGCTTCTAAATTTTAAAGGAAATTTACCATTACACATATACAGTTATACTGTTGTGCCCAAACACTGCTCAAGATATAACAGGACTCCAGAGGATTTGAATGTTCATGATGGTTGAGTAAATGTGCTGGATGCAATAAAACTTTGTTGGGAGATGGTATCTGTAAAAAGCAGGCATTTGTTCAGCTCTAAAGTAAATGGACTCATTTCTATTGCCTCTAGAGAAATGGTTGAACACTATTTTAAAGTGCAAAAGTCCACTGAGATCAGTATTGTTTCATCATCTGTTTTGAAAAACCAGCTATAGAGAGGGTCAAACTGAGATTTGAGAAACCAGGGTTTGAATCCCACTCAGCCATAGAAGCCAGTTGGATTATCCTGGGAAATTAACACTCTTGCAGCCTAAGGGGAAGACAATGGCAAAACTCCTTTCAATAAATTCTGCCAAGAAAACTCTATGTCACCATGAACCTGTCATCCTGAAAGCACATAACAACTCTATTTTTTCTGTATGTATACATATATATGCACATGAAACCCAGGGTGATGTAGTGGTTTAAGCATTGCACTAGGATCATGGATACCAAGGTTGAAATAACAACTCAGTCATGTAAACCTACTGGATGACTTTGGACAAGTCCTCTCTCTCTCAGCCTCAGAAGATAGCAATGGCAAACTCCCTCTGAAGGAACTTGCTCAGAAAACCCCATGATAAGTTCCTCTGATGGTCACCATAAGTCGAAATGACTTGAAGGCACACAAGAACATTAATAGATATGTATGCGGGAAAGTACTAGTGTATAGAAACCGATTTACAGTTACAAGATTGCATGATTACTCAATAATACTCACAACTGATGTGTGAACTCCGATACTGGAAACACATTGTAGTTGAGTTCAAATGAAATGTTGATCTGTAGAATATGCTGTGTTGTACTCTGATCTGTTCACTGATCACTTGATTCACTTCAGACCCCAAGGTAGGGATGGAAAGAATATTTTGAAAAATACCAGAAATGGTTGGGAAACATGTTTGTTTGTTTTTAATGCTGAGATATTGTGATTAGAAGAATCATGGACTGATGGGAATTTTCACAGTAGAGGACTTATTATGTGCAAAATTCAGAAATCAGCAGAAAAAAACTTTTTCTGCATAGAAAATAATATATCAATACCAAAATATTACTTCCTGTGCAGAAACTGTTGTTTTATGTGAAGAAAATGCTGTTTTTATAGAAATAAACCATGTGCAAATTTTATGCAGAATAAATCCCCAATTACAGCATTATCTGTTCGGAAAACAGCCTTTTCTGCATGGAAAATATATTTCAATGCAGAAATATTAATTCCTGACCAGAAAATGATATAATTGAGGATTTATTCTGCATTAAATCTACACATATTTGCTATTTGATTTCTATAGAAAACAAACTAAATCGTCAATTACAAATTTTAGGCAGAATAAATCTCCAATTACATTTTTTTCTGTGTAAAAAACAGCACTCTCTGTGAAGGAATTAATATATATGTGTTGAAATTTAATTTCTCATGCAGGGAAGGCTGTATCCTGTATATAAAATTCTGATTTCTACCCCTAACAATCAAGTTATGTTTTTGGCAGAATAAGTCCCATATTCAATGCGATGAGCCTTTAAAAACTATGTCATTTTAATCATACTCCTTAGAAGGCCACAGGATTTGACTGATTTCTAAATCTGAATTTTATTTCAGAATCAGAAATCTTTGTTTCTGTTTACCACACTGATTTACCAGAAATAAACAAATGGTTAATACTTTGTCTCAGTTTGTCACAGTTACATTGAAAGAATAATGGTACCAAACTGCAGATAATGAACTGGGTCGTATTGATTACCCTCAAGCAAAGTGGTCCACTTTTTGAGCAGTGAGTCAAAATATAAGTTAATCTCATTGGCCTGATCTAAATTGGCACTAAAGAGCACCTTTAAGGCTCTTTAGTGCATCTTTAGGGTTAGGGAGGGCGTAGCGTCTACACCCTCCCTAATCCTAAAGCGTATGGATGCCACCATTTTAAGATGGCGGCGTCCATACGGACGCGCCGCAAGAGCGTCATCATGTTCGCAGCTGCTAGATGCGCTGCACACATAATGATGCTCTAGCGTCACAGGAGGCACCAATTGCACCCTTTCTGCGGCGCCAAAAAGGAGCTCTTAACGGAGCTCCTTTTTGGCAGCGGGTCTTTGCCTTGGCTTTTAGACAGCCGCAGCAAAGACCAAGGGAGAAAGGGGCTGCGGCAGCGGCCCCTTCCTCCCTTCCACCCTGCCTCCGCAAGTGGGGTGCAGCGAGTGCCCAGGGCACCTGCTGCACCCTGCTTAGAGGCCGAGGGGAACTGACAGTTTGCCGCTTCCCCGCAGCCTCCAGACTTGGCGCAATGGGGCCGCTGAGGCTGCCGGTATGGCAGCCTCGGCCCCATCCAGCTGCGTCTGGAGGCAGGTGGAGACCACCCCAAAGGGGGCGGTCTAAATCGCCCCTTTGATTCACTAAATCTACCCCATTTACTATTCAAGATAATTTAAAATATTTGTGTGTTATATTTACATTTTGATTTTCACAAATGAGCTTTCTTTTGGTCTCTCTTCTGCCACGTTCAGAGTCATATCTAGTTATGAGAAAGTAAGAGGGTATTCTTGATGGCTGCTCTCACAGAGGAAAATTCCCTCCCAAGGAAACCAAGCCTGGCCTCATTCCTTCTGCCAGTGGTCAAAGGCTTTCTTACTCAGAGAGGCTTTTAGATAAACAATCATTTCCTAAGGGAAAGTCTTTTTTACCTTAGAGGCACTTTATTTTTTTTATCTGCTTCAGCTTGTGCCTTTAATTGTATTTTAATTTTAAAATTTGAATTTTAATTATATTTTCTTGAGACTTGTGTGATTCATTTTGATTCCAATTTCATTTTGGAAAAAGGCAAGCTATAAACCCAGTAAATAAATAATCCCCCTTTTTAAAGAAAAGAAAAGAAAAGAAAAGAAAAGAAACTGCTTACAACTTTTAGAAAAGATTCTGGCAGAAATGGATAAAACTTGCAGGGATAATTGCTCTTACCAAGGAAATAATGCTGTCGACATTCCAGACTATTTACCCAAAAGGTATGCAGCATTGTACCACAGCACTCTTTACTGCTTGCATATTTCCTCCCAAAAAGGTGGAGGGCACATTCCCCTATGTTTTGTACAGAAGGTACAATAGGATGGAGCTAGATTATGGATGTCAGACATAAAAGTGCAAAAGCAGAAAGACTTTTTTGACACATATGAGAGAACCTAAAGACTCCATAGAATCTATTTTGCATTCTTGGTAATGGGACAGAAAACTAGTAAAGGTCACTCTGCACTGGTTAAGTTCTGCACTACATTGCATCAGAGCACAGGGACCTGGAAATCCTGTTAAAACCATGTGTAAGTAAAATTTAGCAAAAAACCCTAAGTTTGCTGATCTTCCTTCCACTTTTTCCTCCTTTCTTATTTTCCTTATAGGGAAACTATGGGTAAAAATGTGTATCAGTTCTGGAGGATTCACTGGGTCTTTGTGTCCTTCTACATCCAAATAACTAATGAGGCTTCTAGTATATTTAGATATTGTCTGCACTGATAGAGTCTGTTTGCCATCTATGTGCACCTAGCAGGAGCCTAATGAGGAAGGACTACAAGGCCAATGGAAGCCTAATCAGCCTGCAAGGTCTGTGGGCGCCTAACAGGCCCATATAAGGCCTAAACTGGGCCTCCAAAGCCCATCTAATGAATCCTATAAGACCTGTGGAGACCTTCTTTGGACTGAAGAAGCCAGTGGACCCAGTAGAGAGCCTGTAAGGCCTTTACAGAGCTACTCAGGGCTGAAGAGGCCAGTTGGCCCAGGCCCCCACTGTTACCTTTGTGGAGGCCCAAAGGAAAGGTCACACTTCTATGTGTTCTAACCACCATAGGCCACACAACATAGACTGCACACTCTAGCTTTTTAAAAGCTTAAGGATATTAGTAGGCCCATGTAACCATGATTCCATTGCTTAATCTCCAATGCTCCCACAGCAAACATAGGATGAGAAAGAGGAAGGAGCAGAAAGAGCATACTCTCAATCAATTGATTATTTATTATGGTTCAGAGAACCAGCAAAGACATAGCCTACTAAACCCTGTGGCTCCACTCCCACATGCTCAACATCACAGCATTGATTTTTACCAGGTCTCCTCACCCTTGGGCGCAGCCAAATCAGTCCCTCCCCACAGGGCTGGATGCTGCATTATAAGTAACAAAATAAAGTGAGTGGGGCTCCATGGTTGCCAAACAGCTAAAAAATGATGAGACAATACTTTTAATGATTCAAGGCAATATAATTAAACTAAATGCCAGTCTGATTTGTTTCCTCCAATTCCCTGCACTACTCAAAGGAGCACTGCATATGTTGGATCAGATCAGAGGTTTATTCTGCTCAGAAGTTCATATTGACTGACGGAGGAAAAGTATTTTTAGTTGTTTTTAGTACATCTCTATTTCTTTGGTAGATTCTAGTACAATTTTCTCCACATTTTTGTAAGGGTCCCCCATTTCCTAGAGTTTGCTTTGTGAGTCAGGGAGAGAAACAGAATATTTCCAGAAGAGGGAGAGGAATAAGCAATGATCACTTCCCCTTATTCGTAGTGGAAAAGTTTTGCTGGTTCAAACATTTTCAGAGATGGAAGAGACCTTTCTGTTTGTTGGAAACTGATACTGGCTTCAACCCATTGTTTTTGTACTTAATTAATTTTTGTTCATTATGTACAAGACAAAAAGGTTATATATAAAATGTAGGGAAACAACCTAAAGAGATAAGAAAGACCACACCAGAAAAAACAAGTTATTTATGAAGGAAGGAAAGAATAACTTCTAAAACAAAGATGAAAGATTAAAATGGATATTTTTATCCATTTTAATAACATTTTAATAACAGCCTCAAAAACAACAACAATAACCACACAGTTTCAGATTGGTTTGAATCAAATAATTTGGAAGCTATTAAAAAGTTTCATTTGAGTAGCTTTCATAAAGTATGTTGATGTTTTGGGTGCAAATTTAGTACAATTTAAAAAGATGTTTGCCTTCTACTTTCAAGGTTTACCTCCTCCCTTCTGCATTTTCCCAACAATGGCATGATGATCTCTCTCTCTCTCTCTCTCTCTTGTTCTTGCATGGGCAAGTATGCTTCATCTAAGACAACAGCAGCACTTTTGAATGTATAGTTCAATTACTTCAGATGGCATGAAAGAAATGACACATAAGTGAGAAAAGAGATTTGGAAAGGATTAGGACTAGAGGGTTGGATTTGGTTTGTGGATTTCTAATATTTGATGCTTACTTTATTCCAGCAGCAGTAACAAGCTCACCATGACCTAAAACACTTGCTACTTCCATCTAAAACAGATCAGTTGAATGAACTGCTAAATGATCAGTCAACACTTTAAAAAATTCCATAGGTTCAATTGATATATTTTAGTCTAGTAGGGCCAGCTATTAAATTTGTGGGCAAATGGGCAAAGTGTTGTTGGTCTGCAGCTCCCATCAGCCTTAACTAACATAGCTGATGATGAAGAATTTTGGGAGCTGAAATCTCAAAACATCTTAGGACCATGCTGACAAATCTATGGCATGTGTGCCAGAGATGGCATGTAAAGCCATTTTTCATGGGATGTGGAGGGTGTGGTGTGGCACACGAAAACCAGAGAGGCAGCTGAAGTCCCAGGACTGTGTGGGTGGAGGAGGAAAAACATGCACATACCTGTTCCTCCTCCTCCCTCTGCCTCTTCCCGGGCCTTCAGCACATGCCTGTGCCTCTTCTTCCCCTCTTGCCCCCTGGGCCTTCAGCTCAGCTGTTTTCAGAGAGGCAGCTGAAGGCCAGTGAGGGTGGGGGAAAGAAGTCCCGCCTTGGTAGTCCTACCTATGGAGGGCATAAGTCCCACCCCGGAAGTCTGATCCCCTTGGAAGTCCCACTCCTGGCACTGGGTAACACCTGATGGCAGTTAACAGCAACATACCCAATGCCAGAAGGCCTTTTAGTTTAGGCCCTTGGTCCCTAAAAGGTTCGCCATCACTGTCTTAGGGACTGATATTTAGTCATCCCCCTTTAGCTTAAAGTTCCCAATTTTATTTAATAATCTAAGACAGAATATGCCAAACTGTTGCCTTCTGTATGTTTTGAACTACAACTACCACCATCCTCAGCTAGAATTGCTACTAGGAAGGTGGGAAGTATTATCCCACATATCTGAAGGTCATGAGGATGAGGACAGGGGATCTAGGACTAGACATACAGCTGTGCTTTCTCTTTGCCCAGTACCCATATTTTAGTTCCCTTGTGAAACCCATCTTAATGCCAGCTTATTCTATCCATACCAGTAGTTCAGCCTACAGAGTGAGTGATTCCCAGCCATCTAATGCCTTACTGAATGCAGAACAATAAATATGTGGGTCACCTCATGGCAGTAACCTCCACTGAGAGAAATTTAATTTGACTTCTGATATCTATAATAAGTACATTAGTCATTAACCATCTTGCAAAAGTAGGTAATGTCCTTTCCATCCCCAGTATATTCTGTCCATGAGCATGCAATGATGCCATCACATACATTAACTTATAAAATATCATTTTTTCCTTCTTGTCTGTGGATAATAATGCACCCATATTAGGCAGTGTAATATCTCACATTTTCATCATCACTTTACCAATTTCTCCAGTACCACATGAGAGGGTAGAAAATGTAACTCCTGCCTTAAGCAGGAACTAATCGAGCTATACATGTAATCTCACTAACTCTTCTGAAGGGCCTTAAGTATGGCCATTAAATAATCTCATTAGTGGTAGTTTTCAGACTGATTGACTCTGTGCAAAAGTAGAAGTAATCCTGTTTCTGACCCTGAAAGTTTCCTTCTTTGAGCATGCTTATATTCATGACTATGACACATGAGATCCATGGTGGTAAATTTAAGTGGCAGGAAGTCTGAAATGAATCCTTCTGAAGAAATTCAGGAGTCAGCAGCAGTCTTTATCCAATTACTTCACACACCATAGTAAAATAGCATAAATATAAACATAAATAGCCCGAGTGCGTTTTCACAGAAAACAAGCACTATTGCATTAATAACAACTATAAAATCCTCTGCCAGTTCACAAACATTAGAGAAGTTAGCCTTACATATTGATTTTTAATAGCTATTTTTAAGGGAAACTTTACGTCATCCAATTCACTTTTTTCCAGGTTTTTTGTTTGTTTGTTTGTTTGTTGTTTTTTGGAAGTTTTAAATTCTATCTTCACTCATTTATTGCATGTGCTGTGAAAATGCTCAGTTTTGTAACTGGCAGATCCTCCCTCCCTCCCTTCAAAGCACATTTCTACATGGCATGCTTGTAGATAAAGAGGAACATAGTCCAATGGGCAACTTAGGACAGAAAATTGATCCTTTGAGTTTAGATTTGGATACCCTAGGAGCACACAATCTGCAGCCTAGCAAATTTTGAGGTCTGTTGTTCTTAACTGCCATCATGTTTAGTGAAAGCATTTCAATGACCAAGATCACTGAATTACATCCATGGGCTCACCAGTTGTGATGAATCACAATCGTGGGCTCATCAGTTCCACAATGGTCAATTATTTGCCCATTGTCCAAGTCAAAATAAAGAAACAGGTCTCTGTGTAAGTATTCTTGTGGAATACTTTAGTTTGGTGAAACACCAGAACTCTCTGACAGACCAGGCTTAATACCTCACCAAACCAAACTACAAAACCTAGGATTCCACAAGACAGAGTCATGGCAGTCCAAGTAGTGTCAAATTACTTTAATTTTGCAAATGGAAAGCAGGAGACTATATTAAAAGATTGGTCAAATCCAAAACTTGATATTGGTCTGGTCAGTGAAAAACTACTCCAGATTTCTGAGTCTGATGGTTTTTTTAAAAAAGAGCACGGCCTAAAGCATCAAGCCACACAGGCTTACAGCCTGGAGCAGAATGGTGTAGCAGAGAGAATGAACAACTCAGGAGTTTACTTCTAATCCAACAGAAAACACACAACAAACAAAAATAGGACTTGTTTCACTTGGTGAAAAGTGGGGAGCATAGCAGGATGCTCCTGTTGCTATCGCCCAATTGCTTGAAGATTATCAGATGACATTGTGTGACATCACCATAATGGCAGCATTATCTTCTGAATAAAGGGTCGTTTTAGTGCTGCTTTTTATTCACAGGACTTTGTGAAAGAGTCCATATTAAATAAATAACTTGCAGTTGCCCTTTGGGAGTTTCAATAAAACAAAATTTGGAAGACACATTGTTGCCTACTTCTGGAGTGCATGAAGTAGCTTTAGCTTTCCCATTTCAAAAAGGAATGTTTCTTTGCTTTACGTGTGGTTCGAGATGGAAACCTTTGCCTGAAAAACTTGTGCTGTAGCACTGAATAATGGTTCTTCATTGGGTATCTACGCACAGAGAGAGGAAGGAAAATTGTGTCTTTGATTGAGTCTAAATTTAAGCTTGAATCCTCCACACATGCACAGACCTATTTCTTTATTTTGACTTGAAAATGAACATCTAATTGACCATTGTGGAACTGGTGAGCCCAAGGTTGTGATTCATCACAATCCACAGCTGTGGGATCCAATATAACTATACTAGTGTACATTTATGCCACATTAAAAGTGAATAAGAGCTTGGTCATTGAAATGCTTTTGCTAAACCTGTTAATATTAGTGTGAAAACCTACTTCTGCTGATTAATGAGAAAGCTTAAGACTTGTTGATTTCAATGGGTCTGCTAAAAAACACATGACTAAGGGTAGATCTACACTATAGAAAAATAGCACTCTGATAGTAATGTGATGCTGTTTTTCTGTAGGCTAGCATGGATTCATCCTATTAAATCAAAGGATTTGTACTTTGAATTCCTACAATAGAGTGCCCTAAGAATATAGTTCAGGAGATTGGACTAGAGATCTCTAGTAGTCATCAAACTACAAATCCCAGGATTGCATATCATGTAGTCATGACAGTTAAAGTGCTGTCAAACTGAATGTATTGTGGAAGCTAAACTGTGAAGAATGCTGACAGGAGGAGAACCAATACACTAGAAAGTTGAAGGTGGGGATGGAGGAGACTTCTATGGATACCATGAACTGCCAGAAAGACAAATCAACGGGACTGAGATAGATCAAGCCTGAGTTCTCATTAGAAGCCAAAATGACTAAATTGAGGTTATCACAACGTGGGCAAATCTTGAGGCAACATGATTAATTGGAAAAGTGAATAATGCTCAGACAAATTGAATGCAGTTGGAAAAGAAGAAGACCATGTTACAAATGGAGTGATTCAATAAAGAAGCCACAGCTCTAAGCAATGCTGCAGATGGCAGCGGCTCATAGAGGTTTCTCATTCATAGGATTTTCTTAAGTCAAAGCCAACTTGACAGAGAATAACAACATGCAGCATGTTCTATTATCTCCTGTGAAATAGTTGTAGTGAACCTTTTGATGGTTCTGCAGGAGATACATAATTAGTCTAACGTCAGTGTATGGTACTTTGTCTACTGAAATATGAAGATTCCTAAAAACTAGATAGAATCTCCAAACAGAACTTTTGTGCATGTGTACATCTTTTCTGTTGGTAAAGAATTTCTTCTGAATGAACATTAGAACACACTGGAGAAGTTTAATATTTATTGCAAATAATTTGCCTTTAATTGGCAATATCAAAACATAGTGCTATGGATATAATATTGAAAGTGATCAAAGCATTTCTCTACTAAAGCTACTGTTATTTTTAGAAACTTATTGTTTGTGGAGTCGAAGGCTTTCATGGCCAGCATCCATAGTTTTTTGTGGGGCTTTCGGGCTATGTGGCCATGTTCTAGAAGAGTTCTTTTCTGATGTTTCTGGCATCTCTGAACATGCCAGCCACAGAAGCTGGCAAAACGTTAGAAAGGTACTCTTCTAGAAGATGGCCACATAGCCCAAAAGCCCCACAAAAAAACTATAACTTATTCTTTGTTGTTTCATTCTACTCCTCCACTCCCTGCCAGCCTAGTGTTACAACTGTATCAGGGATATCATGAAATGAGGCAGGTGCTTCAATATAAATCTAAATTATAAGATTATGTCTCTGCTTGCCTTTAAGGGATATCATGATAATGTCCACTGACCATATTACCTGTTTGTTGTCTTTATACTGTGCTAGGAAATTTCAGACTGTCATACTCAATCAGGGATGGTAACACACAGTCCATATCTGCCTTTGCTTTTTGTTATTACCCGCAGGATGCCTACCAGTCCAGCATCAAATTTGCTTTAGCAGACATAAAATATTACAATTTTTAAACTTAAAAATAATGTCTGTGGGATGTTCTTCATTTTAAGGAGAACTGCACTACCAGAAAAATTATAATGATTAAAATGTTTTCAATGTTAAATGTTGTTTACATGTAAATGAGGAGATACTTTTTTGTGGCACTTATTTATGGCTACAGTAAAGGTATGATGTGGGTCTAGGGAGCCTGATGATGACCCTAGATCTGGATGTTGCCCACCCCTTCTCTAAATTGTAATTTTAAAACCATGATTTTATTAAAGTTTCAGACATATATACAAAAAAGAAAGAAGCAAAGAACATACTAAAATTCATATAAACACACATCCCCACAACATGTAACCCTCAATTTTAAAATCTACCCTATTTTTGTTTGTTTGCTTACAATTTTGTAGTGAAAGTGTGTAGTAAAATTATGGATCCATATTTAGGCATATATAATAATACCTGGTGGAAATATATCTCCCTACCCCCTTCTAACAGTAGTTTTTCAGGACCTTCTCCACAGTACTTCACAAAATTTCAAGGAACACTGCTGAATATGGATGATTGTAAATGCAGAGGGCATACAATCTTCTCAGGGAACTGGAAGGGCTGCCATGAAGAAAACATTAGTCTTTTCTTCATTATGGGCTGGTGTTGTCAGATCTAAACCTAGATAGTGCGGTTTGCTTTCTAGGAACATTGAGATCATTGTGTTGAGCTCAAAAAGCTGGGATGTGAAATACATAAAATACAGTCCACACAGACAGAATGAATTCTTGTGATAACTAAAATATGAAAACAAATATGGAAAATAAAACAGTGGCCAACCACAAAAAGGAGACACAAAAGATTACAGCAAATATAGGATCATAGCATTAATTTCCTATGCAAACAAAATTCTGCTCAAAATTCCGAAACATAAGACTTCAGTTGCACATGGAGAGAGAAATCCCAGAGGTGCAAGCGGGGTTCTGAAAAGGAAGAGGCGCTAGAGACCACATTGCAAACATACGATGGTTAATGCAGTGTACCAGGGCATTTATGGGACTTAAGCCAAGCAGTGGGGTTTTCGAAGTGTATCATTCACAGAGCCACTATGAGTCAGGATTGAATTGAAGGCAGTTAACAACAAGAAACGAGAGCAATTTTTTTTTACCACCAACAGAAAAAAGAAACAAAAAGGCAGTATCCAGCAATTTGTGCCAAGCTTGATTGATTATTCCAGAGATTATGTCCTATCTACCCATATAATGATTGAAAGGGGTTTTCAATACCTCTATATTCATCTGCATCATTTACACATGTAAAAGGACTTTTATTCTGAGCTCAGACAGTCCTTGATAGCTGTTGACATTCATTCCAGGCATCAGACTGTGACCTTCCTAGGTCTAGTCTCACATTTCTAGGTCCTCCCCAATTGATCTTAGAAAGACAAAAGTAAGAATATAGCATTCTAAATTTGCCAAGTATCTAAACTGACATATCCACACATAGGTTTCATTTAGATGTAAAAACAAAATGTTCTGTTTTATTACTCTGTACCTTCAGAAAGGTCACAGTCTAAGGAACTGGAGAGATTGTAGGGGCAGAACAAATGTACAGAGCAATATTGGATGGGAGCTAACAGTAACCACAGTGCTGATGTGAGGTCTGTGGCCTGATTGATTCTGTGCCAGCCAGTCTTGTAATGTAAAATGTCAACATCTGGTGAAAAGATGAGAAGAGCATCCCTATTGATTTCAAGCAAAGTCTGAACTATTTTGCTTTGATCTTACATTAGAATGCATTCCTCTTGGAAATATACTTAAGATGGTATGATCCATTTAAAACAAAACAAAACAAAAACAGCAGGACAATATTTGTCAACTCTTTGGGCTGTGAAGATAGTTATAGGTAGCGAGACTGTGGCCAACTTCAGTCAAGAAGTGCTGGCACCAAACCTCGTAATAACTGTAAGGCGAATTCCCAGTTTTAGGTGCTTTCCCCATAAATGGAAGACTTGTTTACTGGACATTTTTGTTATCTTTTTAAATTTTTTTTAGAAATTTTTTATGGGTTTAAAATTAATACACCATATACAATATACAATATATTACTTACATATATTCACAATCAACAGACAAACAAAAACAAGACAAGATCTAAACAACAACAAAAAATAAGACATAAAATTATCTTTCTGGGTTTCCCATGCTAAACTACTAATCGATATTCTAATTATCATTAATTCCAGCCCCATCAGGCCTTGCATGAAAAGAAAAAGGCCCTCCATCCATCCACCATCCAGAGGGAGAGAAAGGCAGACCAGCTCCATTGGGCCTAATCAGAGTAAGAAGAAGGGTCCTCCCTCTACTCCATCTTCCATGGTCCAGACCTCCAAGGGAGAGAAGATCTGCTGGACATTCCCCTTTCCCCACTGCCATTCCCTTCTTTTTTTGTGTCTTGTCCCTTTAGATTGTAAGCCTGAGGGCAGAGAAATGTCTAATTAACCATTTTTAAGCTGCTCTGATAGCCTTTTGGCTGAAGAGCGGGGTATTAATTATCATCATCATCATCATCTTGCTGCTTATTTCCAACAAAAAGTCATAATCTTTTCTTCTTTACTCTATCATATTTTGCTATATACACATTATTATTATTATTATTATTATTATTATTATTATTACTATATATATATATATATATACACACACACATACATACATATACATTCATCAATTATGTCATTATGCCAATCTTTACAAATTTAGATCAATCTATTTCTCAGTCTTAAAAAAAATAAATTAGTGGTTCCCATTTTTTTTTTAACCGTCACTCCATTGATCTCCAGGGTTGATCTGCTACTTTTAATGGTTTACATTGTCAGTTAATCCTCCCAGAAGAAAACTTTTCACATTACATAAAAATACACAAACAAAAAGAAAATTTAATGTAAGTATGAGGCAATGGAGTCAGTTGATTTGAGTCTCTGCTGCTGCTGTTATTGTTGTTGTTGTTGTTGCTAATAATGTTCTTCAGAGAAATTTAAGACTGGTGACCCATTTCTGAACTGACCTGGTAGTGAAATTGTCCATCACTAAAATCCCAGCTGCTGGCTTTTTCACATTTTCATTTCATTTTCACACATGTAAAAGTGAAAAAATCCATAATGGAGTATCAAAGAAAACCTTTTAGTTTGTTTAATTTTTGTTTTGAAGTGCTATCATATAAGGATGACACATTACAAAGTTAAATTAAGTGTCAAGATTGTATCTGCAGTTATACTGCGTGCTCTGTTAACATGAATTTGAGAGAGTCACTAGCATATTGTCATTTATACTTTTGAAAAGAAGCCACTTATATTTGATCTTCAGTTTTGTGTTAGCATTATGTTAACATCCTTCACCAGCTTTTCAATAGCCTACAGACAAACATGGTAGGTCTAGAGAAGAGTGGCCTGTAAGATAAATGATTTATATCTCTTATTTCCTTCTCTGCAAAACAAAACAATTCGTATTGTGTCCCCCTTTTGCAAAATCCTCAACTGCAATTACTTGCTTAGGTGAAGATTTATGTATCATTGCCATTTTTGTTTGTATGCTGGTTTGTTCAAAGCAAAAATGGAAAACCTTTGTTGTCTCTTTCTGTATTAAATTTACACAAGGGATTTCCCTTCCATTCCATTTGGAAAGAAAATGCTATAATAAGAAATTCCTTTGTCCGTCTTTGTATCTTTCCTATAAAAGGTAAAGGTAGTCCTTTGATATGAATGTCTAGTCATAACTGACTGTAGGAGACAATGCTCATCTCCATTACTAAGCCAAAGAACCAGTGTTGTCCAAGGACTGCTCTGTTGGTCATGTGGACAGCATGACTACACAGAATGCGGTTAGCTTCCCACAGAAATTGTACCTATTTATCTATTTGTTGTACCCCACCCCGATTGCTTGCTCAGAGTGGCGGGTAAATAATAATAATAATAATAATAATAATAATAATAGCATTTGCATGCTTTCGAACTGCTAGGCTGGCAGAAGCTGGGACTAGTGACAGGAGCTCACCCCATCAGGTAGCACTTGGATCTTGAACTGCCAACCTTCCAATCTTCTAATTGTCAGAATTGACATCTTAACCGCTAATATATTCACCACAATGAATAGAGCAAAATAAAATAAAATAACCTATTGGCCATCTAATAAGCAAGATATTTTTATATTGTTCAGAGGTAATCATACTATTTTGGGATTGCATTAATGTCTGTGAACTGGGAGGGAAAAATACCCTTTCATTTTGGTTCTATGGATTATGCATCCTTACCCTTTATACTTTGTAATTTTGCACCTTTTCCAAATATAGATTATTTTGCAAATCAGGGTCAACTTTGATATGCCTTCACAAACATTCTGCTCAGTGAAGTTCATGCTGATATCATCATCCCCACTATCACCACCACCACCACCACCACCACCACCATCCCTCTTTTCTCCCAAAACTGTGAACTGATATCTCGATATAACGATGTTTATGCTTCCAGCACACATACTCTGTTCTTTTTCCAGTACTCAATTTCTTTTATGTAGTGTCACTGACCACTTATATTATTTCAACAGATATACATAAAATAAATGAAAACATTCTATTTTGCATCCTGAATCTTTTCATCAGGGGTGGCCCTACTATTAGACAAAATGTGGAAGCTACTTTAGGTAGTAGCTGTTGTAAGGTCAAAGGTCCTGAGGTGATGGAGAACAGAGCTATATTTCCAAGTGGCCTGTTCTGCATGCCCTAAACTAGCCTGTCAAAGACTTTTTCTACATGGATTTTGCTTCAAGCAACATGTTTTGGGCTAACCCTGGTTTCCACTGAAAATGCATTTATCTCACATGGTTTCCCCTTGTCTTCTTCAAAGAAGTGAACAAAACATATTTTATTTATTCCTTAAAGACAAGGAGAAGCTCTTTATATAGACTGATATATGGATAATTTTAAAAACTACCCTCCCCATTTTAATGGGGTTTAAAGGATTCTTCTTATAAACACAGCTAGCTATGAGTAGTAGTGTGAGAGTAAAGGAAGGGGGGGAGGAACTGGGATTTCAAATAATTGTGTGTGGATCATGTGCCTTCAAATTGTTCCTGATTTATGGAGACCCCTAAAGACCCCTAAGGACATAATAGCTATATAAGATTTGCTCAGATAAGGTTTGCCTTTGCCTTCTCCTGAGGCTGAGAGTATATGATTTGACCAAGGTCACCCAGTGGATTTCATGGCCAAACTGAGAATTGAACCCTGGTCTCCAGAGTCATAATCCAACACTCAAACCACTACACCATGCTGGCTCTTTTAGAGAACAATTATTAAGCATTACAGAACAGTTATTCTGTCTCAGTTGGAACATGTGCTGAAGAGGTGGTGCAACTGAATGGGACTTTCTGGTTTTGTTCTATGTGATGTTCAAACAGAATTGGGAGAGTTATACAAGCGGTTTCTCAAATGCTATAAAAGTGTAGTATAGGAGTAATGAGTCCAAGTGACTCATTACATCAGTTTTTGTGCTGAAAAAATGCTATTACCTGAGCAGAACATTTTGTGCAGAATAAGCCCAGAATTGTGAGTAGGCTTTGAAAATATTTTTTTCAAATATTTTCTCACAGTGAGAATATAATAGTTAAAATTACTTTTTGCTCACGTTGAGAAGAAAATTAGTCTGGAGTACAGTGGCAAGATTGCTAACTGGGATTGGGCAGTTTTAATATGTTATGTTAATACTGTGACATCTTTTAAAGCTTTCAACCCATTTCTGGGCCCTCTTCAAACTACAGGGTTTGGCCCTTCACTGCTTAGGTCCACAGCAATTAAAGGACTGTCTTTTCCCATGTGACCACTTGGTTCTTAAGATCTCTAAGGATGTATCCACACTGCAGGAAAAAAGCTGTCTGATACCACTTTAATTGTCATGATTCCATCCTGTGGAATCTTGGAACTTGTAGGTTGATGAGCTATTCAGCCTGGTCTGTCAGAGTACATCACCAACTCAAAATACCAGGATTCTGTAAGATATAGTCATGGCAGTTAAAGTGGCATCAAACTGCTTTATTTCTGCAGTGTGAATACACACCAAGGCTGCAGTCACTCTGCAGAAATGATCCAGTTTCACACAGCTTTAACTGCCAAGGCTCCTGGCTATGACATTCTGGGAATTGTAGTGTGACAGTTTGACATTGCTCTGGCACCACAACCACACCACACACAACTACCATTCCAGAATTCTATAGCCTGGAGGTAAAGTGGTGTCAAACTAGATTATTTCTGCAGTATGGATACAGATGAGAGCTGTTGTTGCCGTGTAGCAGTTATCCACTGGGAAAGGGTATTTTTAGTTATAACATCTTGATTGTCATTCCTCAGAATTGGTTGCCTAGTGCCTGTTTTGTTGTTTGCTCAGCATCAATTGATGCTTTTTTTCCTGAAATATTTAAGGAGACACTTAAAAACCATTTACTGTAAATAATCATGTATAAGTCTAAAAATTTAGTTTAAAAATTGACCCCTCCCCCCAAAAAAACCGAGTCGACTTATCCACAAGTCACTATAAGTACTGCACTTTCAGACTTCCTTAAAAAAGGAACCATCTCCTGGTGAAAGGCGAGAATGTAATTTGTCCTGAAAGCATTGACTCACTCCCCATCCTCGTACCCATCCAGCCTTTAGGGTGACCATGAATAGTTATGGCTGCTGGAATTTCATACATTCTTTGGCATTGCTTTCCTTTGCTTCATCCTTTAGACCCTTTGTTACATGCCCCTAGTTTCAACTTATCTATGGGTCATATCAAAATCCATAATCTTGGCCCCCAAAATCTGCCGTCATTTTATACATGAGATCAAGTTACAGTTGTGTATATAAGGTAACTGTCATTTGAGAAATATGCCCCTTATTTACCTTTTATGCTCTGTTTTTAAGCTTTTGTGCTGTACCACTGTTGTTTTGGTATCTTGAATGTTGTATTATAATACTTTTTGTTCCAAAGCACCCAGATAACTGTTTGTTATAGGACAGCAACTAAGTAGCATAAATAGGTTTAGTCCACCAGTGATATAAAAGGAAAATTTGCAGTTGTTCCACAGCTGCAGCAGGGCTATTGCTTCTTTGTAGAGTCACAAACCTAAATATACAGAGAATCAGAAACTGATTTGTGGCAAGATTCCTTCCCCTTGGGTCCATCCTTCAGAATAAGATGAACACATAGCTAAGGAAATATGAATGTATACATTCTGCTTTGAAACATAAAAGATTGGATTTACCTGCTGGCAAACCAAACTTGTTTTCAAATGTGTGTTTACATTCACATCCCAGGCTTTGAAAATGATACTTTGGGAGATGAAAATTGGTCATGTTTGGGAGGGGAGGGAGGATTCTGGGAGTTGTAATCCCAAAAACAATTTCTCTAAACTCTGAGTTTACCCAGACATACTCAGGATCATGTGAAGGGAATAGATCAAACCCAAAGTCAGAGCTTTATCCAAATCATGCCCTTACAGCATGTAGTGTCATCATAGACCCTGGTTCAACTAATTTTGCCTACAACACTCATCCAAGAAGAGGAGGGATGATTGTCAATGTGCAAAACACATTTTTGGTTTATGGTCCGTTCTTTACTATTTATATAGACATCTGTCAGACTGGGGCATGCTTTAGAATATATAAAAGAAATCCCACATCCAAAAACTTAAATTATTTTAAGTTATAGGAGGATAGATTTAGAAAACCAGAAGAAAATTCTTGATGCTAAGAGTAGTTCATAAGATTTGCAGATGACACCATGCTAATAGCAGAAAATACCACAGACTTGGAACAATTATTAAGATAAAAGAAGAAATTTCAAAGGCAGGCTTACTGCTGAATATCAAGAAAACAAAAATAATTACCACTGAGGAACTACTTAAATTCAGCCTAAACAATGAAGAAATTAAAATAGTTAAAGAGTTCCCATACCTTGGATCAAATGTTGATCAGAATGGTGACTTTAGTCAGAAAATCAGAAGAAGATTAGCAATGAGAAAAGCAACTATAAAGGAACTAGACAAGATGATTAAGAGTATAGATATACAAGTGAACACTAAAATTAGAATCATCCAAGCCATGTATGGATGCAAGAGCTGGACAGTGAAGAAAGCAGATAAGAAGAAAATTAATTAATTTAAGTTGTGGTGCTGGGGAAGAGTGCTGAAGATTGCTGTGGACAGCCAAAAAGACAAACAAGTGGGCCCTTGTGCAGATACAACCAGAAATCTTTCTGGAAACCAAGATGAACAAATTGATACTGTTGTACTTTGGCTACAACAATGAGAAGGCATGGCTCATTGGAAAAGACAATAATGTTAGGAAAGGTGGAGGGCAGTAGAAAGAGAGGAAGCTAGACTCAATTAGGGAGATCATGGGCATGAATCTACTTAAACAGAGCAGTGAAAAATGGGGGGGCTTGGACCGGGAACAATGGGTGCAAGCTAAAAGAAACGAGATTCCTCGTAAACATTAGGAGGAACTTCCTGATACTAAGGGGTGTTTGACAGTGGAAGTCACTTCCTCAGAGTGTGGTGGAGTCTCCCTCCTTGGAGATCTTTAAGCAGAGGCTAGATGGCCATCTGTCAGGTATGCTTTCATTGAGAGTTCCTGCATGGCAGGGGGTTGGGGTTGGGGTTGGACTGGATGGTCCTTGTGGTCTCTTCCAACTCTATGATTCTAGGACTCTATGAGATGTCTCACACAGGGTTGCCATGAAGAAGAAGATCAGTTCAGCAATGGAACCAATTGTCTAGAAAGGTAGTATGGTCTCCTCCTCTGAACATCTTTAAAAAGAGAATGAACAACTGCCTGCTAGAATTCTTCAACTGGAGGTTCCTGCACTTAGCAAGAGGCTGGTCTCAATTGCCTATGAGGACCTTCCAATTCTATGATTTTATTAAATAAGCATAAAACATCTTATTAATCACATTGATTCTTAACATGGGGGTGGAATTGTTGTTGTTCCATGCCTAAAAGTTATTTTTGACTTATAGTGACCCTAAGGCAAACCTATCACAGGGTTTTTTTTGGGCAAGATTTGTTCTAAGATGGTTTGCCTTTGCCTTCTTCTGAGACTGAGAGAGTGTGATTTGTCCAAGGTCACCCAGTGGGCTTCCATGACTGAGCAAGAATTTGAATCCTGGTCTCCAGGGTCACAGTTCAAGGCTCGAACCATTATACTGTGCTGGCTCTTTTGGGGTGGAATTCAGGATATATATATATATATATATATATATATAAAATGCAATACAATACAACTGTACTTATTTACTTTCTCCAGACCTAGGTTTTGTTTTGGATGGTTGGTGGGCCAGACCGCACACTTTTGTGATTCAGATTTATTTCAGAAACCTGACTATAGAGTCTGCTCCAAAAGGATGTCATTTACATGAAGCACTTCACCATATGCTTCTACCAGATTCCATTTTACCACACAAATTCTAATTCCTAAATGTTTTAGCACATGAATAGTGAATGTGTGGACTGCAACTCCCATCAGCCCTCACCATTGTCTATGCTGGCTAGATGGGAGCTGTAATCCAGCAACTTCTGGGAGGACTACTAGCATTATGGACTTGTCAAAATTAAGATCTGCAAAAGAGGCACCATTGCCAATAGAGGCCCATTTTTCACCTCCATGGGAAAGATTGTCTCCTGTGGTGCTCCCAAACTATTAAATGCATTCCCTCCATAATTATGACTGTCACCCAGTCATATTCTCTTAGTGTACAGGAAAGGTAACACAATTCTCTTCAGTGTGGCCATTTAAAGTATTTTTTTTTTTTACTGTAATATGTTTGTTAATGATTTTATTAGTTGCAGTTTTGCTTTTATGGGTTTATTTCAGTTTATTTGTGTGATACCTTGGTAACCTTTCAGCAAATATAAATATGCTAAATATTGCTAAAACATAATCCAAATATTTTAAATTAACAAATAAATAAACATCTGTTTTGAGCCAAGGTTTATGATGGTATGGTTGCACATCAACAATTCCCACAGTGAAACCTTGAAAGGTACACTGGGTAGCTATACTATGATTCATAGCCAAATGTCCTTCATGCTTTGATCATTTTTACCAACCAAGTACAAATATTGCTTGCTGGAGGCTTATCAAGGAGAATGAAGACTTGTGTGACTTCTCATACTTATTACCTAAAGTTCGCACAAAACTTTCTCTTATTACTTCCCAGCCAATCAGATTGATGCTTTGTAATTTGGCTCAAAGTCCTTCTTTTTCTGTTCTCTCTCTCTGTCTCTCTTTCTCTACCTTCTACCTTCTTTCCTCCCTCTCTTTCCACTCTCCCCTGATTTCACCTTTTCCCACAAGGGGATGCCTTTCATTATGGCTTACATTAATACTGAATGAACTAACATCTGCCTTTTGCTAATGAGTCCTAAGCAAAAAAAAAAAAAAAAAAAGAGAGAGAGAGAGAGAGAGAGAGAGAGATATCTCAAAGGTTTCACTTTTGCACCTGGCAACTTGCCGACAGAAGTCTAATAGTGAAAGATGGTTTTCTAGAAATGGAGCTCTGACTTTTTCCTCCTCTAGATTACTGATTGACAAAATGCCTCTCCCTTTCCCAGGGTGTAACAGCTAATATGGTTCAACAAATAGAGCTTGAACTCATGGTGCTTCTATTATCCACCACTATTCTTTCTCATGGCTGAATGCTCCCAGAATTGCAAAGTATGATGCCAGGTATGGCAATAAGTTGCTAGCTCAAAAAAAGAGAAACGGCATCCTAAACATATATTTTCTGACAAGAGCTCACTACCTCTGTCTCTTTTTGCTAAGTAGATCTCTGGGAGAGTCGAGACAGCAATAAGAGAACACAAGTGATCACCCAAGCTTTGCAGGCACCACTGCATTCTGTTCTCTAGAGAAGGCAGCAAGGGGAAAGGATCAATATGCAAATACAATGGAATTTTCATCCAAGCTGGAATGAATAAGAACAAGTAGTATGGCTTCAGTATAGGCTAATGGAAAGAATCTGTTTCTATACATGAAGCTGCCTGACTTTTAAGATCCAGGGGAAGGACTTTCTTATGGTTCACTGTCACAGGCATGTCTGCCAAGGAAAAATTACAAGGTGTTCTTGATGGGTGGAAATCTTTCTCACAGAAAGCTAGCTTATACCCTTCTCTGCTCTCCTTCCACTGGTATTTAGACTAGCTTTTGGATAATAACAGGTCATTGAAAAATGAACTTCTAATGGTATATGTAAATTCTGGACACTGTATTTTTGCTGTATTTTATTTTAATCTTTGCTGTGATCTGCTCTGGGTCTCATGTTGGGAAATAAGTAAATAAATATTCTCAGTTATAAAAAGGGATATTATTTATTTTTACATTCATTTATTATTATTTTTGCTGCTGTTGCTTCGTAATGCCCTTGCATAAATGTTTCATGTGTAAAATGCCCCCACTTTGCAATAAAGCTCGTGGCAGCAAGTTTTAAAGCCATCTCATTTCATTTTCAACTGTTTGACCAACAAGACCAGCACAAGCTTATGACAGAATGATATAAATGGTTTGGCAGGGTTTTGAAATATTAAACTCTCATCTTGACACACATATCATTTCCTTGTCACTGAAGAAACTTTTGGATATAAGGTTTTGTAAGGGATTGCAAATGACATTCAAATATATTATAAATGCCATGGACAGTCTGTACTAACTGAAAACTAAAAATCAAAATAAAAAATCAAAGAGAAGATCAAAAGCCCAGAGGAACCATGCCTGATAAAGCTTGTAAGGCAAATTCACATCCATTAAATATTACTCTCTGACATCAGTCAGAAAGATAGGAAGAAAACTAGCCAGCAGCTACATTTTCCAGAACCTTTTTGTAAAGATTACGGCAAAAGGTGTTCAAAAATTCTAGCAGTACTATCATTTTATTCAATACAATTATATTTCTCCTTCACAGACAAAATAATTCCTTTTTAAATTTATTATTTATTAACTTTCTTATGTTTTTGTAATCTATATGAATCCTCAATAAGTTAGGAATGTTAACATAATTCCATGCTGCTCCATCCATATGTCCCTCCTTATTGTGAGTTTGAGGACAGGCCATATTTTGAATATGTCTTCCACCAAGAGATCAGAAGATAGCTTGTAGAATGGAGTGGGCAACATCAGTGGATCCAGGGATCAGTTTCATTCTCTGGAACCCATTAGGGCTTGTTTTTGTTTTTGTTTTTTTTTAAAAAAAAACTGTCAATATTCAGTGGCTTTTTGTGGCATAGGATGTGGGTTTGTTCGTGGTTACCTCCTTTGGCTTTGAAAATTTTGGCATTTGTAGATGCACACATTCTTTAAAAATATATTGCTATTATGTGGTCAGCAAGGTTGGATCTTGAATTTTGGGAAAAGAAACATTACCCATCTGCTGTTCAATGGTCAAATGATCTTACTGCTTTAGTGTGTATTTTATAGTCAACAACAGTGAGATAATGTATGTTTAAAAACATGATCACAGTACACTAATGTGTACATTTAGTTCATATCCTATGAACTTCCTCTTTCTTTCTCCCCTCTTTTCTTCATATTCCATCCTTTGTAATAATACTTTAAAAATACATCCCCATGCCCCCAAAATGAATTGATAAGCAATATCAAGCAGTGTGCCCCAAAACCACATTTAAAGGAAAAGTTTTGCCTGCTTTAAATGGTTTGTAGAACTTTGTTACCTAATTTCAGGACCAAACTCATACAAGTCATTTCAAGCAAAGAAAATGCTTGCCTTGAATGTCATTTTCCTGAGGTGAAACCAAAATCTGGCAGTGTGATTTCCCATCAGATGTCAGTGGTATGGTTTTCACAACTGGCTTTGGATACCACACACAAACACACACACAAAAGGATTTAGAGGCTACGTGCAGCCTATGGGCCACATATATGCCATTCATGGAACTCCTTTGGGAGATAAGCAATAGTTTTGGATTCCAACCTCTTTGAATTCTTATATGAACTGATCTTACCCACAATTGTTTGACTTTTCAAAGATTGTAACTTCAGTCTTTATGGGATATCATTGTTCTAGAACAATACATGAACAGTTTGATGCCACATAATCTGAGTGATGATAATTTCCACAAAAATTGAAAGTGAAGTCAATGCAGAAGAAAAAGTAATAATGACTAAAACATTTAAACAAATGAAATCATATGAGATGAACAATGACATTAATATAATGTGCAATAAAAAGAACTTTGTCTTTAATTATCACTGGTAAACACAGAAATGATTTGACTACCAGTAGCTGTTTGTTGGTTAATGCTATTAAGTGGATAGATTTCTTTCCATAGCAATGTTATAGTGCTGAGACAGAGGAACTCCATGAAGAAAGTGTCTGTAAGAATCTGGTGTATCAACAGAGAACTTCACAAGAGATTTCCCTCTGTCTAGGTAGAACAAACAGATTATTCTGCTAGTAGAGGTAAGTCAATTAATGTCCTGTCTGCCCAGTTCCTAAGAATGTTTTATTCTTTGTTCTGCTTTGTATCTTGTATGCTATTGTTCCCACACACTATAGTTTTCAGTGCCACAATTGTTTCTCTTCAAGGTAGAATGGACTACCTTGAAAGCAAATGTATGCTTGTTAACATCAGAAATGATTGAAGGTGTTTTTCTTCTGTATCATCTGAGCCACCTTTTAAAAATAAAAATTCTGAGAGATCACAGGAACATATTTGTTTCTTTGGGTGAAGATTTTTGGAATCCATCCAACTAGTTCAACATCAGAGATACTTATAACAGGAAAATGATCAGTATTTGTGACAGCCCCCGAAAGGAATTTAATTGAAATGTCTCCATTATTTAATAATTTTGATAATGAGAAAAAATTAGCCATGTTCATTCTACAGCACTGAAAAAGTGAGTATAGTATGCCCAGAGGGATAGAGAAGAGGTTTGTTTGTTTTTTTAATTTTTTTTTAGAAAGATGCTTTCAGGTTGGCTGTTTGGACATTCTAGGACATCTCTTTCCCAGAATTTCAATCATTCAATGCATTAGAAAAAAGCAAATACTTTAACATATTCCTATGGTATTCTATCTATATCATCTGGGCATGAATGGGCAACTGTCAAGGGTTGAGTACTACAATGCTCTCAAGAAGACAACCTCCCAGCACCACAGTTTCTTTTACCAAAAATATTATTTCCAAATTCCACTAATGCCTCAGAAGAGGTGTTGGGTGCAATTCTGTTACAATTTCAGCCTTCCCCATAGCCCTCTCTAGCCATATTGTAAAACACAGAGAACTTGTAATAAACTTTTGGTTTACCTCATATTTACAGAAAGGCCTCTCCTGAGTCTAAAACAAGCCAGTAGGGGCCAAAACATGACCACTATCCCCCCCAAAAAAGAAAATTGTTAAAAGCAAATATGAAAAGGTTGTGAGATTGTATTCATTGCGAGCCTTATCCCACAGTGTGCATGTCAGGCATGCACCCTATCACACACATTCAGTGATGAAATGAAGCATCCTTTTATGTGTACATCTGAGTATATATAAGGCTAATATAGTTGGATACCAAAGTAATACTCAGGATGCACAGGAGCTTGCATGAAATTTCCAGGATTATGGTGTGATAGCCAGAAACCACTTGTGTGTATTTTCTTGTTCCTTGTCATCACTGGTAAGGGAGAGAGCTTTGAATTGATTCTGTAGCTTTCATCTCACAGACTGACCACTGATCTTTCTGCTTCTGTGTATCATATTTCTCCAAATGTCTACCTCCTGTGTCTGGTAACTGACCTTCCTCTCAGAGACATCCCCTGTATGTTCCTCATCCAAGACAGTCTACTCTGCCCACAAAAACCTCATGCTCTCTTATCCCACAGTGTGCATCCCACATGTATCTCTGCTGAAGAGAAGATACATGGGCTTCAAGTTGCTAGACCTTTTGTTCCAACAGGCCAACTAATTTGAACTTGCTTCAGGAAAATCTACCTAAATTGTTCAGCAAGAACAAAAATATAGCACAGCTGTTGCAGGTGATTGTTACAGTTCCTTGCCCATCCATATTCACCAGTCTTAAATAGGCACTGAAACAGAACTTTGAGTAACCCCCTCAAAACTTCGCCATTAAATGCCCATGCAAAATACTTATTGGCCTTGGTGGAAAAGAATTTTTTTAAAAAAAAAGTGATACAAAGCTTCAGAACGTCATGGTCGGGGATTACAAAGTTACTCCAAGAGACTTTTTTAATGGAATCCTTAATGGAATGAACATTAAAGAGCATTATCCAAGTTTATGCAGTGGCACAAAATATCCCAAATATCCCAATAGCCTTTATTTTACTGTATTTTTTTTGGGGGGGGGGGAATCTTTATCTGACAAAAGAAATCTCTCAGGGCCTAATCCTGTCACAAATTCTCCTGAACCATATTTTTGTGCCATTCTTGCTAAGTTATTCTTTCAGAGAAGAATGTCCTGGTGATTTATATCTTTGGGAATCTGCAATGAACACAGTTTGTAAATATTTTATCATGGCAATTGCAGTTGTTTTTTAGAAATGTGATTCCTAGGGACCATTAAAATAACCACCACAGTAGGGAGGAAAGGTTGGGAATCGTTATCACATTGCACTGCAAAATTATAATGGCTTTAAGAAAAAAAATCCAGTAGTCACTTTGAGGTGCATTTAATGCCCTCTAAGCTAACACTCAACTTCGGTTGCCTGCATACCAGGAACAACACGTATGTGCATGTCACACATACCTTGGCCATTGTTCTATGAATCAGTGAATCACTTGTCAGAACTGATTGTATAGCAGCCAGATTATGGTAATTGTGTTTATATTTAAGCAAATTTAGAATATTTTGATTAAGAGAGGACTAGCATGCTGTTCTTGAAACTGGTCTATTTACAAAGCAACCTAATAATTGAACTTTAATGCACTATTCAATATAAGATGATGTTGTGTTAGAGACAGTACAGTATATAAATATCTTTACCCATACCCATGTTTGTTAGTGCTAAGAAAGGTAGTGTCAGATGCAGCAGCTATGAAGACTGCTCTTACAGCCTCTTCACTGTGCAGTACCTGTGCAGCACATGAACCCCACTATTGGCTGAGAACATGATAGCTAGAATCCCATTAGTGATGTACACTGGTGTAAGTACTCTTTTGCCAGTGGTTGAAGTTTTTATTACACTGTGCATGAGTTAGATCCTGACTGTTAAGTTTCACTTCCATACCACTTGTTAAGGCATTGTCTAAGTATGTTCCTTAGTTCAAAAGAGCAGTAAACAATCAGCCAAGATCATCATTTGATCATCATCATCATCATTTGATGAATTTATCTTCATGGCCTGATAGTACCCTGGCCTTTTTTGTTTTGCTTGTTTGTTTGTTTTGCGGTGTTGGGGATCAGAATGCTGGGAAATGAAGACCTCTGTGTTCTTCCACTCATAGGGTACCTTGAGAACTGATATGTGGAGAGATGCCTTGGGCTTCTGCCACAATCTTTGTCCTGTAATGCATACTGCAGACATTATTTCCAGTGCCCTAATCTCCAGGCTGTGAAGGCTTTTGAGGTTGTGTTCAGTAATTCATGACTATAAATGTGAATCCTTAGCACAGAACATCAATTGTCAAACTATACCTCAGCAGGTACACCAACATGAAATGTGTGACTGATTACCTAGTGGGGTAAACCAGTACAGTATATTGTACAGCCAGCATTGTGTACACATAATGTAGCTATGCTGTAAGAACTATCTTCAAGTGTTCATCAAAGTCTAGATCATGGCCACAGAACATCAAGCCCTCAGGCCGTATTCATTCTCCTAGGGTTTTTTAGATACCCTTGTCTCATAGTTTTGTAGTTTTCCAGTTTTATGTTGATCCTACCCCTTCAATAAATTTGAAATATGCCTTCCAAGGCTTAGTGGCTGTGAGAGTGAGAACATTATACTAAAACATGTTTGCATTTGAGGGCCCACCTTTTTTTCCTTTGTCATCACCCACCACTGCAATTGTGGCCTCTGAGAACTTTTCTGAAATTGAGTTTGGGCCTTGGCGTTTCAGAAGTTTCCCATCTTTGGCCTCAACATTGCATCAGCTCCTTCCCCATTTAAAATCACATTAATTTTGAATGTCTGGCAGAGACCCTGCAAGTCAATCCCTTTTAGCACGTACTGTATTCAAAATCTGATATAAGAGAAAGTCCCCCCCCCAAATATTTCACAGGTTGTGTGTGTGTGTGTGTGTATTTTAAAGAAAACTTAGAAAAGCCCTATCCATTTTATAATCTGTATAAGACTGACAGGACTGACTAGGTGGCCATTTTATAAAGCCAATGAACAGAGCCAGGAACTTTAAAGCATGACAACCAATTTAGAGGGTCCCTGGTTGAGGGGCACTTGAAAAGTAGGCTTAAAGAAATTATAACTATGGTTTCAAGATCACTGTATCAATTGTCAGCTGGCATTTTAAATATGAATTTCATTCATGATATGTTTAGCTTTCCACTAACTAGATAGTGGGTGGCTAGAATCATTGCCACGTTTTGTCCTTAGGGATCTATTTGATTTTACATACTGTCAACTTGAGTGATGTACAGTACATTTAAGATAATATGCACAGAAGAATACTGTTTCTTAATACTAATAAAATATGAATCAGTAAAGGCAGGTGGCTCTAAGGTCAGTGAGTTAATGAGTCCACTCTGGGTTTTAGCCTAATTTTTAAAAGAGCTGCCGAAGATTCTAACCTACTTTGGAGTTAAAACTCAGCACCTGGAATAGCTCTATTTAAGTCTGAAGGAGAAGGGCTGCAAATATCTTCTTTAGACCTGAGTTGTTGGGGAATGAAGAGCAATGGACAACGACTTGGGCAACAGCTGAACTAAGGTCTTTCTTGGCTGACTGAGCTGGGAGAACATCCAAGAGATTTGTGATCCCAAAGCTGGAAAGAGCCAGGAGGAAAGCAATCCTGCAAATGAGAAAGCCAAACAAAGTGGCCAGGTAAAGGGTGGACTTCATATGAAGCATCATTTGTTGACTTCTTGTTATTGGTTTGTGTATGTTTTTTGCCTGTTCTATGAGTCTCTAACCCATTCAATCCATTCCTGCCTGGGCTCCTCATCCTGCCACCACTTACCAGGATCTAAGGACTGTATCCTGCAATCACTTATTTGTACCACTGAACCTTGTGCTTTAGCTCTTTTCAAGTCTTCAGTAACTACCTTCCTTATCAGATGACTCTTTAATCTTAAAATGAAGGTACTTCTCTCTATCTAGGAGCCTCTGAGTGTGTTTGAAAGGCTGTGCAAGCAGGAGTGTTTGCCACCATGGCTTGAAATTTCCATGACACCCTTCCATAACACCACAGCTTGTAAGTTCAAGAGATGCCTTTGGGCTAGAGATGGCTCTCCTGTATTCATTTTACACCTGAAAAAAAGGTCTTCCAACAGCTGAGAAAACTTGTTAGGAGAAATAACAGAGTGACAAGATTTGTTCACAGTTTTGTCTCAGTGTTCAAACAACCTAAGGTGTTGTCTGCGATTATTCTGGTCAGAATTTCTCTCTCTCTTTATATGTGTGTGTACACACACACATATACACATATTGGTAGAAAATTCTTTTTCCCAGCTAGGAAATAACATTTTTTAAATAGAATAACCTACCCTTTTTTGCCCATCTCTACATAAAACAATTCCCCTGAATAGTTCAGGACATCATGAGGAGAATATTGGACAGAAATATCCACCTTTTCCCAAATGGGTGGAAAACTGTGGAAATTAGATGTCTTTGCATGTAAGAATGAAATAATTAAGGATTTCCATATCTGCATGAGAAGGTACTCAATACATAGAGGGGGAAAGACATACACATGTGTACCCAGTTTGCATGGATGTGTGCCCAACAAGATTCTGATGATGCTTCCAATGGTACAATTCTTCAAATGATGTGGTTGGTTTTTTAGAGAGAGTATATGATGAAATTCTATTTATAGCTGAATGTAGAAAGACAAATTAACTGTTTGATATTTAGCATTTACAGTTGCAAAGAACTATTCACTGCATCAGCAGCCACTGGTGTTCTCCACCCCTTACCCCACTTTTTGTTATTTTACTTAGTGGAGCAGCTCTGAATGTCAGGACAGAATTAGTCAATTAGGCTTTCCCTGAAAGGTGAGCAAGTAATATGTACAGCAAATTCGAGTGCTTGTATTTTATTCCCCTGAGCCCATTGTGATCCTGGAAACCTACCAATGCAGCAATCTGGAATATCAACGAGAAAGAAAAGGAGAACAAAGATGAAATGTAAGGAAACACCAAGGGTCTTATTCTGTGTTCATCATTATGTTATGCTACATAACCTTGTTATCACTAAGAAAGGGAAACCTTCCTGTCTTATTTCATTAAACCTGGATCCATTCTATCTGGATTAATGTAACAGTCTAAACATTTATCCTAAATATTTATAATGTGTCATTTTCCCACAACAAAAAACACAACTTGGGAGTAATTCACCGATTAACTAATTGAGATATTAATTATTTTTTTCTAATTCTTTCACCTGACTTTCTAGATTGCCCAATCAATTCTGAAGTTTAAAATATGCTTCAGTGATTTAGGTTGTTAGGATTCATTTACTGTCACCTTCAGTAAAACAGAAAGAAAAGTGACACATGCCTCTATTGTTATGCTCATTAATCTGGTTATTATACTGTATATACTCATGTATAAGTCTAAAAATTTTAGTCAAAAAATTGACCCCAAATACCTGAGTTGATTTATTCATTGGTCAATGCAAGTACTGTACTTTAAATATTATTTTTTTAAAAAAAGGAACCAACACCAGCCCAATCCCATGCTGACCCCTTCTTAGTTTTTTTAATAGTCCCAAATATAATATTATAATGTTATTTGGAGTGAGCTGCAATTAACACCTTTGCAATTCTTTAATGTATTACTCACACAGTGCTAGGCTGTTTAATAATTAAGGGAAAAAAAGTTTTGCTGAAACTCCCCCACTATTTTTTTTTCTCACTTGGCTTCTTTTTCATCTATCTCTCCATCCTTCCCTTTTTTTAACCCACAATTTCCTCATTATTTCCCCCCCCTCCTTTTAATTATACAGTTTTAGTGAAATGGGTCCAGAGAAGAGTGGGCTTGTTAGATACAGTTTGATTAAAATTGCAGATGACACAGATTGTAATTGAAATACTTGGCTCCATCCTACTTGCTCTACCATTGATCTTTGCAGGCAATACTTCCTGATTGGGACTGGGAAAGCAAAAAAGATACAGTGATGTAATTGTGCCAAAAATATTCTGCATATGCTCAGGGAATTTCAAAATATTTCATATTAAGAGCTATCTGTTTTTCACTCACTGACTGATCTTCTTAGATATTCACTTATTGTACTTGAGGTGGATCAGTGCCCTCCAACTGAAACAAACCAATCCTTATTAAACTTTAACAAGCAAAACATTTGAAGTTTGAATGAAGTATGTGAGTGTTGGTGGGAAACTTGGCACTTTTCAGATGTGCTGGACTCTCACTATTCCCACTTTGCAGTCCATATAGAGGAACAAAATCTAGTTTGGAGTAAGGCAACTATATATATGTGTATACACACACACACACACACACTTTTCAATGAGCCAGTAACAAAATATGTTCCCTTACATTCAAAGTGACAACCTCCATCCCTTACTCTATAAATCCTATGATCTGACTCAAGAGATAACTTGCTAAATCATACAGTTTCAGAAAATTATTGTTTCTGCTACTGAATTAATATTCCAATTTCTAACATTCACATTTGTCTACATTGTCTACATTGTGCTTTGTTGTTATTAGCACACTTCATCTCAACAAGCAGTGCAATTGTGAGGAAGTTATAAGTCACATCTGTTAAATTCTCTACTTTAACTACTCTCTCACATCATCCTGGTCTCTCCCACTACCACACATCAAATATTGGTGACTGCTGAAACTGAATGTTCATTTATGGCTTTTGTGAGCAAAACACATTGTATAGTTTTTTTGGTGGGTTTTTCAAGCTATGAGGCCATGTTCTAGAAGAGTTTATTTCTGATGTTTCACTAGCAGCTATGGCTGGCATCTTCAGAGAATGGAAGAGAATGGGTATATATATTGTTGGTTGAGAGGAAGCTATTTACGTGTTAATCTGTATATTGTTCTGTTGTTGAATGGCAAGACCTCAGGGTGTCTATTTAATTAATGATCCATTGTCTGCTGGGGTACCCCCCTCAGCATAGACGGTTTTCATTTGCATTTTCTGGGTCTCAATTTTTGTGTTTTTCAGGACTGGTAGCCAAATTGTTTACTTTATGGGTTTCTTCCTTCCTTTTGATACTGTCCAGGTGTTCATGGATTTCGATGGCTTCCCTGTGCATTCTGACCTGATAGTTGTTGGCATATTCCAGACTTCAGTGTTTCAGTGTTTTCAAATAGCATTTTATGCCCAGTATGGTTTATAATGTGTTCTGCTGATGATGATTTTTCTGGCTGACTCAGTTTTCAGTGTCTCTCATGTTCCTTGATTCATGTTTGAACACTGCATTTGTTGGTCCCTATGTAGACTTGTCTGCAGCTGCACAGTATGCGGTAAACTTTTGTGGCCATGAGAGGGTCTCTCCTGTCTTTCACTGAGTGCAGTATTTGCTGGATTTTCTTGGTTGGTTTTTAGACCATTTGAAAGTCGTGCTTCCTCACCAGTTTCCCTATTTCATCTGTGACTCCTTTGATGTATGGTAAAAATACCTTCCCTTTGGGTGGTTGTTCATCTTCACTGCTATGAGGCTTGCCATTCAACAGCAGTACAATATACAGATTGACGTGTAAATTGCTTCCTTTCAACCAAAAGTGTATATATATATATTATACACACCCTATTCTCTTCCATGTTATCATTCTCTGAAGATACCAGACATAGCTGCTGGTAAAACATCAGGAATAAACTCTTCTAGAACACAACCTCATAGCCTGAAAAACTCACAAAAACTATGGATGCTAGCCATGAAAGCTTTCAGCTTCACAAAACACATTGTGCCAAGACAAGAGGCCAAACAGCCAGAACCTGGGGGTTTGCTGAGGAACAAAATGTAGCAAAGGCAGGGCAGGTGGGTCATGCAAAAGGTTCATCTGAGAATTACCAACAGCCACATGGGCAGGCCTAATTACTATAGCAGAATGGTTGTTATGCATCCAAAATTAGGAAAACTGATTGTGCTTCGACAGAAGACGATTGGATTGCTAAAGTATTTGAGTTGGCTGAGAGGGATACATGGACCATTGTGAGAATTAAGTGTGATCTGATATGATTCTTGCACTGAGTCCCAACAATAACAAAAAAGACTTACCCTTGCTGGGATACAATCACTTACGGGATGCAGTCGGGAATTATTGCATTAAAAATGCTGTAAGGCGACTGTATCCCAGCTGCAACCTGGCTCCCAGCTGTGCTCAGCTGGCCAATTTGCAAACACTTGTTTGGCATGAATCACTAGAAAAAACAAAAGGCACGAAACAGGGCTAGTCTTTCTGCAAACTGGTGTTCATATGGCCCTAGCCCTATACTAGTTGAATTTACAATGAGTGATTCTCCCAAATAAATGTTTTCTAGAGCAACTACAATCTCTAGCTCAGTGTGCCTGGACAAAGTCAGTAAATTCATTTTTTTTTCCTTATGGGAATAATGTAGCAGCTTTACAAATCTATTCTTCAAACAAATTAAGCAATTGGTTAAGGGGAAAAAATTATCTTGCCTCCAAGTGGAGGGATCTATCCATGTTCTCCTGTACAGCATATTCCCCATGGTACCCATTATTTAAAACAGCCTTTGGAATTAAGCATTATTTTTTGATCTTACACTGGCCCCTTTAAGAGTAATGTATATAGCAGTGCAATTTCAGTGTATGCCAACTGCTTATCTGAAAGGAAGATATAACAAAATTCCTGTGACACAAAGGACTTGTATTTGTGAGTCTGGGAAAATAGAGGACTTATAACAATATCTGCCAAAATGCTCTCTATACATATTCCCAAGACAAAGGTTCTTGGTTATATTCTCCATTCCCTTTCAAATTGTTCACCTTTTTGAGAAAATTTGTGTACTGTTAGCAGATTACAATGTGTATATTATTGAGATGCTGGCAAAATAAGAGCTAGTTATCAAAAGGATTAATTTTAATAGTAAAGAATTTTGTTGTGTTGGTTTTCAGAACAACGTCATAGATTTGTTACATTTTTATATTTTTGACAATTTTTGTTTCTGTTTTTAAAGTTATTCTGCCATTAGGCTTTTATTTAAGTATATGGAATTCAGATGGCTCATAGATTTTAGCGATAAATAGAAGTTTAAGTGTATTATAAAAATGTTCACTTGCCCACAACAGCATGTGCACTGTCATTCCTCTGAGATGGAAAGAAGGAAATTCTAGTGTTTGCTATAGTCTGGTTTAAGAAATCATGGTATAATGTTTGTATTCATTGCTTCCTGAATTATTCAACAATTGCCCAGTATCTCTTTGAAAGGCTTGAGCATTATGCAACTTTTGTACAAATGCCACAACTAAAAGATTGTTTCAGGGAAATTATAAAATTATAAACAATACCATTTTATTTTGTTTCAGTAATAGGGGAACTGAAAGTGTAATAATTCTCAAAATGAAGATACAATGGTCAAATCACAATTGGAATAAGATATCAGGGAAGAAATATTATAAATGACGAGGAAATGGACTCTTCAGATTTGAAGTTGAAATGAACAGCTACTGTAGGTGTTTGACATATTTGGAAATTAGTCCATACATTTAGGACTGGAAGGACTTCAAAAGTAACAGCATAGTGCACTATCTTCAGTAGAAGGAAACTTGCCTGTGGGAAAAGAAGCTAGTTCAGAGAGCATGCTGAGAGTGAGTGGAAAGAGAAAGTTTTTCAGCTGGCGTCATACTGGGAAGATGACATTTTTGTCCTAAGGGAAGCACTTCAAACTGGAAATCAGCACTTCAAAATCCAGACTCAAACTTGAAAGGTGCCAAAAATTGGACCCCACTTTGTTGTCCCTGGATGTCATTAGGCCCCAGAAAGCTAGAATGCTATCTTGCATCTTTTTCTACTTTCTTGCTGTGCAAAATTACATCAAATTAGACACTGGTTGTTTGCATATAAAGAACCCCAACATTTCTTAAAAGAAATACAGCTGCCAGTTACTTAACCAAGTACTTTTAGATTTATTTCTCCACTGAACTTTAATTGCTAAGGAAAATCTTAACAGCTACTCACTACCTAGAACCATCTCAGCAAGACATCTGCAGAACCCAAGGGAATTACTGTATGCATTTTTGTCACTAGTTGGTCCACACTGATTTTTGCCTGAGTTGGTGATAGACTTTCCTTTGAAGGTCGTGAAACAAAATTGGATGAGCATCTCTCAGGAGTATTTTATTTGCATGGCATTAAATGGCTGTTGTGGTCCCTTCCAGCTTTTTAATTCTGTGACTCTATTATTAAGAGTCACAATGAAATGTGGCAGGAAAGGGGTTCAAAAAAAAAAAAATCCAATGTATCCAGTTCATGATGTGCAAGTGCAAGCATACCATTCAATTCCTGCCATGGAGATGTTGGCTGGGTAGGAGACTCCCTTTCCCACCTCAAAAGCAAAGCCACCAGACCCAGAACTTGGGCTGCCTTTCCCACTAGGTACACCAGGTGACACCCACCTCTGTGGTTCCATCCTGTGCAGTGCACACTCCCTGCACACACACACACCCCAAGTGATCCCCCTGCAAGACATAAAAGAAACAACATATTGAAACCCAATACAAAACAAGGAAGAGGTGGAAATGCAGGTGGAATTTATAGAAATGCAATGAAATTGAAACTGAGAAATGTTCATATCCAGACAAATGTGATCTATTTATGATTTGCATTTTTGTGTTGAGAAATGAGTCAGAGCTCTTCTATTTATCTTTCAATGAAAGTAAGGGATAGCTGTCTAATTCTTTAGATTCTGATATGCAACAATTTCTGCACAATTATATATGCGGGAGACACTTGATGCAGAGATGGCATGCCTTTAAACATAGTGTGGATTGTTAAAAAGCATCTTCCAAAGTGTTGAATTTTCATTCATTTTTTTTAAAAAAAATGTGTTTGCTATTCAGGAATCATTGCTGTCAGAAGTGATACTGTCCATTTGTGTGATGTCATAATGTTGCTAAAGAGCCAAAGTAGCACTGTGATATAGAATTCACTATGAACTTTCCACATGTGTATTCTCCTGGCCCAAATTGCTGTTCCAAATTATCTGATCTTATTTCCAAAGTGAATTAGGAATTTTCTTTTCTTCATTTTTTTTTCCAGTTTTGTAGAGGGTTTAGTATGCTGCATGATTCATGTCCACCATAAGTACCACCTTTTGTTCCCAATATATATGTGTGCATTAATAAAACATTACGAAAATCATTCATGTAACTGTGCATAGAGATGTATTGCTGTCATTACTTTTCATATTGTTTAGTATTTCAGTGATAGGTAAGTGGACACATGAGCATCTGAAAACATTGCACAAAATGACTTGAATGAAATAATGCATAAATCACATCATGACATATTTTGTACATGGTTTTATCAATATATTGGAAATATAGAAGTGTAAATAAGCTGAAAGAACTGAAACCTGCAGGCAAAAGCCTTGCTCCAATATTAGAATGGATTTTGTACTCTGTTTTCCTGAAACTCAGAAATGTAGAACAGAGTGGAGTAAAATATATGTCATAGGGAAAATCTCATTCTTGTTCCAGACTGGCTAGGATTCTTCATGTTAAAAAATAAAAAAAATAAAATACTATCTTCACTCTGTACAGACTTCTTTGCCCAGTGATGACACCATGTATTCAAATCTGTATGGCATCATAATACATCACATTTATTACATGAGAAATACACATGCATTAAAGTAGCAGCAGCAAAGGAGGGGAAGCATAGAGAATAGGATTTTTAAAAGTGACCATTAATTTCTTAAAGAATTTGAGGTAAGAATTTCATATCTAGATATTAAGCATAAACTTAGTTGGTGGATTATTTACAACAGTCTTTTCCCACAGCTGTACTATTACTACTGAAAAAGCACTCTCAGAAGGATCATAGAGGTTTTATATACTGTTTCAATGCTCATTGCAATATAAGCAGTGATTCTTTATACAGCACAGGGAAAGTATGTAGTGCTAGTGGCAGGTTTGTTGGGGTTTTGTAATTATTTATGTCAGATTCTAGATCAGCTAAGTCTGAACAGATCAGCATGCTTTTCACCAGGTATCTTTAGATGATGATGATGATGATGATACCCACAGACACATGTATTCTTCATCACCTCTTAACATTGGTATACAATGAGATTTTTGTAAAGGTAACTCAACCAAAGTGCAGAATTGGGTGCAGGTATAAAACATGCCTTAGCTTACCACCAACTACTATCAATAGATATGGCATGTTCATCTACTATGAGGTTTTTACTTAGCTTTTGTTGTTATTATTTTTTTACATATAATGCTATGACTTTGATCACCAAGTAAAATTAGCATCTTATATACATGGAGAGTCAGTGTGGCATAGTGGCTTGAGTACTGGATTATAACTATGGGAGACCAAGGTTCAAATCCCCGCTTGACCATGGAAACCTCCTGGGTGGCCTTGGACAAACCAAACACTCTCAGCTTCAGAGGACAATGACAGCTCTCCTCTAAACAAATATTGCCAATAAAACCCTGTGATAGGTTTGCTTTAGGGTCACCATAAGTCAAAACTACTTGAAGGCACACAACAGCATAAATACAGGAAGAGAATGCAGTAAAATAACAGTTATCATGAATCAAGTGTTCCAGTTGGTATCATCTGGCTAGATCAAGTTGTGATGATTATGGTGGTGGTGTGCTTTCAAGTCATTTCCGACTTATGGAAACCCTAAAGCAACCCATATTGGGTTTTCTGGGGCTAAAAGTGTGTGACTCACCCAAGGTCACCCAGTGGTTTTCCATGGCTGAATGGGAACTCAAACCCTAATCTCCAGAGTCATAGTCCAATAATCAAACCAGTACACCATGTCACATAGTTACTTATAATTTATTCCTTTTTTGGAACAACAAAACCATAACTACAATACATTGTGTTTGCAGTTTGGCATGGGAAAACTTTATTCACTTTGTGTTATAACTCTTGCTTTATAAATGGGGTGGGAATCATGTGTCCCCCACATACATTGTTGGATTAAACCTACCAGCATTGCTCACCTTTAACTATACTAGCTAGGGTTGCTAAGAGCTTCAGTGTGACAGCATCTGGAGAGTTACATGATTCCCACTCTTGTCCTATTAGTTACTTTTATAGATATGGATGGCGGTAGAGGAGAAATATTACATGGTTCGAATACCAGTTGTGTTTTATGCTCTGGCAGGTAATAACAAGGGAGATGGGAGATTGTGTGACGTGTACCACAGACCAACAGCGTAGTATTTGAATGTGTAAAATTACTGAAAGTTCCTGTAGAGGGTGGTGTCTGTACTGGCCAGAATACTCCCGGAGTATCCCAGAGTAGTCTGACCCCAGAGCTGCTCCAAACTCCCTCCATTATCAGGTGGCTGTCCCCATAGATATACCACAGTTCCACCCAGCATGACTGCTGCCACAGCACATTACTGAGTCTGAAGTTGAAGTCAGAACAAGGATCCCAGAATCAGTCACATGGCTCACATTCTGACATTCGACCAAGTGAAGCACAATAGCATGTCCAACATTGCTATACAGTGATCTGGATTCAGAGCAAAAATTAATTTTCTTAATCCATTTTAAGGGACATATGCCTCTATTCTGGTGTCAAACTGCCTAAATGTCTTCTGGACTGTTCGCTCCAGAACCAGGGTATGGGTCATGAATTGTTTGTACTCCCTGCTGAGAAGACAGGATGTTTTATTTGGCCCAGGGCTGTAGTTAGTTTTGCACAATGAGATAGGAAAAGTGTCCTTTACAGTGACTGTCCATGGATTCAGCCATTCATGGTTTGAAAATATTTCAAAAAATATAAAGTCCTAAAGCAAACCTTGATTTTGCCATTTTATATAAAAGACATCATTTTCCTGCATTGTACATAATGGGACTTGAGCATCTGTGGATTTTGATATCCATGGGGAATCCTGGAACCAAACCAACCCCAGCAGATACCAAGGGCCCACTGTAAATTTTTTTAAACTACAGTGTACACTGATGACATTATGTTCATCACCATCACCACTTCCATCATCACTGCTGCTATCACCCAACTCTGGGGAGCAGGCTTGCTTTTAAAGACGTGCAGTTAACACATTAATGGGACCTTCATATATTCAAATAATAATGGGGGGATCACTTAATTAAAGCAAAATAGTGTGGTAATTTTAAGCAGCATAATAATCCACAATGCAAAATTGCTTACTGCAAGATTATAACAAATAACACGGGAAAGAAAATGCTCCTTTGGGCCAGAAGGGACTTGAAAACCTCTTCGGCCATTCATTAAAATACTTGACATGGCCTTGCTCATACAATATGGAGTTTGCTGTCTGTATTTTGTAATTAGAGGCAGGTGCAATGTTGTGTCCTGAAGAATACACCAGAGAGCCATTATCTTGCAAAATGTGGATGCTTTCTTCATAACTTCCCATTCATTTCAGTAAAGGATAATTTCTCTTCTGTTTTACCAGAATGCCATTTAAACTGGACAATTCATCTCTGGAGAAAATTAGAAGAGAGAAATCTTAGTACCTGTTTTAAAAAATCACATCTACCCTAGTAATTTTATTTTTTGTTTGTGAGGTGACCTGTATTTTGATCAGATGAGGAGGTAAATGCACAGCTTTGGTTCATATCTTATTTTGTCACTGACAACTGACCACTGTGATGAACTTTTGATGAATAATTGGCCAGATCATTTTCTCTCAGACTCAGTTCCCCATCAATAAGCATCAAAAGTGTGTGGGGAGGGAGCTTTACCTGTAACAAAAGATTTAGGATTACCCAGTACTCATCCTCTTTACCTTGAGGAGAATACTGGAGCTAAACAGATAAAACACACATTTTTGAGATATATATTTTCATAATTGCAACAATTTTGGGAGATTTGCAAGAACCAAAAAGAAGCAGTGTTAGAGCAAAACCAAGAACATTGTTGTCCCATGTCCTTTTCTAAAACAGAGAATGTGTACCAGATAAGAAGCCTTCAAGTAAATAAATATGTGTTAATTTATATTCCATTATATATAAAATTAAATCAAAAGGATAATATCCTTATTGGGAATAGAAATTACAAAATATGTCAAGACACTTTGAAAGACTGGTTTGAGAGTAGGTAACAATCAAAAGACATATTCAGACATTCTGTAAGGTTTGTCCTTCTCTTGGAAGGTGAAGCATAAGCTAGCTATGCTTCTTCCATTGCTACCTTCCTTAGATGAAGGCTGTACCATACAATTTTATTGAGTTTAGCAAACAGCCATTATACACAATTATAGAAAAAATACAATTTAAATTTCGGCTAATTAACCTTTAAAAGCAGAATAAAGCAGGCCTTTACAAGATATGTGAAGTGCTCTTAGCAAAGGATAAATGTAATTGTTTCTAAGATTATTCCAAATAGGGCATCCAAGCAATACATGAATATCTTCTATTGACACAGAATCACAACTACTTACCCTATCTTTCTTAGGAACCCTCTCATGTGGACCCATCCAATCTGCCAGTGGAAGAACATTTAACCTTGCCTGCATAAAGGCTACCCTCATTTTAGTATTTGGTAGATTGTTTCTAACCCATTGCACCCCTAAGGTGAAACTATAACAGGGTTTTCTTGGGCTGAGATTGTGCACGTCACCCAAGATCACCCAGTGGAGTTCTTTGGCCGGGGGGGGGGGGTGATGCCTGATTTCCAGATTTTCAGACCAGCACTTAAGTGCTGGTAAAATGCTCCTAAATCATTTAGGAAGTGCATGTGTGTGAAAGCCTGACACATTTCCTAAATGTCAGGGGATCATCGGAAACTTTGCATTCATAAGAATTTGCATCTCTCTGAACAATTCAGCCGATGACCCCTTGACATTTAGGAAGCGTGTCAGGGTTTCACATATGTGCACTTCCTAAATGATTTAGCAGCATTTTACCAGCACTTAAGCACTGGTCTGAAAATCTTGTCCACTAAAATCAAACTACTATGTGAAGATTACAAGCCATCAAATCCCTTCATAAGGCTAAAGATATCCCACCTCAAAATGTGGTGTTGGTACTGAGGGATGATAAGCAGTGTGTTACTGCTTCATTTCATGTTTGTACTTTCAGCATTGAAATAGAAACTTTTTTTCATGTCTCTTCAGTGATCTGTTTGGGATGTGCTTGTGTTATGGGGATGGGAAGGATCTGTTTTACAAGCATGAATCTATCTCTATAAACAGCTCCCCCTCCTCATGGAAGGAAGTGGAAACAAGCATACAGTGCTACACTGAAGTTACTTTGAGGACAAATTGAAAATATTTAATGGCAGAATTTCAAAAAAAATCTTTGATGGTTAATTATATCAGCCACGAGTCTACGTATGTGTATGTGCCTTCAAGTCACCTGTTGACCTATGTCAACTCCATTAATTTAATAGAATTTTCTTAGGTAAGCAATACTGAAATGTGGTTTTGCCAATTCCTTTCTCTGAAATATAGCCCACAGAACCTGGTTGGTGGTCTCCCATACAAGTACTAACCATGACCGCCCCTGCTTAACTTCCAAGATCAGACAGGATCTGGTCCTTTTAGGGTATTCAGGCCCATAGTATGCATGCATGATATTAGAGATTTATTTGTCCTTGAACTTTTATACTTAGAAGAGGATTCTGTATGAAGCAGAAAAACATTCACAGCATATATTAGAGGAGATGCAGTACAAGATATCATCTTTATTTAATTTCATTTCTCATGTTCTAATGGGTCACAACATGGCAAGATTGCTTTCATAGTGCAGTATTGCCTGTGGCTGATTTAAGAAGTGCAATGGTGACCTTGGCCACTTGTAATTTTTGGTTTGTAATTTAAATATTGAATTAGTTATCTTTAGTTGAGAATTACACTTTTAAATCAAAGGTAGAATCCAATGCATTTGTAATTGCTTTAAAAAAATCATCACATTAACAGAACCTTGGGAGGGAAGCTGAGTGTGGGTTGAAAATCTTCAGCTCAGTCAAGCTCCATTCTTTAATAGACTTTACCTGCAGCAGCGGCTGCTTTCAACTAATTAAAACTCTCAATTATGCTTTTTAATTAAGAGTTTAAGCAAAAAGAAGAAACTTGTCTGCTGAAAGCAACACTGACAAGAATTTCAATATCCGAGACTTCGACAAGGATTGGACCAAAAAAAAAAAAAAAGTGTACAGTATTTTTTCAAAGTCAGATTTGAAAAGAATCCTGTAGTAATCATTTGATAACTTTCCCAACTAATGATGGTTGTGGCGAGTTTTCAAACCTGTAATAACCTTACAAAATCAACTCATTTTGTGATTTGTAACAAAATCAGTAACAAGATCATGTTTTTTGAAATGTGGTACAGGGAGAGTTTTGTGGATCCTGTGGAATGCCAAGCAGAGTCAATGAAGACAAAAAGTAACTTGAAGCCAAAATGACTAAATTGAGGATAGTGTACTTTGGATACACTGCAAGAAAGCAGGATACATTTCAAAAGACAACAGTAGAAGGCAGTAGAAGATGGATTGAGTCAATAAGAAAGCTGTGCTCCTGAGTTTGCAGAACCTAAGCAGGGCTGTTAATAAAAGACCCTCTTGGAGGCCTCTCATTCATGAGGTGCCACACTGATGGAAAGGATAGGATCTAGATAAATTTAAAAACCACATACATGCATACTGTTGAAACTGACTTAACAGCATATAGCCACAACAACAACCAACTTGGGCACATGGTTTTTATTTATTTATTTATTTAATGTCATGAACCATTTATAATTTTGAGAGTTCCCTGCCCTCACACTCACAATCAAAAAAGACACAACACACAAGGAAAAGGGAAGGCAGTGGGGGTTAAGTCGAGAAGATGCCAGCTGCTGTTCTCTTCCTCAGAGGGCACAGCTTCCTCAAACATGAATCTAAGAAAGGAGGCTCACGTCTATGAAAGCTCATGCTACCAACTTCTTTCTTACAGTTAGTCTCAAAGGACCCTTTCACACGGGCTTAAATTGGAAGGTTAAAGTAGTGCCAATTTGGTGTCATCCATGGATTTCATGTTATTCCGCAAAAGACATCCATATGAGATTACTCCACTGCCAATGCGGAGCCAATGCGAACAGATCTGTGGGTTATTCCAGAGTTAAATAAATTCGGAAAACATTGAAGTTACAAAATCCTTGTCCACTGCAAATGTGCAGTGAATTCAAAGGTGTGGTAATGTGGAAAGCATCTGTAGTTTAGCCCTGGGATTCCCCCTGCATCAGTTCCCATGATCCTCTGTTTCCGGGGCTCCGCAGTCTTCTGGGGCTGCCGGAAGGAAAACCATCTGTTTTTGACAGGAGGAAAGATTAAGAGGGGAAGGCTCTCCATTTGATTTGGGGACTGGGAGCCTGTGAGGAAGGGGCTTCCCTGCCCCAAGTGCCCCTGTGACCCATCAGGGTCCCTAAAGCAGGGAAGGGAGAGGGCCATGGGGTTCAAAGAGACTTGGAACCCCTCCTCCTATGCCTTCTTGGCCTGCCCCATTCCCACCGAAGCAGCCAACCTCCTCCTGGCCTTCTCTACTTCCCCCCTCTCCCATCCTCCTGGCTTTGCCAGGGTTTCTGCCCTCAAGTCCTTTCCCAGTTAAGAAGACTCTAAGGCGACACTGTCACAGGGTTCTCTGGAGGTTTGCCAAGGCTGTCACAGGGTTTTCTTGGCAGGTTTATCTAGGTGCGGGTTGTCATTGAGGAGGCTGCGACTTGTGCTAGGTTACCCACTGGGATTCAATCCCTGCTTTCTAGAGTCATGTGAAATAAAGGGTAATGCATAATAATGTGAAAGAAGGCAAAACAATGGGAACCAGAAACAAGCCCTGCCAAAAGTGTAAAAGGGTTATGATCCAATTTTTCCCTGATTGTGCATGTGCATGGATGCTCATTAGAATGCTAGACTACGATAGGCATATACGTATGATAATTTCTTTTCCATTCACACTACTTTAAATTTGAGACGGGCACTGTGTTGTTATGTGCATTTGATAACCATCTGCGTAAAAGAGTTTATCTTCAAATTGACCACACTTTCTTTTCTTTTGCAATTGAGAAACATTCCCCCCATGTGAAAGAGTCCAAAAGGTGCTACAAGATTCTTTCTGGATTAAGGCTTTAGAGATTAACATCCTTGCATTTATTCATTTGACAATTGCCCTAACTGCCTCTTCCCTGTTTTAATAATTGTTTTAACAATTGACAATAATTTAATTGTATTTTATTGTGGGTGGAAGGGTTAGGGAGGGTTTGGGATATAATGAAACATGTTATTATTGTATATTATGGATATTTTTAGTGTAAGATGCTTCTTTCTTTCAGTTAGTCTCAAAGGTGCTTGCAAGATCACTTTGTCTTCTGGCAGTAGTTACTAAGCATGGATTGTTGAGGGAACAATAAGTCTTAAACTGATCTAGCCCAAGGATACATGGCCTTGGCATCTTTGGATAATTGATGTTAACCCAATGCTCCAAAAGGGCCCACTGCTGACCAGTCATCATAACTGCTTGTCCCTCTTGCTACAGGTGATGGCAAGATGCAGTTGTAAGAGTGGTACTCTTTTCTTAGTACATCTTGATTCTCTCTCCTTTTTTTTCTGTCTAGATAAAGAACAGGCAGCTGCTCTCAACACTATTTCTGTACAGTAGTGCATTCCTCCAGATGATGTTGGAATGAAAATCCCAGCAAGCTCATGAGAATGGTAGGGCATGATGGCAGTAGTGATCCTACACCATCTAGAGGGATGAACTTTGCCCACCAGTGCTGTACAACTGTACAGTCAAGCAACTGGTAAAAGTAGTGGCAATTCCTCAGCCATCACTTGTTATTTCTATTTAAATTGCAAAAGGGCACTGCCATGTGAGAGGGACAAAGAGCCCACTGGTGTAGACCCCTTCAGTATGTGAAGCTGGACCTACTCTAGAAATTTGGATATGTGTTCACAAGAACACATGCAAAATGGATCCAAACTAAGACATTTTCTCATTCCTTTTTCTTTTCCCTTCTTTTCTTTTCTTTTTCCAGCTCCTAGAGGTACAAACCATTTATACTGAATATAGATTGCTTTAAAATAGTAGGAACGCTGGCTAACTGAGCAGTCCCATCTTTGCTTCTTTTCAAAGGGTGAATGCAGTTTTTAGGGGGTAGGGAATAAGTTTGTAAGACAGGCTTTTTCTGGTTGTGATCTCCCAAAATGCTCCCTTGCCATCTGGAGCTGTTATTAGTTGTTTAGTAGTAATGCCACCATAATGATATATTACACAATAATAAGAGCCATCTGGCAAAATATATTTAAGAAGAGTCAGATTCTATTGAAAAAAAATGGGGGAGGGGGGATAGGCAGTCAACAAATGGATTTCAATAGATAAGAGTAGCACAAACATGTATCATGTCTTCTATTCTTTTCTAACCAAATTATGACTGGATGGCTAAGGAACTGGACTACATTTTGGGAAGAGCAATTCATTTTTAATATTTCTTATGAAAATGTAGCTTGCTTTCCTCTATGTAAAGAATTTAGGATTGTCATTTAGGTCTATTTGGTTTTCAACTTCCTAAGCTGCAAATGCATGGGACAGTTATTTGATTAAAAAATGAGGTTGTTTAAAAAAAAAAACAACAACTACAATTATCTATTTTCTTAACTGTAAACATCCATTGGTAGTACATGCTTATTAAGTACACACTTTCTTGCTAATTAATAAAGGAACAAGTCAGGCAAGATGAACAAACAGCCACTCAAAATGATCTGGTCCCACAGGTCACTGGTATCTTCTGTGATATCAAATATTGAAACTCAAACTGTGAAACTAATTTAAGCCAAATTTTGTCCTGAATACAGTGCAAGGAAAAGAAATTTATGCATGTTACAAAAATTTGAATATAATTCCCCTTGTCTCCCTTAGCATTGCCTTGTTTTACCTTACCATATTCATTTTAAAAGTCTTTTTTTATTATTCTTGCACTTTAGTGTTCTCTTTTTCTCACACTTCTTCAAATTATTTTTATATATGACGGGGTATCAAAAGGTTAATGATTACTTTTTTAAAAATTGACAGAAAGTTTGTTTTGATTTTTAGTTGTTAACTTATCTCTATGTAGTCACTACCTAGATTTATACATTTTTCCCAGCGTATCTTGACCCTCTGAATACCTGATGTTGTAGAAGCCTGCAAATTGCACCTGATGATGATTTAGTCACTTCTGGCACAGCCAGTCACAAAAATAAAGGACGCAATGAGTTGATTTTCTCAGTAACATGCACTTAGGGACCAATGATGACACTGATAAAATTTCATGAATATGCCATAATAACTTCCAGGTGATAATTATTACTTGACGATATCCCCTCGGTAAGGTGCAATCTGCAGACTTCTACAATATCAGGTATTTGGTGGGTCAAGATACCCTGGGAAAAATGTATAAATCTAGATAGTGACTATGTAGAGATAAGTTAACAACTAAAAATCAAAACAAACTTGCTGTCAATTTTTTAAAAAGGTGATAATTGAAACTTTTGTATACCCCCTTGTACTTTTCAAAATTTTTCAGTCTTCTGCTGCATATCCCCATTTTAGGACAAAGACTGCACCAATTCCTCTTTCAGTTCTCTGCCCCTTTTCTTTGTGTGTGTGTGTGTGTGTGTGCATGTACTTTGTTTCCTTTATCCACACCAACTACCATCCTCCAGCTTGGGAGGGAGAGAAGAGGCAGGCCCAGCTCCATCAGGGCTTGCTGAGGAAAGAGAACCCTCCCTCCATACCAACTGCCATCCTCCGGCTTTGGAGGGAGAGAAGATTCAGGCCCAGCTCCATCAGGGCTTGCCTGAAGGAAGAGAGCCCTCCCTCCATACCAACTGCCATCTTCCGGCTTTGGAGGGAGAGAAGAGGCAGGCCCAGCTCCATCAGGGCTTGCCTGAGGAAAAAGAACCCTCCCTTCATGCCATCTAAATATTATTTAGATATTTAATTAATTTGCTTATGTAAATCATCTATGTATTTTGTGTATTTGTTTATCCACTTTTGTAAACCGCTTTGATCTTTTTTTGGAAAGGCGGTATATAAATAAAATTATTATTATTATTATTATTATTATTATTATTATTATTATCTCTTCCACTATGAATATGTGCTTTCCAGTTTTTGGTCCTGTTCATGTACTTTCAAGTCCAACCCCCCCCCCCAAAAAAAAACCCAGCTTCATTTATATACTGCTTCATACCGTCTAAGAAGTGTCTAAGCAGTTTACAACTGTAAGCTACTTGCCCCCAACAATCTGGATACTCATTTTAGTGACCTCGGAAGGATGCAAGCCTGAGTCAAGCTTGGACCCTTTTGCTGGTCTTGAACTTCAACCTTATTGTTTTGAGTGAGTGGCTGCAGTACAGGCTGCGCCACCAGGGCTCCAAGTCACCTGTTGACTTATGCTCAACCAATTAATTTCATAGGGGTTTTTTTTTTTTTTTTTTTTTTTTTTTTTTAGGCAAGGAATACTAAGGGGTAGTTTTGCCAGTTTCTTCTTCTGAAATATACCATTTTCTTTAATAGTTCTTAGGAATTTCCATGCCTAAATCCAGCATGCTGCTGCTGCTGCTGCTGCGACTCAGCCAGCAATGCAGTGGGACTTTATTCCCCCTCCTTTCTCTCCCTGCAATACTTCACACTCCCTGAAACAAGATCCATAGGCACAGGATATATCACAAATGGTGAAGATTCTCATCAGTCCAAGATTCCTCTGGTCATTTTTCTCAACAGTTAGAAATCATTTTGTTGACCATTTCCCAAATAATTTTGAATATTCTTGCCCTCCCTAGTGAGATATAGAAGTCAAATCTACATTTCATTGTGCCTTGTGTTGTCTTTGAGAACCATTTTAATGGTCAAATACTAGCTAAGCTGATGTAAGGCCACTTGCAGTTGTTTTGAATCCAGTTCCTCGTCAGCCTAGGGATGTTGGAAATTACTTTAAGCTATTTTCACCAAGGTGTAATGTCATGCTGGCATTGTGTCTGTCTGCATGGACTGAGGAAGATTGGATATGATGTAACTCAGCTCCTCCCCTGCTCCTCATTTTCTCCCCTACTTGTTTTGGTTCTTCTGCAAGTAGTTTTGCTGATAGATTGTTCTATCAGCAGATCTCTGAGCTGGTGCAGAAGAGCATTTTTGCCAATAAGGAAGTGTGATGCCTAATCTTAACCCTTTTTAGCTGACACACATTTCAATCTGGATTGCACTGCCCTGTTGTAATTCTCTAGCCACTTACCAGTGAGCAAGCTCCATTAATAACAATGAGACGTATCTTTGACTTATATAATCATGTGCAGGATTGTGCCATTAATCTTTCATAAAAACCGCTTTGAATTTTCAGATATTCACAGCTATCAGCTATCAATTAACCAGATGAGTAACCTAATCCCTTTCTCCTTTACTGAAGTGTGACAGTTCTGCTTCCTCTTTGCAATATGCTTAAAAGCAGTTTACTGTAAAAGGCTTTCTGGAATCAGCCCAAGTCACCTGAAATCCCCAGTACTCCCAGATATTAATTTAAAATAAGCACTGGGTGGTACGTTAGCATTATACAGCATGATCACTTGTTGAAACGGAAAAGCCTTAATTTTGTCTGCACATCTAAAAGAGAGGGAAGAAATTGTTTTATATATATTTTAACTGTTACGCTTTCAGCCTGACATAATGGTCTCTTCGGGTGGGTTTATTCTGGCCATATACTCTTGTAGGAGCCAGGAGTATTCTGGCCATAGAATCATAGAATCATAGAATCATAGAGTTGGAAGAGACCACAAGGGCCATCCAGTCCAACCTCCTGCCATGCAGGAACTGCTTTGATTTGGAGTTCCTGCATGGCAGGGGGTTGGACTGGATGGCCCTTGTGGTCTCTTCCAACTCTATGATTCTATGATTCTATGGCCAGAATACTCCTGGCTCCTACAAGAGTTTATACAGCATTCCACTGTGCTGCCCAGCACCACCACTGCTGGCACAATTTACTCCCTCTGAGGTTGAAAATAAGGTGCCCAATGTTGATCACATGGTTTGGCACCTTGTTTTGACCTCAAAGGGAGTTACTTGCCCCAGTGGTGGTGGCAGTGAGTAGTACAGTGGAACATTTGTAAACAGCCACTTGGCATGGCTCTGGAGTGCTCCAGATTTTTCTGGAAAACCCAGAGCAAAAAAACAACGTATTTTAAACTGTCTTAAGGGAGGGATGGACCTGATTCAATACAGATTCAATACATGATTCAATACAGACCTGATTCAATACTTTCATGTCATGAAGACAGTCTGCAGGCAATCAGAGCTTAGGCCCTGTGTTGTAAAGGTGGGGAGAAACCAGTTTAAAAATGGACCATAAAGAAATATCCTAGGAAGAATAGGGGGAATCAAGAGAGGAATGAATTAAAATGTCTGTTCAATCCTAACTCAATGAATGGTTGTTATAGGGAGTTAGAATTACACACAACCTCCTGCTGGGAGATAACCTTGTTGTAATCCGCCCCAATTGCTTGTTCAGAGGGGCGGACTAGAAATAAGTATTATTATTATTATTATTTCCTCTTCTGTCAGCAATAATGGTCTTCTGCTGGCAAATCGTCATCTGCTGGCTGATCTCAGAAATTTGTTGACAGATCAATGAGCTAACTAGGGACAGAAATAATATTTGGTAGGGAAATGGTTTTAAAAAGTGGTTTTTGAGTGTTGAGAAATCCTGATGAAAAGAATCCTGGACAGACCAAAATCTTCTCAGTTTGGGATTTATTCTATGCTAAATTTTCACACAGCTGGTTTTTTGTTTTGTTTTGTTTTGTTTTTTTGTAGAAAAAAAGCGATTTTTGGTCAGAAAATAATATTTCTGCACTGAAAATGCAAAAATATTATTTTCTACACAAAAATGTTGTTCTTTGAAAAATGCACAATTTTTGATTACTATGTTGCAGCAAGAAGAAAATTACTAAAATTACTTATTGCTGTCTTCTAAAAGAAAACTAGCAAATAATTACATTCCTTATTATTATAAATGCCCTGTCGGTTAAGATCTGCCAGCAGCAGAGGTGCAAAGAATTATGGCAGACACAGACCTCCTCCAGCCAAGAGAGAAAGCTACAAACAACAGCCCAAAGTTGGGCCAGGTTGAGGCTAATTCTAAATAATTTCCAACACCTTAAATTGGGAGGGATTTGGGTTCATCAGCGCTTAACTGGACATAGCATCAACTCATCTTACCTTTGCCCATCTTGGTCAGTCAATTGTGCTCAAACTTTCAAGCTCCCTCCATTTCTATATGTTGGCTGCATATTTCAGAACAATTTTTCCAGAGATACAACATTAGTTCCAAGTTAAGTAGGCTTTGGGTCAATACACTATTTTCTTCAAATAGGAGTTGGGAAGGGAGAGTGCCAGACCATTACAAAATACTAATCATTTTCTTTTTAGAAGGAACTCTCCATGCCCCTCCCCCCCATTTTTTGGGTAGGATCCTGTTTGAAAAGATTAATTTCTCATAAATTACTACATTTACAGTTCCTCATCTTACTGACTAATGCATAGAAAGGCTACTTTAAGATATTTATTTATTTATTTATTTATTTATTTTTGTAAAATCCAGGCAAATTTAGAGTATTTTCTGGGAAATCATCCAGAAATGTATGTGTGGGTAAAAACAACCCCTGTAGAGCGTCACCACTGCTATGGTATTACTATGAGATTAAAAGACCATCTTGACTTCTAAGATAAACAGAACACCACAGGGTGCTTTGATGCATCATTGCCACAGGTTAAGTGTGACATCTCAAGTACACTTAGTCCTTGCTGAAATAAATGTTCATAGTTCTATACTTTTGCACAGCTTTACCTGTCTTATAATGACTATAATATTCCTGTAGAGAGGACAGCAAATCAGCTACAGCAATGACATTCTGTAACTATAAAATAGAGACCCCCATGCTCCATTATTAAAGATGCATCTCCTATTTCACCAGTACAAGGCTGTATACTGAACACAGGAGTAATCCTGGTGGTGTATCATAGGAAGATGTTTGTGCCATGGAAGAATAAACTCTAAGAACATGCCTAAAAGCTAAAACAGTTATTTCTGGTATCTTTTCCCCTTTGTTTAGAGCCACAAAAGATAATATGAAACAAATGGTTCCAACAAAGAGAGAGATGCAAACATAATTACCTCCAATCACTAGAGAAAAACATTTCAAACAAGAGTTTTCAAGTTTTCAAGCATAATACATTAGATCTTTCATACAATTTAATTTAGCTAAAGTCACCCAAATACCCAATGTAATAAATATCCATTATACCCAAAAGCAGATGTCCTGTTTACTGACATACCTCACTGGACATCTGTACAATGTACTAAATACCTATGTTGTCCTGTGCTGTCTTATAGAGGCAGGATCATTCCAGGAAATCAATAGCTATTGCATTTAGTGAAGAATAGCTATTGCATTTAGTGAAGAATAACAGAAAGGAATGGAGAATTTTAATCAGAAGTGAAGTCCTCCAAATAAAGAATACAAAATTAATTTGAGCTTTGACTTTGTGGTTAAAGAGTGGAGATACAGCCACTGTAAGGTAATTTACGTTCTACACTGTAGAAATAAATGCACTTTATATGGAATCCTGGAATTTGCAGTTTAACAAGTTCTTTACCCTTCTACTAATTAGGAGTGCTAGTCCCTCAGAAAAGTACAAATCTCAGGATTCTGTAGGATGGATCCATTACAGTGTCAAATTATATTATTTCTGCAGTGTAGAGGCACCCTCAGAGTGGATTCACACAACCAAGAGGGTCAGGTACACACTTTGCAGGCAACAGATACAACAACCTAGACCCAGCTTCATGGTTCATGTAGAATTTGAAATTATGAAAACAGTCTGTTGTCTGAAATTGTATTGAAGCATTCATAGCACAATGGGTGGGGACAAATCTTTTTGATAAAGACATCTGGTTTATGATTTTTTAAAAACATCTGGAAAGTCATGACTTCCCCAAAACTGGATGTCTGCAAAATACATTTAGAAAACACAGAGAAATATAATCAGCATTCAAATGGCTCTTTGGATAGGGTTTGATCGAGACTGAAAATTAATTTTCTTGTTGGCCACAGTATTTTAGAGTAGGTGATTTGATTTTGCTCAACACTCAGAAATAGAAATGCATGACTGGAATTTAAATACGTAACTAAGCATACAATTTCAGATGATTACTTCTTTTTACTCTGTAGTAATAAAGGCTTTATTACCATTAGCCATCACTTAAAAAAATCATACAAATACAGCAGACAGAATAATTCAATTAACAATATTCAAAGATGGTTACCAGAAGATCTGTCTTCACTATATCCCCACCAAAATATTCAACATCATAAGTAATTTATGGTTGTTATCAGAAGGGATAGATGCCATTTTGAGCTATTTATTCTGAAGATCTATAGTTTTCCTCTAGATTATGCCTTTAAGCATATTATATATTACCTTATTTGAACACACTGAAGAAATAATCCACTTTGAGACTGTTTTAACTGCTCTAGCTCAGTGCTAGGGAATCCTGGGAATTGTTAGTTTATTGTGACAGCAGAGCTCTCTGACAGAGAAGTAAATGTCTCACAAAACTACAGTTCCCCGAATTTCCTTACATTGAGCCAGGATAGTCAAAGCAGTCTCAAACTGGATTATTTCTGCAGTGTGTTTTGGACCTTGTTTCTTAAAATATGTTTCAGTTTAGTAAGGAACTAATCCCCAGATACTTGAAGCTGCCAGAAAGGAACAGGGGTAGAGGACGACTTCCACTTTGGTGAGGTAGTAAATCCATTCAGTTTTATTCTGAATTTTGACAGAACTAACCAAAATATTGAACTCACTGTGTCTCCATGTCACCATCCCACTAACAAGGAGGCCACCAGTTACCACTGGTTGGTAATATCATTTGTGAGACCAGTTTTACACATTCTATCTAAAATTTGCAAAATCGAAAATCATGCACTGTTGCCAGGGTGGAAATTTGATTAAAATGCAGAGATACTGAAGGGGGGGGGGGGGCTGTGCTAGCCTATCCTTTTTGCTAATTTTTTCTCTCTCTCTTTCTGTTTAGTTTCACAAAAGAAGACACTACAGATATATTGCACAATTTGACAGGATGAAACACCCCCACCTTCAAAGCACTTGATGCCTAAAAGCCATTGATGCCAGTAGTGGAATATAAGACTCTTGCTATGTACTTTTGGTGATGTAAATCTTCAAAGACTTATGAAGCACAAATACTTTTACCAGTTTTTCTCATTGTGATAAAAACCTTGAAAACTGTACAGTCTTCAAGGACTAGTCACAATATGGGATTTATTTTGTAAATACAAACACACATATGACTGATTTTTCATAGAAAATTGCAGTTTTGGACAGGAAAAAGAAATTATTCAAAAACAAACAAACAAATAAAAGTGCATTTTTTTAAAATGCAGAGTGAGGTCCAAATGGCAAATATTCTTGTTTTCTAGGAAATTCTAATCAGCCTTACTCAACATTCAGGAAACTCATTTTTATCTATTATCCAAATACTTCAAAATATTCCTTCCATTCTCATTTTATACTAATTTTTTTGTGATTAACAAGAACAGTTTTTAAAAATACTTTGCATGCCTTGCATTCCTTAACACTGTATCTTTTTTTTTAATTTTTAATTTTTAAAACCTTAAATTTTATTACACAATACATATTACAAATTTTATAATCTTCATTTCATAATATTCTTTTCTCCCCTGATTTTATACTAACATCTGGGGACCAATGATGATAGGTATGAAACATCAGCCAGAGAGCTTTCTAAAGCAATCCTATCACCCTGGCATCTAATCCACTTCAGGAGGGCACCCAAGAACATTCTGGCTGCTCCTTCCTTTCTATATGTTCATGGGCAGCTGCAGCCAATCAACTACCACATGATGGACGTGAAAAATAATAATAATAAAAAACTATTATTTGAACCCCACTTTTTGCCGTAGCAATTAAAGTGGCTTACAGTATTTAAAACCATACAACAATATATATAAATACCCCCTTTAAACGATTAAAATGTACATAAAAGGATTAAAAATAAATACAATTGCAACAGGTCCCAACAATAACAGTGGCAGAGTCATTGTCCTATGGGCCTATGTGGGGGTATTTTTGGCCGATTGATTTATTCCAGGAATAAATCCCTGTGTATTTAGATCCTCTGGGAGGAAAATATTGCAACCAGTGAAGACCAGATTGGTTGCAACCTCCCAGAGAACTTTTTCTGCAGTTGCTCCCACTTCATGGAATGGCCTGCCAGACGAGATTTGTCAAATTACCAACCTGGATGGCTTTTAAAAAGCCATCAAGACGGATCTCTTTCAGCAGGCCGCTGAAAGAGATCCGTCTTGATGGCTTTTTAAAAGCCATCCAGGTTGGTAATTTGACAAATCTCGTCTGGCAGGCCATTCCATGAAGTGGGAGCAACTGCAGAAAAAGTTCTCTGGGAGGTTGCAACCAATCTGGTCTTCACTGGTTGCAATATTTTCCTCCCAGAGGATCTAAATACACAGGGAGGATTGTATGGAAGCAGGCAATACCTTAGATAAGTTGGACTCAAGCCATGTAGGGCTTTAAAGGTAATAACCAACACCCTGTATTGTGCCTGGAAACTAATAGGCAGCCAGTGTGTAATATTGGTGCAATATTGGTGTAATATGGTCACTCCTTGCTGTTCCCGTAATTAGCCTGGCTGCCATGTTCTGTATCAACTGAAGTTTCCGAACTAAGAACAAGGGTAGCCCCATGTAGAATGCATTGCAAAAACCAAGTCTTGACGTTACCAGTGCTTGTACTACAGTTTTGAGGTCCCCTGGTTCCAGGAAAGAGTGCAACTGGCATATCAGCCGAAGCTGATAACAGGCGCTCTTGACCATCGCATTCACTTGATCTCTCATGTGAAGCGGCGACTCAAGAAATACCTCCAGACTGCAAACACAGTCCTTTGAAGAGAGCGTGAATCCCTCTAGGACTGGAGGTAGCAGCCCAAAACCTGGTTTAGGGGCCCCTAAATCCGTTTTGTCTGGATTCAACTTGAGCTTGTTTTCCCTCATCGAATCCATTAGTGCCGCAGGATACCGACTGAGGGGAGAAATGCCATCTTTCATCGTTGCTGATGACCAAGACATGGAGAAATATATTTGGGTGTCATTGGCATATTGATAACACCCCGTCCCTGAACCTGGTAGTAGGTCAAGGGAAGCAATATAAATGCATTATCCCCAAAATAAACTATACCCCTGAGATGCTTAATACTTCCTTCCACAATGACTCCTAATGTATATTCCAGACATTATTCCCAGTATATATAATTAATAGGATTCTAGCCAGTGTCCTACTCTTATACCTGGGTGAGATTTCTCTCTGTCTTGTCATGACAGCCTGTCTCCATCATAAATGAGACAGTGGCAAAATTCTTCACATCTGTGAAGGTAATAATCTTGCCAAGACTGCTTGGTAACATGCCTTTATTCATTTGTTGTTGTTAACTGCCCTTGAGTTGATTTCAACACACGGTGACCCTAAAAATGAGAGACCTCCATGCTACCCTATCCTCAGCTTCCCTGTCTTGTCATGATATCTCCTGCTCAGCTCCTGCAGATTCATGACTGTGGCTTCCCTGATTGAGTCTATCCATCTGGAATGCACACATGCACATAAATTCATAATAATATACCTGCTCGTGAAGGTCACCCAACCAACAGTATCTTTTGTGAAGCTGCAGACTAATAGTATCATTTGTGCACTGTGCTAGACTAAAGTGGGGGAAGTAATTGTAGACAGAATTCAGTTAACATGTTTTGTTCATATTGCCAGTATGTACAGAAAAGAATTAACGATTGGTGGATGGGAATAATAGTTCACTCAATAAGAGGCAAGAAAGATGCTGAGTAAGTGAGATGATCATTTAGAAGTAGGGACACAACAGGGTCAAACACAGTGGCAAAGCACTGGCCACACAAAGTCCAAATGGACCGAATTTGAGCAATATCAGAAGGAAGTTAAAAGGGTTTATTTCTCTTGTTTCAAAAGAGGGGCAACACAAAGATAACTTTCAGGATGTCCACAATTACCTGGAAACTCGTTGTGAGAAACAGTCCTGATCTCCACATTTCTAATAACAACTTTGCAATGCACTAATTATCCTGGCCTCCTAGATTACAAGTGTCACCATGTTGTCAGGAAATGGCCAATAAAAGAGCTTTTAAAAGCAATGATGGGAGACTGCAGGCTAAGCCATTAGTGGGAACTGCTGAGTCCCATACAGGGCAGAATGCAGCTTAAATATATATTAAAAGGTTGTGAAGCATACCTTTCTCAGGTTTCTGACTAACCTAAAGGAAACAACAATACAGTTAGAGGGAATTAGGATGGGAAATCAAAATGAGAGATGAAACTAAGTTTAGAAGCATCAGTCCAGTGCCCTTTTCCTTGAGACTGGCCCCACAAAGATTAACTCTCTAAGATCAGTGCAACAGCCACATTGCTTGTTTGTTTGTTTTGTCAGTAACTGCTTTCTCACACTAGGGGGAAAACAGGATTTAAAGATAAACATAGGGCATTTCCTGTTTAACTCTCATTTAACTCTTGTTTAAATCCTGTTTGCCCTCTAGTGTGATAAAGCAGTAAGACACATAAATCCTGATGCCTGAGCCATGTTCAATGTATCATGATCATGGAAAGTCTCCTAGGATTGATTCCAGACAGGGGCCTTAATTATTGATGTGGGTTAAAAGTAGCAATAAGTGTTTTATAAGGTGAGAAACCTATCAGGATGTGTACATAAATAGTTCTCTCTGGGCATAGAAAGCGGAAAAATGGATGAAGGCCTGGGAGCATCAATTCAACCTCAGATAGGAGAAAAAGGCTAGAAGCACAAAATAAGGGAAGAATGGTGTGTCGGGTGAATCTGAGAGATCCTGAGAGCATTTGCATGATTTCCATAATCAAAACTCTCAAAAAGTGGGATGGATTCAAAGGCACTTGTAAGTTTCAGGCAAAGATCACCAAGAAAGGAATGCCATTCAGCATATTGTGGATGGAGTCAAACAAAATAATAACTAACTTGGTTCTCTGCAATTAGGTGGAGGCTTCAAGGGGTTCCAGGTTACATAACTGAAGTTAGAATTGCTGGTGGGGGGAAGTATTACAAAGGACATACATCTGAAGGAAAATCCAATAAAGGAGTTTGGAGAAGACCATGAATGATCACTCAGTACCACTGTACACCTAGAGGCAACATCAGTGCCTTCAGAAAAGAAGGAGCATTGAAGGAGGATCTTGAAAGAGGAACTCAAGTAGCTTAATAGCTGACAAAGAGAAGGCTCTTCTATACTAAAAGATGGAAAAACATAAAAGTGAATATGAAAGAAAAAGGAGCACAGAGCTGATATTTGAACAAAGGCAAGAGTAGCAAGAATGCAGAATTTTGGAAGTGCTAATTTAAATTCTCTGACCCATTTTGTCATTGCGTATTAGTTTTACTTAAATATTTATATCTGGTAATTCCTTATATAAGCAAGTCAGCTAAATAACAGACTATACCAATACTCTATAATAACAAAAGTTACAAATGCAATAAACAGATAACCAAAATCACAAACAATTGTCACAAATAAATAATTTAGACCTTTTTTGTTGTCAATCTTGTTAAGTTGGCTTCCATTTATGGCAACACTATAAATGATAGATCTCCAAGTTTTTGGAACATGGCTTCCTTGGTTGAGTCTGTCTATCGGGAATGCAGACTTCATCTTTCTCTGCTGCTACTTTACCAGACATCATCATCATCATTTTCTATTAAATCATGCTTTTTCATGATGTGTCCAAAGTACAACAATCTCAGTTTATTTGTCTTAGGTTCTAGGGAAAGTTCAGGCTTAATTTGCTCTAGAAACTATTTAGTTGTTTTTTCTAGAAGTCTACATTATCTGTAGAACTCTTTTCCAACACCACATTTCAAATGTGTTGATTTTCTTTCTATCAGCTTTCTTCACTGTCCCCAGATTTCACAATAATTAGTAGAAATTGGAAATATAATGACATGGACAAATTCTTGATGTTCCTTCCTCCAATTATCATGGCTCTTTCCTCCAAGTTTAATTCTGCTTTACATATGATATGTACAGCATAAAAAGATAGGTTGAAAAAATGCAGCCTTGCCTGAGCCCTTTGCTTACTGGACATTATTCTGTTTTTCCATATTTTCTACTGATGGTAGCCTCTTGTTCTGAGTAGAGGTTATGCATCAGGATAATCACATGTTGTGGCACACCACTTTAAGAACGAACTATAGTTCTGCATAATCTGCAGAATCAAAGGCTTTGCTATAAAGAACAGGTGATTTCAAAATGCTAAAATGTTTAGCCCAGCAGCCTTGGGAGGCTGATGTCAGGGTATGAAGATGCTGCAGTCATGCCTGAGTGAACTAGCCTAAAGATAATCAAAATCCTCATGATGCCCATCTGGAAATAAAAAGCAGAAGGAAATAAGAAAAATTACAGAGAAAGTATGCATCAGCAAGTGAATCTGTATTTAACCAAAACATGTGAAACACATCCAGCCCAATTGTTGTGCTTATTAGTGGTACTGATGTAAATACAGTCATTTCATTTTGAAATTATAAACTACTAGGCCTACAGGTGGATTTTTATAGGGGAAAGGAGGGTTGACTTACCCAAGACTATTACCCAGAAAGAGAGACTAATTTTCTTTTCCTTAATTAATCATCCACATTTCCTCTCTTCTATTTAACTTTATCCAATGAATTGCAAATTACAAGGTCAGATGCATAAGCAAGGAACAGTTCCAAATTAAATGTTCTTCTCAAGTGAGACTGCACTTAACAGGTATTTTAGCATGTCACCACTATTGGGAGTGTTATATTTACTGGTGAACATCAGTAAGCTGTGTATGTGCATGTGCTTTTAAGTTGCTTTTCAACCCCATGAATTTCATAGTGTTTTTTAAGACAAGGAATCTTCAGGGATGGTTTTGCCAGTTCCATCCTCTAAAAATACAAGCATGCATCTCAGGAAAAACATCACATTCACACTTTATTCTGTATATAAACGGGCTTTGGTTTTTATGAATTTGTACATTCTTGAACACTGAGACAGAATTATTGATTGCTTTCATAATCTTCAAGTATAATGCAGAGGGAACAGAATGTATAAATGACTTGTGCTTCTTAGTCTCTACATGGTGCTTGCTAATCTTGGTGGATGTCTCTATAATAGATTGACAAAAGTAGTTTTCTGCAAACATTGAACTTTTTTGCTTGTCTTCTTTTCACATCCCTATGTATCCCACAAGCCCAACTTTCTCTTCAATCAATCCTTCCTTTATAATTCATTTCATGTTGAGATAGGGCTACTGCAGAATTACATCAGTTAATGGATGGATTTCTATTATTCTCTATGCAGATTGTGTGATGGTATGATTAGAGAGAAAGAATGCAGATACCACACAATTTATCTCTCTCTCTGTGTTTGTGTGTGTGTGTGTGTGTGTGTGTGTTGGGAGGAGAATTAAGCTTGTACAATTTATGGATATCTAAAATGTTTTTAGATCTTCAGTGACCTTTGTACACTATACAGCATTTGTAAGATGTTGTGAGCATAAGAATAGATCATATTGGTCCTCTCCCCACCCCTATACACATATTGCAATGCCTGTCACAGGAAGAAGAGGTTTGTTTTTTTTTCAAAAGGGTCAAAACAACTGAAGCCATAAGGGCCATAAAATGCCATATCTGGGCCATGGGTATAGAAGCTAGAAAAGAGAAGCAACAGGAAAGCACACTAAAAAACAAAACCTTAAAAGGAGTAAGATTGCATGTAACTTTTTGTTGATTTGTATATTTTGACATAGTACAAATGGTAACTAAGTGCAGATAGGACTGTGAATAATTCATGAAAAAAGAAAAGGGGGAGAGGAATCCCAATCCAAATGACAGAGTAGACAACAATGACCAAATCAGCAGATGGTTCATGGAGCAGACTGGAGCTGAAACATATATCTCTAGATAAGACTCATATGAATTTTGGATTTCCTGGCAATGGAGTAGATACTCAAAATTATTATGGAATAGCTACATCCAAGGCAAATTATCATTTTATGTTCTACGCTTGGAGTATTTCAAAATATATGGAATTATTCTCCCAAGTTTTCATTTCATGGGAAATGTATACGGTTTGAAATCTTTGGGATCTGTTCTGTCTACCATAAATACACTAGTGATGTCAGTAGACTCAGCTTCCTCACTGCATTAGGTCACCCCAATAAATTTTGATTATGTAAACATAATGGAAGAAAGTGCAAAGGTGCCTGCACTTTATTATTGAACATAAAGAAAACAAAAATGACCACAGAGAATTTACACAAATTCAACCTAGACAGTGAAGAAATCGAAATAAGAAAAGTTCTCATACCTGGGATCAAACATTGATCAGAGAGGGGAATGCAATCAAGAAATTGTAAGAACACTAAGAATGGAATGCAGCTATGAAAGAACTAGAAAATATCCTAAAATCTAAAGATATACAACTGAGCATGTAAGTTAGAATCATACAAGTGACTATATTCCCTATTACCATGTATGGATGCAAGAGCTAGACAGTTAAGAAAGCAGATAGCAAGAACACTAAGTCATTTGGGGTGTGGTGATGGAGAAGAGTGCTAAGGATACCAAGGACACCTAAAAATACAATCAAATGGGTGCTAGAACAGGTCAAACCAGAAATCACTCTGGAAGCCAAAATGACTAAACCGAGGCTGTTGTACTTTGCCTACTTCATGAGAAGGCATGACTCATTGGAAAAAGGGCAGGGAACCATGTAATTGCTCTGAGAACCTTTAGGGCTGAAGGTCAGGGTATAAATACCATAAAAATAAATAAATAAATAAATAAAGCAAGCTAGGCAAGGTGGAGAGAAGCACAAAGAGAGGAAAACTGCATGTTAGTTGGATGGACTCTGTTAAAGACATAATGGGTAGGAATTTACGGGAACTAAACAGGGCAGTGGAGGACAAGGGAGTCTTATAGATGTCTCATCTACAGGGTCGTCATGGATTGAGAGCAACTTGAAAATGGTTAACAACATCAAGTTGTTAACCTTTTAAACATCAAGTTGTTAACCTCTTCTCTGCTGACTCTGAATATAGAACTAGTTCTAATGGTTTTACATTACAGAACGGTAGATTTTTATTGAATGTTGGAAAGAACTTCTTGACAGTGAGAGCAGTTTGGCAAGTCAACTAATGTCCTAGAGAGGTGTGGAGTCTCTTGCTCTGGAAGTCTTCAAAAAGAGGCTGGGCAGCTATCTGCTGGTGATGCTTTAGCTGGAGATCCAGCATTGAGTGGAGGTTTGGACCTGATGGCCATCAGACCCCTCACAACTTTGTGATTCTACGAATGCCCATGTTATAGATGTGGATATAAAATTAAAAGGTCTATCACTAGTTCTGGGAAGTACAAGGGCACACCAAAGATTAATATAATTTGCATTTCTGCCCAGGTTTTCAAGATGGTTAATATCCACCCTCTTCTTTCTTAGCACTGAGAATTGGTAGTGGAGCTCAGTCTCCATGAGCTTTAGTCTCAGAACTGTTTTTTGTCCAAAGTATGATGCCTCTACGTGTTTTTATTTTACATTTGTGCCAGTAGGTCTACTGTAGGAAGATGAAAGCAGTATTGGAAGAGATTATGCCACCTGCTATAATAGATCATTTATCTTACAACATAGGACTTAATGAGCTAGAACATATAGAAAAGCTATTTTAAAACAAAACAAAACAAAACATGATACTAGTGCAGAGTCCCTGCCCTTTTAACAGTTGCATAAAAGACAGAATTTCAGAATGTGCTACTTGTCACAAAAGACCCTCATGCTGAAATTCCCTCTTGTCTCTTTATTTTCCAGGCAACTCTACATGACACTCCTGGAGCCTGATCATAATATACAAATGGCATCCCCCATGGTGAGAATTTTGTTTTTCCCCAAAGTGAAAATTGACATGAATCCAGCTTTTCACAACCACATTTCTAACCACTGAATATCTATCATTTTTCCATCATCGTTCCACAGTAACAACAACAACAACATAGTTTTTAAAAAACGAGCACATTTCCATGCCTGCATTGTATGGGTCTTCTTCTTGTTCAAAAAATTAAACTAAATTTAAATTCAGAGTTATTTTTGTATTGTTCAAGTACATGAAATGCCAACCTGGTGGCTCTGATAGACATATTTTCACTGTTTGTTCATTGTCATTGTACTTCTGCTCCAGGAAAAAAAGTTGATGAAACGTAAACCATTTTGACATGTGGTAACTATCATAGAAGCTCAGCTAATGGAGGCCTTCATTTTGAACAACCCCAGTACTCATTCATATTACTCAGCTTGAATCCCATTAGTCCATTGCAGCACAGGAGCCATTTAATACTGTCATATTTCTATTAAGGCTACGGTATGTGTTCTTATGTGATAGGCATATTTTATATCAAGCTATTGAACACTTTGTTGACAGCAAATGAAATATTTATTCTGCAGTAAAATCAAAGTTATTCTCAAAAAGAAAAAGAAAGAAAAACAACAACAACTTTGGCTCAAGAAAATAGGAAAAGCTATTTCTTCATCACATAACTCCAGGAAGCATAGCAGTTGCACATTTATAATCTAACCCCAAGCCAATTTACTCATGATTAATTTCCACAGTATTTTATGCATCTTATTCCCTCGTTAGCATTGGTAGGAAACAAAACTGTCCACCTTAACTTCTTCACAAAAAGAACAGAAGACATCTTCTGTACCACTTGTAATTTTTGTTGCCTCTGGTTGAAAAAGGATGCAAACATTGTTGTTCTTTGAGACAATTAAAAACCAGGATGTTTATATTGGAATGGATTGCATATACATACACATACAGAACCACATAAAAACATTAAAACACTCTGTCTAGAATGAAACCTTGACATATTCCGGTGAATTAAATAGGGACCAGGCCAGGTTTATTTTGCAGTAAATCTCATGTTACCCCTGCTTTAAATAGGTTTACTGAAATGAATGGGAATTTTTAGTTGTGATGGATCAGTTCAAGGAGTCTATTTTAGTAACATTAGGTTTTGCCTCTTATTAACTAATGAATAGCATTCTCTCATCTTATCTTTGGTTTCAGTATAAGCAAGGAGTAAAATGGCTTAGAGGACAGCCCAAAGTTATAAAGACCTATTTTTAAAGGAACCTCCTCCAATTTTTTCAGATTTAATCCATGCCATGTAACTCAGTTGTGTACAGATTTATAGTATGCCCGAAGTACTATATAGTATTATCCCCTGCTGGAAAAGAATGTAGTGCACAGATATTTCACTGCAAATACAGGTACACATTTTGGAAAGTGCTGCTGACGTCAATAGCATTATCTCTTACAAATAAATGTCTGACATTAAGTTATATCAACTGTGTTTGAACCTGTATAAACCATGTTATTCACAATGTCAGAAAATCTGAGTTAGTATCTAATTCATAGGCAGAATGGCATTGTCAACCTAGAATTAAGTGTAATATGGAGGTTCTCGGACTCAAAAGGTAACAGTTAAGTATATAACTATTATTATATATAGTTTTTCTCCATGAAAGCTTTCTTTTATTCATGTCTGTCAAAAAAAGAACAATTTTTTTAAAGTTATTCTTAAGAAGTTTCCTCTGTAATTCTTATCAGCTGGATCCCAGAAAATGGGGAATTAGATAGGGAAATAGAACTGGGGGAAATCTGTAGTGCTTCTTCATTATGAGGACCCTTGTAGGAAAGAGTGAGAAACCATGTTGTTCAGATCCTGTTCTTCAGACAAGGAAATGTGGCAAATTAAATAAAAGTAGGTTTCCTCTTCTCAAATGAAACTTCTCTCACAAGTGGGTGGTTTCACATGACAAGTTTTTTTGTGAGAATGGGAAGGTTTCCCTCCAAAGATCCATAATTATTATTCATCAGCACCACTACTTGATTTTTCCATTCCAGCTTTTATTAGTGAATTACAATTGATGAGGTGTGGCATAGTGGTTTGGACTAGGATTCTAGGAGGCTGGGGTTCTAATCTCCCATTTATGGAAACTCACTGAGTGACTTTGAACAAACTGACTGAGTTACTTCTTACTCTCTCTTCATTGAGAAGAAAACCCTAGACTAGGGCATCATAAATCCTGGGTCCAAAATGCACCGCAGAAATAATCCAGTTTGAGACTGCTTTAACTGTCCTGACTCAGTGCTAAGGAATACTGGGAATTGTCGTTTATTTTGGCACCAGTGCTTTCTGACAAAGAAGGATAAATGTCTCACAAATCTACAATTCTCAGGTTCCCCTAGCATTAAGTCAGGGCAGTTAAAGCAAAGTCAAACTGGATTATTTCTGCAGTATTTGGACCCTACTCAATTTGAAGGCCCCACCCCATTTTAAAAAAAAGTTATTAAAAGTTCACCTCAAATATGCTTTGGATACACTTCTTTGAGAGGACATTGTAAGACACTTAAGCCTGAAGAGCTTTGTGGCTAGTTATTTTAGCCAAGGGCATTGCTTTTATAGCAGGTATAAGCGTGCAAGAGAAAATATGCTGCACATTATGCTGACTGGTGGGAAATAGTTATTGAAGTTTATGCATCAGTGTGTTGGATCAAACTATTCCATTAGAATGCTTTCTCTATGGGTAAATGATGGGGAAATGAAAAGCTATCAATGAGTGACACAAAACTATATTTTAAAACCTGAACAGAAATAAAATGGGATGTTGAGTGTCATCTATAAATATAAGCTCCATACAAGCTGCTCACATTTATGCACTCATAGTCCTAAATAAATTTAGTTTTAGCACAACATATTCCATTTTCAGCATCTCTGTGTCAGCAAAAACTCTAATGTGTAACACCTTGCCAATGGATCTGAATGCAAGTGGAACCCTTTTCCTTTCCGATATAGCAAACACTCTTGAAAACTGAAGAATTGCGTGAACTTAAAAAAGAATCCAAGAGCAGTACTTTCAGCAGTGTTCCTTGGGGGATTGTGGGAAGGAAATGCATTTGATAGTTTATGGTTGCTCAGTTTTCTACATCTGGGAAGTGCTCAGAATAAACAGAAGGAATGGAGAAAACCAAAAACAGAAAAGAGAAAAAAGACATTTCCAGGTTGTTCCTTGCATTGTCTGAGAAAGCAAGTCTTTCCGAAGTTCTTATGGGCTTTGTAATATATCATGGTTGGCAGACCAGAACAGGAAACATTATTTGAAAGATGTCTACTTGTGTGGGTTTCAACATGAGAAGTGGCAGGAACAGGAGCAAATATGTGATTTTTTTTCCCCACAGAAATTGTCATTGTTCATGTTGTAAGAAAAGTTACATAGCCATATTTGAAACTTTTACTTTGAAATTTTGGGTGGGCAATGGGATGCATCTTTCATAGAAGACACAGAAGTCATAGTATGTATTTCAAGCAAATCTTAAATGCAAAATGGATTGCTTATGGAGAAATCTGGATATACTTCCTTCCTAATTTTGGAAGCGTATTAAAATATTCAAGATTTGAATAGGTATAAGACTGCATGAGACAGTGGATAAAACGTGGTTTAAGGGAAACTTCGCTATCTTCCTTCCTCTCTTTCCCTTGGAAGAAAATAACAGGGCAACAAATACTTCCCTTCCATTCCCCAAAGTAGGTGGTATGAAAACTCACCCACTTGCTCACCTTGGAAATAAAGAGAGACAAAAATGCTATTAACTACTTCTGCTGCAGCACAGGTGAATTCCCTAGCCACCCTACCTTGAATCTCATGTTTTCATCCCCTCAGAAGCAGCTGCAATTCTACATTTCAGCCAATTCCCTCTCTCAGTCTCTTTCTATTTAAAAAACTAGTTATTCATTTAACCACTATAGTCAATGGAGAAGATATCAGAAGCTTTGGGAAATGATTAGATGAAATTCTGCTTTGGATCTAAGCAAAAGTGAGATGGCTGTCTGAAGCTCTGAGCCAAACAGCCCTTACCACAAGCTTCAAAGTGTGTTCTAAATTGAATCCTCTTTTCACTGGGCAACCCTAAAGCATATGTTTTGTGTTTTTGGTCTTTGGATAACTCACAAAAGCTGAGAAATAGAGTGGGAAACCTGCTCAATTGTGCTCCACAGTGGATGCTACAGTTTCTGAAGATAAAGAGAATACAGGGATTAGCCACTATTTCTCCCAATAAAAATCTAAGGGGCCCCTAGGTTTGTCTGAACCATCTCCTTATGAATGAAATCAGTTGAAGCCTTTCTAGAAATCAACATCTCCACTCATCATTTACACCACATGCCAATTTGTAAACTGCATTACATAAACATTATTAGCTTTCTATTTGGTCTCTCAGAAACTGAAGTAATCCTACAGGCCAGCAGAAAATAGATTGCAAGTATTCTTTTATTCATCTACCTCATGTAGACAGCAAAGGATTCATTTTGAAGTAGACCCCATTAGTGACATCTGTACTGGACAGCTGGAGACGTTAAACAGATAATTACCTCAGCATGCACCATAGTGCATGGCATTAGTCAAATACTGATTGATTGGGCTTAAAGTACACTGAATAACATTGGAAACTATTTTATATATATATATATATATATATATATATACAGATTTGTAAAATAAATAAATAAATAAGTCACTGGTTAGCCTCCAAAAAGTGTTTCCTATGCTGCAAAGAGCAGAACTGAAATGAAGAATATGCTACTTTCACAGGCATTTTGAAGGTAGAGCTTTAAAGAAATCCTAATATAGCATGGCATGGTGGTTTGAGCATTGGACTATGACTCTGGAGACCAGGGTTCGAGTATCACTCAGCCATGAGCAAGTGATCTTGGGGAAGTCATATGCTCTCAGCCTCAGGGGAAGGCAATGGCAAACCTCCTCTGAACAAATATTGCCAGGAAAACCCCGTGGGTTTGCCATAGACCAGAAATGACTTGAAGTCACACAGCACACACACACACACACACACATAATATTTCTATGGACATTACTTTTCATGATCTGCAATGCATAAAAGTCCTTATGTTTTCCACATTTAACTGATAAAGCATGAACAAGATAATGTTAAAAGATGTTGAGAATGACACCTCCTCTCCCCACCTTATTAATATTGTGCATATGACTCTTTACTTCCAGGCCTTCTTCAAGGGTGGCTGATAGAACAATTGCTCTTACTGGCAATACTATGAGGAGACAGAAAAGATTAATTAACTTGAGGGCAATAGCTCAGTGGAATAGTGGATACTTTACAAGAAGAATGGTCCAGGTTATCCCTTGAAGAGCTGGTAGCCAACAGATTAGATGGTACAGAGCTGTAGAGCTCAATGATTTGACATTATCGGGCATATTACATGCAGTTATTTCATATTAAAGAGGTGCAACCATTCCATCCCATTCTAGCATGAGGTCAAGACACAAAATGTACGGAAGAGTCTGCAAAAAAGAGGTGGGCATAGTTTTCAGGGGCTGAGATACTCTGCGTCTCCTTTGTCCTCTCTAAAAGTGTGTGATTAGCATTCAAAAACAGAGACAAAGGGTTCTGAAATGCTAAGAGGCTCCTAGGTACACAGTTTCCATGTATTTTGAAGAACTGCTATAACATATCCTTCCCCCTTCCCCTCTGAATTCAAAGTGGAAGCAAGATTCTCTCTTGTGGATGAAAATATTTTACAGTGTGCAAGAGTAATATAGAAATAATGCAGTTTGACACCACTTTTTACTGTCATGGCTCCATCCTACAGAATCATGGGATTTGTAGTTTTGTGAGGTGCCAGTACTCTTTGGCAGAAAAGCCTATAGCAGTTGTAAAACTAGAAATTCCAGAAATCCATAGGATGGAACTACAGTACTTAAAGTGGGGTCAAGGTATGTAATTTCTTCATTGTAGATGCAATGACCTGACATTGAGTAAGCTGTTTGTTTCTGCATATCTAAATGAAGCTGGAGGGTGGAACTATAGCTTAAGTCCATGATGGTGAACCTTTTAGAGACCGAGTCCCCAAACTCAGTGGTGTTGTTGCACCAGGTGCCACCCGGTGCCAGGGGGCAGAACCTCGAGGGGGGGGGACTTCTGGAGGCAGGAGTTCTGGGGGGGGGAGAGAAAAAAATGGAGGACCTGACCGAATAAAAGCTCATAACAAGAACAAAACAAAAAGACACTCATATAAATATTAAATCTATCCTTCTCAGCCCTTCTCAAAATGGAAGACTTTTTGGAACTGCTCCTGGGCAAAAGATTGAAATGGAGGAAAGGTCCTGAAAAGCAGTAGGACCAAGTCTGGTCACCCTGAGCTAAAAACACTCATATAGATATACATCTACATACATCACACCTTTATCCAAGCTTTAAGCAAAGGGGTGGAGGATTGCCCCCCTCCATGACCCTTTCCAGGACAGAGAGCTGTCTGGTGAGCTAGGCAGTTCTCCATCCTGGAAAGGGTTGGGGGAGATTTGAAGTAGGCATATGATACTGAGAGGTAAACGTGCCCAAAGAGTGTGGAATGCATGCCATGGGTTTGTCATGTCTAGCTTAAATGGTTATGCCATAGTTCCCATATCAAAAAACAGGGATCGTTTATGCTACATGGTTAAAAAGTGCTGTGATCTCATTTTAACTGCCATGGCAACATCCTAGGGGATCCAGGGATTTGCAGTTTGTGTGGGTATTCAGAATTCTTAGCCAGACAGATCTAGCTCTTCACCAAACTACAAACCACACTCTTCAAAAGGTTGGAGCCATGACAGTTCAAGTCCAATCATAGCATTATATTTGTATTGTGTGAAAGAGCAGCAAGTAAGAATGGAATTTTCAAATCACTGATATTTGAGAGCAAAATCTGTCTTCTCTTATTTTCAGTTCCCTCAGAGCTCTGTAGTTGCTTTCCAAAATAATAACCCTCCATATTCTTTGTAGGTTTTTTGCTAGCATTGTTATGGAAGTGGCATAACGACACATGTCCAACTACAAATGTGATTAAAAATCACAATGTAGGGCACAATGGAGTGTAAAATGGGATAGGGGAGTGGGAACTGACAGTATTTACTGTTGAAGACCTAATCTTTGAAAGGTTTGATTGAGAGCCTTCTGCCCAGTAAGAATACTATGGGGAGGAATTTCAGCTGAAAGAGTAATTAAAAGGCCAACAGATTTGGCTCTGAATGAAAGGCAGACATCATCGATCGAACTGCAGAACAGACAGCCTTATTCCCCCCCCCTCCTGATTAAATATTAATTGGCCAATTCTCCTGAAACTTTGTTGCTGTAGGTAACCCTAAAAAGTCATTTTAGTGCCACAGGAATAATTAGGGTGTAATTATAATTATAATTACAGTTACTTGATAAGCAGTCCCTTCCTTTGAAAGAATAGTAGTGAGATGTTAATTGCTATATTGCACTAAAGATGCCTTCACCTCCCTTGACTTTAATAACCTTCTCGGGTGGGATGCAGCTCTGTTCATGACCCAAAATCATCATTAGCAATTAGAAGGATTAGTCTGAAGACCATTGCAACATTCCAATTATCACGGAGCTTCCTAAAGAAGTTTTGAAAGTCTTTATCTTTACCATAACAAAGAAATGATTATTCCATCAGGTTTCATGGGAACAATTCTAGCTCTTAATTAGATGCCTGGATTCATGGGGAAATATCAAATAAATGCAACAGATTTTAATTCTGTGCAATTCTGAAATACTTAAAGTAAATACATTGCTTAAAATTAGTTTCAAGACAGCCTTCCAAATCTTTGAAATTACAAAATCATATCAGGGTGTCATCAATTAATGTTTTGTTACCTATAGGAAACATAAAACCTTTAGTTTCAGACATACTGCAAAATCTAAATTAGCAGTTGCCATTTTGAACAGAAAGTCCCAGCCAGCCTAAATATTCATACAACAGATCTTGAAAAAATTACTGCTACAAGCCTGTTCCCACTATGATTTAAACCAATTTCCTGACAGATTTATATGCACCTTGCTCAATTGAAATCATGATGAAGCAAGGCAAATGCAAAAAAAAAAATCGCTCTTTCTGAAGATGGAGCAAACAGTAGTTCTTTTGAAAAGAAGCGATTTGCAACTGTGTCTGACAAGTGTGAATGACGTTCAGATCAATCACATTGTACTGGAGGGGAACGACTATATAGAAGAGGGTTGGCCTCTGTCTTGAGAGGCACTACTGGTCTCCACTTCCTTCCCCCTCAAAAGGCTGCTTGGTGGGATCCTCCCTTGGCCACACTCCCCTACCCCAACAGAAGATCTGCCCTGGAAAAGGAAAAGGAAGATGCCTGAGGAGGGGTAAAAAGGAGGGAGATGGAAGATTAGTTCTGGAGAGGTTTGCCATTGTCTTCCCCTGAGGCTGAGAGAGTGTGACTTGCCCAAGGTTATCCAGTGGGATTTAAACCCTGCTCTCCAGTCCAATACTCAGACCATTACACCACACTTGCTCCTTTCTTGTATGCCTTCATGTCATTTCTGACTTATGGTGACCTTGTTATGGGGTTTTCTTGTCAAGTTTCTTCAGAGGGGGATTCCCATGATTGCCATCCTCTGATGCAGAAGGGCACCCAGTGGGTTTACATGGTTAATCAGTTATCCCAATCCCAGTGTTCAAAGGAGGTTTGCCACTGCCTTCTCCTGCCCTGGAAAAGTAGGATGCCTGAGGAGGGGGAGAAAGGTGCTGCAGCTGCCCACCTCGCCTCCCTGATAGAGGATCTGTCCTGGAAAAGGAGGATGCCTGAGGAGGGGAAGAAAGGTGGGAGGTGGAAGGCAGAAAGGTCCCTCCCTCAGCTTCCTCTCTGGTGTTGTTGGGTCCCCTGCCTGATGACTGGCTTTAAAAAATAAAAAAGTCTGGCTAGTGGAAATGACAAGTGTGTCAAAAAAGACATGAATGCAAGGAATAAGGAAATAATTAACTTTCATAGTGGGAACTACACATCAACTTGAATCGATTCAGACACCTGGTGTTGATGTGACTCGCAAATCAGATTAAATGCAAGTGGGAACAGGCACTAGAACTGCTAAAGTCCCTGAGCCAGTATGATCATTGACTAGATTATGGGAGATGTAATCCAAACAAACAACCATAAACCCTGTTCCAACACCCACCATTTATGCTCCATGGTAGAGTGAAGAAGAAAAGTGACATCATGGGGCAGGGTGTCATGGTGTCACCACAGCATAGGGGCAGAGACCCCTAACTTTGGCCTCTTTTTGATATTCTTCACTCCACCTTAAATGTCAGTACAGGTTTAGCTGGTTGCTTCAGGGATAGGTGGGAATATTTGCCCTGTAAAGCTGTCATCATCTTCTTCTTTTTCTCTCTCTCTCTGCCTGCCCTATACTGATCCACACAGGAAACTTTGAGGCCAATTACTTGGCTGGTACTTTTAAAGAGCTGTTAAATAGCTGCCCATAATGCTGGAACTTGGGACTAGGGGTGGAAAGAATATTCCCAATTATTTATTACCCCCAAAAATGAGTATCTTGATATTCTGGAATCCCCTGTTGGGGAGAATAATAGCACAGAAAGAGTTCTGGGGCAGTTTTGTCCTGGCATCCAAATGTTCTGAAATGTTCTGGAGCATTATACTGTGGATACACATGGTTTTAGTGCAAACAAAAAATATGTGCAAAAAACACATTCTTCATGCAGAAAGGCAACATGTATTTATTTATTTATTATTTACAGACAATCCTTTTATGAGATACTTCATTATGTAAATGCACCCTTAGAACGAACTGAAGTTGAGTAAACTGTTCATTTCAGCATGTTTAAATGGGTCTGGAAGATGGCACTATAGCTCAAGTGGTTACACCACAGGTTTTCTTGGGTTAGTTTTGTTACTGTGGGTTTTGTCCTAAGCATTCAGGTGGCTCCTTTTGTATTCCTCGTGCCGTTCTAGTTGGGCTTTCATGTCACAACTTTAGAAGGAGACTTTGGCATTGGGATCAGCAGCTCCATACTCATTTCCCCACTTTCAGGATCCTCTTAAAGGATCTTTGGAGTAAATCTGGTCAGGCAGGCCCCAGTAAGGAACTATTGGACCTCTCACTCTCAGGTGGTGGGGAAAGTGACCCGCTAGGTTATGCACATGGCGAACCCACCCTTCTGCCATCCCAGTTTCCCTAGCAGGGGGCTTCATCAGATGGCAAATGTGTCTAGATCTGTGCCCTATGAAGTGCCAAGACTCTAAGGGCAGTGGCCAGAAGAACTTTGGCCATCTTTTACTCTAGTAATGTATCAGTGTGTGCTCACTCCCCTTCAATTTCCCCTTTAATCACTGGGGGGGGGGGGGTGTCTGCAAACACCTATTTATGAATATTAACTAATATAACTGTGTATAAATGTTTTAAATAGTATATAAATGTTTCTGTGTACCTGGTGAACTATTCACATGTAACATTAGTGTAAAATAAATGGAGCTTACATTTTACTTTTATAAGTAGAAAACAGCTTTAAAAACTGATTGCTGATGTGATTTTCTTTCTTTGTAATAAAAAGCATCAGGTTAAAATTGTACATTTTAATTCTCATTTTTTTTAAAAAAAATTAAAATGTACTACAGCTCTATTTAAAATCAAAATAAATAGCATTTAGCCTATAAGAGAACATCTTTTCTATAGAAAGAACCATATCAAAAAGAAGTACTTTGTTCTTTCTATTTTATTTAAATTTCAACATGTTTAATTTCTCAAAACCTTTGGAACATCATATACAAAAAGTTCAAAAAGAATATATACCAGAGTTCCCTTTAGACAAACAAGTCACCACTATTTAAAACCACCCTTACTTTAATACTTCTTAAATATTTCTTTATTCTTGCATATATGAAAAGTAGCATATAAAATAATTTGTTCATTTTCCCCATATGTTACCTTACATATCTAAGAAGAATAAATAGAATAAACACAATACACAACACATCTCTAATAAAATAATGTAAATGTTGTTTTAGTTGTTATTGTCATTGTTGTGTGCTTTCAAGTCATTTCTGACTTATGGTGACCCCAAGATGAAACTATTATGGAATTTTCTTGGCAAGATTTGTTGGGGGGGGGGTTGCCTTTGCCTTCCTCTAGGTTGAGAGAGTGAGATTTGCCCAAGGTCACCTAGTGGGATTTCCTGGCTGAGTAGGAATTCAAACCAGAGTCAAAATCCAATGCTCAAACCACTACACCACTCTGACTCTCCAGTAGGTTTGCATATTCATATATCTGCACTGGGTAGCACGATCATGTATTATTGGGTTTCTTTAATTTTCACCTCACTCTTCTTTACCATTTGATGCTGCTATTAGTATACTGCATGGAATAACTCATTATAAATGCAGGGCCCTGGAGACAGTTATGAATTTCAAGTATATGAAACAAAGTGAATGAGTCCTTCAGAACTTCCCTTCAAATCAGTGTAGCATCATTAATTATTAACTGCATGATGACCTAAATAAATCATAAGATCATATTTCTTTTAAATGCCACTTGTCATATATCAAGCCAACCCTGTATTCCAAAAGATTCTAATACCTAGATGGAAAATAGCTTCTCTTCAAGTACAATTAAATAATTCTAGCTGTGTAATATTAAACATGAACACCCTCAGCCTTTTTTAATACTTTTGTCACTGAGTATCAGTCATGAATAATACGCCCATGGAATTCACTCCGTAATTAGGTGTGCAAATGAGATGGATTGGACAGATAAAACAGCGACCTGAAAATCAACTGTTGTTTGATAGACACATTCCCTACTTGTTAGTTATCCTGTTCTGTATGTGTGCAGTGCTTCAGTAATAAAAATAATTGCTATGCTATCCGCTTATGCTAGTGAAAACCAATGTCTCTGGCCAGTAGTATGGAATCGTGCATTAGAATGAATGGTGCCATCATTCATCATGGTATGAAACAGAGGCTATTGTGCCATGCATTTGTTAAGAAGAACTAAATCTCCCACAAAGTAGCACAAGGGTCTACACTTTTACACTGTGGCCACATAAAAAGTTTGTCTTTTCATTTGGAAATGCAGTCCTTAAGTATCAACACTGATGGTTAGACCCTGCTTTAGGTGATGTTTATTTTAGAGTAGACATGCTTACAGTTAAAGAAGAAAGTTCAAAAGCACGGTTACAGCTGAATCTTAAGAAAACAAAAACAGTGGCCATGGAAGATTTACATAACTTAAAAGTGGGTTATTAAAATTGTTAAAGATTTTCTAGAACTTTAATAATATTACTACTCAAAATGGAAACTGTAGTCAAGAAAAAGCTATGAAGGATCTCAATAAGACCCTCAAGTCTAAAAATATACAGTGCACTTCCATCAACCACCAGCTTGACATCCACAGTTTGAGCTTCTGCAAACAACAAGATCTGGCTATTTCAATAGGTGCATGTTGGGGTGGGGGGTGGGGAGTCAAAGGCAGGTCTAGCTCCATCAGGCCTAGCCTAAAATAAGAAGATGAGCCCTCCTTCCATGCAATCCGATATCATCCAGCCTCAGAGGGAGAGAAAGGCAGGCCCAGCTCCATCAGGCCTACCCTAAAGTAAGAAGAGCCCTCCCTCCAGTCCATCTGCCATGGTCCAGCCTCAGAGGGAGAGAAGAACTGCTGGACTTATTCACCTTCCCATTGCCATTCCCTTCTCCTTTTGTGTCTTGTCTTTTTAGATTGTAAGCCTGAGAGCAGGAAAATGTCTAATTAATTATCTGTAAGCTGCTCTGACACCCTTTATGGCTGAATATAGGGTATAAATACAGCAAATAAATAAATAAATAATAAACACAATACTAGGTGTTGCTAATCACCTTTAATGCCTACATGGTTTGGGTCCAACCTATCTACAGGATCACCTCATTCCATAAAATCCACCCTGCACACTCAGGTACTCTGGGAAGAATTTACTGCAGCTTATATAAACTAGGTTCACCGCAGTTACCCAGAGGACCTTCTTGGCAGCCCCTCCCAGATTATGGAATGGCTTGCCAGAGGAGATCTGTCATATTACCTGTTTAGCCACCTTTTAAAAATGCAGTCAAGATGGATCTCTTCTGGCAGGCCTTTCCTGAATTGCAAACCCGGCCACCAATTGAATCTTCCATCTCACTGAGTATCTTGTATCCCCTTTCACCTGTCTCTAATAATTTTAATAGCTTATTTTATTTCTTTATGAGTTTAATTGATGTTTTAGGGGAGGGAGGGAATAATTGGGACATTATGTATATTGTGTATTGTATGGACTTTTAATTGTAAGCTGCCTCAATTGTCTTTTGACAGAGAGGCAAGGTAAAAATAAAGCCTTTATTACTTATTATTTATTATTTGAAGGAAACCTTTTTGAATAATTTAAATATTATATTTGCTGTACTTCAAATTACCATTAAAGAAAAACCAAGAAAGCTCCTTTCTTGAATGCTTATGATTGTTTGGGATTGTTTTCTTACTTTCACGTACATTTATTGACACATTTATCACATTTTATATTAAAATATGCTCTTTGATGGCTCTCATTTGCATTAGTTAGGGAACATGAGGACAGTCCTGAAAGAGACCCTAATTTCTCCCTTGTTGATGCCAATTATCCCTGTTTTGGTTATGAGCAGTTCATTCCCCCTGCAACTAATTGTTCTATTGACACATTTTTAGTATGTATTATTTAAACCTTGTTCTCTAGCAACAGGTGGAGTTCTTACTTTTTTTAAAAAAAAAAACATTTAATAGGTCTGCTTTGATGGTCTAATATGAACATTATTGATATATTTTTCAGATAAAATATCAATAACATTATTGACATATTAGCCAAATATGGGCTTCATGATAGGCATGTTTGAATTTGTTTGTTTGCTGATTTATGCTCCCAGCTTTTTGTATCTGGAAGACAACAACTGAAAGCACTCAGGAATATCCCTGTGAATATGCATTCTCATCTTCCATTAGTGTTAATGGGAACTAAAGTACATGCTCCCTAGTGGGAGAAAGCACTCCTTAGAGACCCTGGAGAAAAAAAATGTTCTTTTGATGAGGACATTTTGTTACAAAAGAGTGGAATACAAACACACACACACACACACACGAGTGGAATACACACACACACACACACACACACACACAAACAAAAAAACCCTACCTTGAGGCTTGTTTTAACACATCACTGCATCTGTCTCAAGCCAGAACAATTCAACCTGATGTGTTTCTTATTGTAGCATTTGACTCTGAAGTCCTTAGACAATAAACCCGAACAAAATCCCAAAGCTGTCATTTTAAATTAAGAAACAACAGCTACTCACAGTACATCTGAAAGCGTATCTCCAGAGCCACATTTGCACTAGACTTTCATGCTGCTGTTCCACAACCTATGAGTTCAAGTGTCTATAAAAGGTATCCATGAATGACATATGGATTATATTCCAAAGATTTCTCTTCCCTTCCAACAAGCACAGTAGTTGTGATAATAATCCTTAACCTATTGTTGCACTAGGCACAATCTCAAGATGTTCTGTCTCTGCAATGATCTGTGTTGGTGCAAGAGTTTGATAAATTCAACAAAGAGCATATATAGGAAGAGGCACTCCTTCAAACTGTGTGATGCTGAGTTGTGGTGGACTTTGTAGTTTAATACAGTGGACCCTTCCCATCCACATGGATTTGGTTTCAGGAGGGGAAGAACATGGATAAGAAAAACAGCAGGAGCTGAAGCCCACATTAGTCAATGGGTGGTGACATGCACATGCCTGTGTCAGTGTGCCTGTGAACATTTGCCACTATTGGCTAATATAGGGCAGGGTGATAGGCAACTCCAGTCTGTGGATGGCTAGCCTGCCAATATGATGGACCCACTGTACTGGCACTTTGAACTGGATCTGTGGGGAGGGGGCCTGGGAACCAGCAAACAATCTTCTTGAATATGATCATAAAATTATTTTTTACCATATGGGTGCTTTATTAATTCCCCACCACCACCAGTTAATATGTTCTGAAAAGCTTTAAATTATATATTTAATTGTGTTTCCATATATAAACTGCACAACAGTTTCCCTTTCTGAGCTAGCTAGGATGGTCTCGGGGTTGGTGCTGGAGTCTCCGCATCTATTAGTACTGGTGGACTTCAATATCCATGCTGGGACTGCCCTTTCAGGAGTGGCTCAGGACGTCATGGCCTCCATGACAACTATGGGTCATGTAGTATCTGGCCCTACCCATGCTGTTGGGCACACTCTGGACCCTTTTTTCCATGCTGAGTGGGATAATAATGATCTGGGTGTGGTGGAACTCTCCACAGTTCCATTGTCATGGACACATCATTATCTGGTCAGGTTTAGACTCACTGGGACTCAGAACCTCTTCACAGTTAGGAGACCCATTAGGATAGTCCGCCACAGGAAGCTGATGGATCCGGATGGATTCTTGAGGGCTCTTGGGGAGTTTCTTGTCACCTTGGCAGGCAATTCTGTGGAAGCCCTGGCCAGCCTTTGGAACGAGGAAATAGCCAGGGCGGTGGATACAATCACTCCAGAATGTCCCCTCTCACGGAGTGGAGCCAAACCAGCCCCCTGGTTCTCTAGGGTGTTGATGATGATGAAGCAAATGAAACGGAGACTATAACGACGTTGGCAGAAGACTCAGAGTGAATCTGATAGAACACGGACAAGAGCCTATTTGAAAGCCTACTCTGTGGCAATGCGGGCAGCAAAGAAATAATTTTTTGCTGCCAGCATTGCATCTGCAAAGAGCCGACCAGCAGAACTATTCCAGGTGGTCAGGGGTCTTTTACACACTCGCCCTCAAGTGGAGGATGCAGACCACTTGGAGGCTCGCTGTGAAGAATTTGCACAACATTTTGCAAATAAAGTCACTCAAATCCGCTCTGACTTGGATGCTACAGTTGATACAGTGGATGTAACCTTGACTCCTGTCAGTGCAGTGTTGATGGATACTTTTCAGCTTGTGCAGCCTGATGATGTGGACAGGATCCTTGGAGAGGTAAAAGCCACCCTTGTCCTTCTTGGCTTATTAAACAGGCCAGAGGGGGACTGGCTTACTAGGTAAAGGAGGTAATCAATGTTTCCTTACAACAAGGCAGAATTCCTAAAGGAAGCTGTTGTGAGGCCTCTGTTAAAAAAATCATCTGTAGACCCCACAATAATTAATAACTATCAGCCAGTGTCTAACCTACCATTCTGGACAAAGTTTTGGAATGTGTGGTGGCTTCCCATCTCCAAGGGTTTCTGAATGAAATGGGTTATCTAGATCCATTTCAGTCTGATTTCAGGCCTGGCTATGGAACAGAGACAGCCTTGATCACCTTGGTGGATGACCTACAGAGGGAACTGGACAGGGGGAGTGTGTCCCTGTTGGTTCTCCTGGAGCTCTCAGAGGCTTTTGATACCATCGATCATGGTATCCTTCTGGACCGCCTCTCTGGGATGGGGCTTGGAGGCACTGATCTACAGTGGCTCTGTTCCTTCCTGGAGGGGTGAACCCAGAAGGTGGTACTGGGGGACTCCTGTTTGACCCCCTGGCCATTGACCTGTGGGGTCCCTCAGGGCTGTGTGTTGTCCCCTATGCTGTTTAACATATACATGAAACCGCTGGGGGAGGTTTTCCAGAGTTCTGGGGTGTGATGTAATCAATATGCAGATGACACTCTACTACTCCTTTCCACCTCAATCCAAGCAGACTGTCCTGGTCCTAAACCACTGTCTGTCTTCAGTAATGGACTGGATGTGGGCAAACAAGTTGAAACTTAATCCAGACAAGACAGAGGTGCTCCTGGTCAGTCGGAAGGCGGATCAGGGAATAGGGATCCAGCCTGTGTTACATGGGGTCACACTCCTCCTGAAGACACAGGTTCGCAGTTTGGGAGTACTCTTGGACTCAGCTTTGAACTTGGAGGCCCAGGTCTCTGCTGTGACCAGGAGTGCTTTTGCACATTTAAAAACTTGTGCAGCAGCTGCGCCCATTCCTCAAGAAGCCAGATCTGACCACGGTGGTACATGCCTTGGTTACATCCCGTTTGGACTACTGTAACGGGACTGCCTATGAAGAGTGTTTGGAAAATGCAGCTGGTTCAAAGCTGGTTCACCCCTCTTGAAACAACTTCATTGGCTGCCAGTTTGTTTCCGGATACAATTCAAGGTGCTAGTTGTTACCTATAAAGCCCTACATGGCTCAGGTCCACGCTATTTGACAGACCGTTTCTCATGGTATGAACCGGCCCAGACTCTGAAACCCTCTGGAGAGGTCCTTCTCTCCATCCCAACATCATCACAAACACGATTGGTGGGAACGTGAGAGAGAGCCTTATCTCTGGCTGCCCCTAAACTCTGGAACTCCCTGTCCAGGGAGATCAGAATGGCTTCCTCCTTGATGGCCTTCCACCGGCAGGTTAAGACCTACCTGTTCACACAGGCATTTAAGGAATTGTTATGAGGACAAGAGGGGATATTGAATAATTTGTTAATGTTTTAATTGTACTGTTTGTAATGTTGTGAAACTGCTCTGAGTTCCACTCCTGGGAAAAGAGTGTGATACAAATAAATATACTACTACTGCTACTACTACTACTACTACTACGAAGAAGAAGAAGAAGAAGAAGAATTCATCTGTATTTTCCTTCACAGCTGTTCATGGTTTTCCATCACAATTACTCTTTTTAATCATAGTTATGCCATTTCACCCCCACCCCACCACCCATGTTTCCAGTTCAAATATTTCAGTCCCATTGTGAACTGCCTTAAATCTATTCTATCCCCTTTTGGGGTGAAACCTAGGGTATACATTCAGGTTTTTTTATATAAAAAAAGTAACACCCAGTTCCAGTTAGTACTTTGGCTGCCATATTTTCTGCCATATGATATTTCAAGAGCAGATTTGCATACAATGCACTCCAGTGGTCTAAAGGAAAAGAGATACAAGAGCATATTACATGGAAGCCATATTTAAACACACCCAAATATACTTCTCCATGTCTTGGTCAGCAGCCATGATGACAGATGGCATCTCTCCCCTCAATCAGTGTCTTGAGGCGGTAATGGACTGGATGAGGAAAAACTGACTCAAGCTGAATCCAGACAAATCAGAGGTACTCATAGTTGGGGCCCCCAAACCAGGTATTGGGTTGCAACCTCCATTCCTGGATGGGGTCACGCTCTCCTCTAGGGACTGTGTTCACAGTCTGAGGGTGCTCCTAGACCCGTCGCTTCACATGAAATATCAGGTGATGGTGACAGTCAGGAGTGCCTGTTATCAGCTTCGGCTGATACGCCTGTCCCTTTCCTGGAAGTAAGGGACCTAGAAACTGTAGTACATGCACTGGTAACCTCACGACTCGATTTCTGCAATGCACTCTACATGGGGCTACCCTTATAGTTCAGAAACTACAATTAGTACAAAATGTAGCAGCCAGGTTGATCACTGTTAATCCAGGTGTGATCATATTACACCAATTTCGAAATCTCTTCACTGGCTGCCTATTGGTTTCCGGGCACAGTATAAGGTGTTAGTGGTTACCTTTAAAGCCCTACATGGCTTGGGCCCAACCTGTCTAAGGGATCGCCTGGTACAATCTACCCCGCACCCTCAGGTCCTCTGGGAGGAATTTACTGCAGCCTATGAAAACCAGATTAACAGAAAACCTCCCAGAGGGCGTTTTCCACTGCTGCTCCCAGGCTATGAAATGCCCTTGCCGGATGAGATCTGTCAAATAACCAGCTTAGACAGCTTTAAAAAAGCTGTCAAGATGGCTCTCTTCTGGCAAGCCTTCCCCAAACAGAGCATTCCAATGCACTCTGAGCTTTCCCCACTCCATCCAACACTGTTCCAGAAAATCGCTTTTTTAATATTAATATTATGTTGTTGTTTTTCACTGGTGATTTTTTCTCTCTCTTTTAAATTGTATTATATTTAATTCTCTTTTGGGGGTGGGATTTCTATCTTTTTATCCAGGTAAGGTTTTATTTAAATCTATTTTATTCCATGTAAGCCACCTTTATTGCCCAGGCAGAAAGGCAGGATACAAAAAAAAAGTTATTATTACATATATTTAAATGCTGGACTCAGAAATCTGTGAGATGTCAGCCTTCCATCAACACATTATGCTGAGAGGTTTGATTCATGACATTGCAGACTGGGATGTCCAAAAGACAGAATTCCTCAACTATCCCTTGAAAATTGCACAGTTCATAAAACTCCTTCTTATCAAGAAGTGCTCATTGTCATAAGAAATAAGATACTGAATTCGATGAACTAAATGCCAGACAGCAAGCCACACAAATTTCACTTTGGCTACTTCCCCTATGATAGTGGATTCCCTAAAAGGGTTTCATATAAGGCTTCTTAGGGACACTCAGTAGGTATTCAAGAACATAGTCCAACTATTTAAGTTCTCCATTCACTTCACAAGTGAAAAATGGAAATGAAACTGCAAACACATTTTATAAAATAAAAAGTGGGACTATTGTTAAACTGTGCTGTGTTTGGAGCATGATTAATGAAACTGACTGTGTTAATATGCCTTGCAATGAATAGCTTTCATGCAACCTCATCCTTTATTATGCTTGCTGGCAGTACGACTATTAATAGCACAGGAACCTACACTTGTACTTTCAAAAATTTCAGACACAAATAATAGAAGATTTCCAATTAAAAAAGATAATCTCCCTTCAGAAGGAGAGCAGTAAGCATAGTGAATAATTTAAAAGCTATGGGGATATAAAGATTTATTAAATTTCCCAACAAGCAATAAGCTGGAAGCTTTGATTAATGGTTGAAAACTAGAAAACAGGAATGAGTCAAGGACTTTTTGACATGATCTTCTAATGGTTTCTTTTAAAACACTAGAAACATATTCAGAGGTATCAGTGCTGGCCATGCAGCAAAATACAACAAAATCTAAAATCCACAAAAGAGCAATATCTTTATTGGTCAACAAAATGCACAAAATAATATCATGTAAGCTTTTGACGCTCCACTGTCTTCTTCATCAGGCAAAGGATGTTTTAACAAATCATGCAAGAGAAGAAAACTGAGTATCACATGCCAACATTTTGTATCAGATGTTGTTTCTGTTGTAATTCAGCTGATCTGGAGGGATGTCATTACAGGCAGAGGTCACTCCCCTTCCTGGCTACGTGGGGACCATGACAAAGGATAGTAAAATTTAAACTTCATTAGCAGCATCAAAGTAACTTCTCTTGGGATCCAAGGTGTCTCTGTCCTTTGTGAAGCCACAGATTTTTAACATCTTTTGCCTGATGAATAAGCCAGTGGATCTTTCAACGCATGCATGATGTATTTTGTGCATTTTGTTTGGCCACTCTTTTGTGGATTTTAAAACATTGTCACCTATTTTCTGAGTGGTTTTCACAAAATGTGTTTTTGAAAAATTAAAATCATGTTGCAAATATTTCAAAAATGCCTCATTTATTATTTTAAAATTCATATTTATTTGTTTGTTTTGCAATATTCAGAGTGCAGCTTAGAGTTGGAAACATTTGTACTTAAGCTCCCTCTATCTAAAAATAAGCAGCATCCCAAAGTGTACTTGGATGGAAATATCATCCTGTACAAGCATCAAAATAACTTATTCCATTCTTGTCTTATGAGATTGAACATTGAAAGGATGATCATGACACTAAGAGCAGATTTTCAATGGAACCAATTGCCAAGAGAAGTTGTGGGGTCTCCTCTGGACTTCTTCTTCTTAAAAAACAAACAAACAAACAAACAAACAAAACCTGCCTCCTCTGGAGGCTTTAGAAGCACTGAGCAGGGGATTGGACTCAATGGCCTATGAGCCCTCCTCCAGCTCTATAATTCTCTATGTCTCTATAAGAATATATGAAGAAATGTTACCATGTTTTGAGGCAGAATTGTCGTAATGAGTAAAAAGGAGAGCAAAGATGTGCTCCAAATATGCCTTTATAATATGAAAATATTCCAGTCAAAATAAACATAGTTGTCTTTAACTTTATTTCCATCTAAATAGTAGTGATTCAAAACTATGCTAATTTTTTCTCCCTTTGGATCATGATCGCTTAGTTTTCTTTCACTCTTACCTCATATTTTAAATGATGAACAGCTTTCTGATGTACAAAGACTTCTCTCCCCATTAGCAACATTCTGTTCACATCTATTGGATGTCTTGCTAATATGTTCTTGTCAGATCATGTTGCAAAACATAATAATGGTTTTATTTGCAGCTCTGTACAATTTGAAATGAGCAATGCAAGGCTGCTTTATTTGGCCATTATACATTAGAAAAATATGTCTTGGAAGAATATTAATGCATTGAATTGGTTTTCTATTGCTGTTGCAAAGCAGCAAGAGGGAGAGCCCTCCTCTTCCAATGCATTAGCGTATGCTGGGGAGAGGAAGCAGCACAGGCAGATCTAGCCTATAGTTCATACAGCACTCTGATGTGTGATGATGGAAACAAAATCTTATGACAGCGGTTAATCCCAGGCTTTGTTCAAGAAAAAGACACAAGTGTATGTGCACACACACATGCACAAAAAGATTGTAGATATTTACTTGTTTCACTTTCATGGATGGAATACAAATGACAAAAAGTTCTTGCTGTAAGGTGGCAAGAATGATTTTGTCTCAAAGTGACAATTTGTGCATTTGCAAGACCAATTTTTCCAGATTTCTGTTAATGCAAAATTTAAATTTACAGTTATTATTACTGTGTTGCAAGTAGCAGAACTCAAGGGGGGGGGGTCTGTATCTTTGTAAGAAATTGGGCTGTCCTTTTTTGCTTGCTCTCTCTCTCTCTCTCTCTCTCTCTCTCTGTGGTGTGTATGGTTGTTTGCTTAGTTTTTCAGATGGGGAAAGATACTAGAGACATTTACAAATTACACACAAACCATGATGTGGTAAATACTTGGTGCCTCATTCTCATGGTGGAGTCAAGAACTTTAAAGAGTTTAAAAATCTTCAACAGACTGTCTCATGATTTAAAGACAGTCTCTGTTTGACCATAAATGAGAAATCAGTGAAGTTTTAGTCATATTTGCAACACATTTGCACACACATGCAGTTAAACATACTATCAGTATCTGCATACACACACACACATTCATCACTGCATGGATCATGATGCTTCCATCAGTTGTTGTGACAATGGAAGGTATACCAAATGATTACATTCAGCTCCTCAATGGAGATTATTGCACTCAGAAATCCTGCCAGGATAGACGCAGGATTGAAAAGTAAAAAATGGGTGCCATCGCATACAGCCACGGCTGGGTGAATGCAATCCTTACTCAGTCCAGACTCCAGCTGTCCTTATTCAGTGGCTTTTCAAAAAAACAGGAGCTTGCCGTTTTTGAAAAGCCACTAGATGAGCATGGCTGGGGTCTGGGCTACATATGAGTTGCACTCGTCCACCCGCGGCTGCAACTAATAACAACCAGTTTTGATTTTTCAATCCTGTGTCCATCCTGGTGGGATTTCAGGATACAATAATCTCCATTATGTGAAGTTCTAGAAAGCCTTCAACAACATTTTTGAAAGCTAGCAGGAGATTTAAGTTGCATCTCTGTATATGTTTGTCTAGGAGTAAGCCAATCTAAACTCAATGAAATTTGATTCTTAAGGTTTGTCTACAAGATTTAAATACTTCTCTTTTTATTCAAAGAAAATGCAATCCTTCCAACCACAATTCTGAAGTAGCTGGGCTTTTTTGGAGGGTGGTGAAAAACTCCTCAAACTCTGTAGAAAAAGGAATCACAGAATTTACTGGAGTATCCACAAGTATCCATGAGGATGCTCATTATCAAATGTATGGCTGGCCAGCCATTTACATTGATTCACATGGCTACACATTTTTGGCAGAGGGAGGGCAAATAGTTGTGAATTTGCACAGGGAAATGAAGACAATTAAGCATCAATGCAAAGACTCTTTGGAAGTCACATCAAATGCTCATGTATGGACTGTCAACCTGTTTGAGATTACACTGTGTTAGAAATACACTAATATTTATGTGACAACCTTTTCACTTAGGAATTTTTTAAAAATCCCTTGAGCCAATGCAGGGTTGTTGTTGTTTTTATTTGAAAGTCATTTCCCAATCAATTAATAGCCCTTGGGAGATATGATTAAATAATACAAATGGTATGTGACATGGCTTGCACATAAATTCACAATGACAAACATGTAGTGTGGTACTTCATTTCCTATTTACTCTCTCATCAACAACACAAAGGGATCTGTTAATCCAAAATCAAACAAATAAGAAGATACTCAAGAAACATGCTTGCCTTTATTTTTCAATTTCGTAATGGACCAACAATTTTTGTTTTCTCTAATCATTTGGAATGGACACAGATGCAAAATCTAATTCACATCTCACAGCAATTTTTATCAAGGCTCTCAGTGGTGTTATCACAATATGTTTTTGTCCATTAGCAGTTCAAAGGAACCTACAGAGGAATAAGCTTCAGTTCATCCATGATAGAAGATGCTCATGAACTTTTCAATTCCTTGTTTTAACCAACATACACATTTAATGGCTGGGACAACTCCTTTAGGACTTCTGTCCTCCCAGAGTTAAGTATATCTGAATGTTCCACAGATTTAGGGCAGATATATGGTGTATGGGGAAATACAGCATCCAGCCTCTCATATCCTGACAATGATAACATGAGGAAGAGGGAGGCATTTCCCTGACAGTATGGGCACATTGGAACTGGATGCTTCATCTACTGGTCTCTTGCTGCTAATGATCTAAAGGCTGTTTGTTCTTAAACTCTTTTCTTGCTGGACTTCAAAACATCAATGAGAGTGGTGTTGTGTAACACCAGGCCAGTTAATGGTAAAACATCAATTATCCAGGATTTAATCCTGGAAGGAAATGCTGACCTGGCATGTATAACAGAGACCTGGTTGGATGAGGCGGGGGGGGGGATAATCTCTTCCAGCTTTGTCCACCGGGTTATTCTGTGCAGCACCAGTCGAGGCCTGGAGGGCAGGGAGGTGGTGTTGCAGTGGTCTACAAGGATTCCATCCCCCTGATCAGGTGCCCCATCCCGCAGACAACCTCGTTCGAATGTGTCGGTCTGAGGGTAGGTGACCGGGACAGGATAGGGATTCTGTTAGTGTACCATCCACCCCGCTGCACGACAGTCTCCCTACCTGAGCTAGCCGAAGTGGTTTCAGGCCTGGCATTGGAGTCTCAACAGCTAATTGTGCTGGGAGATTTCAATGTCCATGCTGAAACCACTTTGTCAGGGGCAGCTCAGGACTTCATGGCCGCCATGGCAACCATGGGCTTGTCCCAACTAGTATCTGGTCCCACCCACAGTGCAGGACACACACTGGACTTGGTTTTCTGTCAGGGGTGGGAGGAAGGTGGTGGGGTGGAGGAGCTGACTATCGCTCTGTTGCCATGGACCGACCATTACCTGATCAGGTTTGGACTCACTGTGCCTTTCCACCTCCACTGGGGTGGTGGACCCATTAGAATGGTCCGCCCCAGGAAACTTATGGATCCAAATGGATTCCTGACAGCTCTTGGGGATTTTCCCGCCTCCTCAGTAAGTGACCCTGTCAAGGCTCTTGTCTCTCTCTGGGACAGGGAGATGGCAAGGGTTATTGACACGATCGCTCCAGAACACCCCCTCCTGAGTAGACGAGCTAAACCAGCTCCTTGGTTTACTGAGAAGGTGGCAGCGATGAAGCGAAAAAAGAGGAGGCTAGGGTATGTGAGGCGTCGGAAGTGGAGCAGATCAGCCCAAGCGTGGCTGGTTTCGTATCTTAGAACTTATGATGCGGCAACAAAGGCGGCACAGAATACATCTATCGCAGCTAAAATTGCTTCCGCTAAGAACCATCCAGCGGAACTGTTCCCAGTTATCAAGGGTCTACTAAATCCACCGCAAAGCGAGATTCTAGTTGACTTGGTGAACCACTGTGAAGAGTTTTCTCAGTTCTTTGCGGATAAAGTTGCCCTGATCCGTGCCAATTTTGACAACACTTTTACGGCAGTCTCTGGAGATGTGACTCGAGCAGCTGCTTGTCCAGTTTTGATGGATTCATTTCAATTGGTTCAGCTCGAGGATGTGGACAGGATCCTTGGAGAGGCAAGACCCACCACATGTATCCTAGACCCCTGCCCATCCTGGCTGATAAAGGAAGCCAGAGGGGGTTTGGCAGAGTGGGTTAAGGTGGTGGTTAACGCCTCCCTTCGGGAAGGCAACATTCCAGCCAGGTTAAAACAAGCTGTTATAAAACTGCTGTTGAAAAAACCTTCACTAGACCCCACTCAATCAGTCAACCATCGGCCAGTTTCCAATCTTCCCTTTTTGAGCAAAGTCATGGAACATGTGGTGGCCTCGCAACTCCAGGGATTTCTGGTAGACACTGATTATCTTGATCCGGCACAGTTCAGCTTTAGGCTGGGACACGGAACGGAAACAGTCTTGGTCGCCTTAATAGATGATCTACGCCAGGAGCTCGACAGGGGGAGTGTGTCCCTGTTGGTGCTGTTGGACCTCTTAGTGGCTTTCGATACCGTTGACCACAGTATCCTTCTGGGATGCCTCGCAGATATGTGGCTCGGAGGTACTGCTCTACAGTGGCTCTGATCCTTTCTGGAGGGTCGGTCTCAGAAGGTGTTATTGGGTGACACCTGTTCAACCCCTCACCGTTGTCTTGTGGAGTCCCTCAGGGTTCAGTACTGTCTCCGATGTTATTTAACATCTATATGAAACCGCTGGGGGAGATCATCTGGAGTTTCGGAGTAAGGTGTTATCTGTATGAAGATGACATCCAGATCTGTCTCTCCTTTCCACCTATTACTAAGGAGGCTGTCCAGACCAGTGCTTGGATGGATGAGAGCTAACAAATTGAAACTTAATCCAGACAAGACAGAGGCCCTCCTAGTCAGTCGAAAGACCGAACAGGGCATAGGGTTACAGCCTGTGCTTGATGGGGTCACACTCCCCCTGAAGGCTGTCTAGTAGCTGTCTGGTACTTTTACTCTTGGTCCTCAGCAAAAGCCTGTGTGACATGGAAGACCCTACCAGCAGCACTGCTGCTGCCAGCATAGCTTCTTGCTTCACAGGAGCATGCAATCCCACCAAAAGTATGCAAAAAGGTAATTCTATTGGTAGGCATGCAAAAATATGCACAAGAGCATCTCCATAAATGTTGCTGTTGGAAAGAAGAGCAAATTACATTACAAAGAAATTTGTTTCCATTTGTTTTTAAACAATTTAATGAAATTTGCAAATTACTTTATATGCAGAATGGAAAGAACATGAAGCTTAATCAATTCAAATGTTGGAGATAACAGAACTGACATATTGCATCATATCTACTCCACAATAATAGATGCAACCAAACAGTCTTCTATCAAATTATCTGAAAGACCATATTTCCCCCATGTGAACCTACAAGAATGTTAAGATCTGCAGGGAAAGTCTTTGGAGTCTGCACTGGGCTCCAGCCTCGTCTGAGAATGACCAAAAAAGAGGCCAGGAAGGGAATGGAATGAGTGGGGGGTGCATTTTACTGCACACTAGTCCTTCACTCATTCTGTTCTGTTCTGTTCTGTTCCCCTTCCATTCCAGATCCGTTCCAGAGGGAGGCGATTTTTGAGAACTGTTCAGAACAGTTCTCAAAAATTGCCCCCTCTGGAACAGATTTGGAATGGAAGGGGAATGGAATGGAATGAGTGAGGGACTTGTGTGCAGTAAAATGTACCCCCACTCATTCCACACTCATTCTTGGCCCCTTCCTTTCTGTTTGTGTTCCGTTCCAGGAGGCAGGAGTGCAATACTCTTCTTTCTCTTGGCCCCATCACCACCCTATGAGAGGCTTGGCTGGACCCCTCTCTGCTGTCCTTTTGCCAGCAAGCAAAGGCATTTTTATATAAGCATACCTTTATTGGTTCAGCAGGGAAGGTTCTTATTTAGATGTATGTTTCATCTGTTTTCAACTTTTGTAAAATTTTAAATTAATAGTGTTTTAATGTAGGTATTTTGGGGCTCAACAGACCATCCCTTTGGAAGTTGCCTACAGCCACCCCTTTCCTTGCCAGAATGGGGCCACAGCAACTATACGCTGTGGCCCTGATCTGCATTTTCTGCAGTGTCAAAAAAGAAAAAAGAAAAAGAAAGAAAGAAAGAAAGAAAGAAAGAAAGAAAGAAAAGCCACAAAAAGCACTTCCTTTTTGTGCAGTGGAAAGGGCACCCAAGCCACAGCAGCAGTGGCTTTTCACTGCTTCTTTGGTGTAGTGCATGTAAACGCTGCACCAAAGACATGGTGTGATACTGCCCGCTGTCTGATCAAGCGGACAGCATGTGGGTGGCTTGGGGGCAGAGTCAGGGCAGCCAGCATGCAGTTGCCACACTCCCACTCTGCCCCCACATCAGATCTTTATGAAGGTCGGTAGGGGGCCTTTGATTTTTTTAAAAAAACTTTATTGTAAACATTTTTAATTTGTTGTTTTTTTCTGGAAGCCACCTGGGGCCACACTCTGGGAAAAAGGTGGCATACATATGAAGTAAATAAGTAAATACCAGATGAAGAAAAGAGGTTTTTTTCAGACAGATACAAAACTGATTCAAATTTCTAGACAGCTTCCTTGTTTCTTGTTGGCTTTATGAGGCTCAATGTCTCCAAATGCTTGACCTGGAATTGAGAAAACATGACAGCTATTATGAAAACTGGCAATCTTTTCACTGGGTAATGTATGTAATCTAAAAGTCTATGGAGAAATACACATGCTCCAGACATTCACTTTTTGCCAGACTCTTAAATGTTGCAGTGAGAAATAAAATCCTCAGTAGACTATTTCAAGTTGCTAGGAACTCTTTGACACTAAACACTAAAAGGCATTCAATAAAATTTCTTTCATACTTCATGTTTTATTCAACTTTTAAAAAATAAAGTGAAGAAATATGAAAGAAACATTAACAAATCATTTATACAGACCTGGATAGTATAAACCATATTTTTGGTATAAAAGCCAGCACAGATCTTGGCAATGTACACCAGAAGCAGAAGCAAAAACATTTCTCAAATTCTTTGTGTTATGAGTTTGGCTGGACATCTAAATCTTGAAGAAATAGGAGCCAAAGTAAAACTAATATTAAGCAATGCTTTTCAATTCAAATGAAATGTTCACACAAAATCTTCAGCTGAACAAGATAATCATTATTTACAACACATGCGGGTAGGAAGGAGAACATAACGCTTTGCCTGAAATTTTGAGGACACTTTTCAGTATAAAGTAAGGATGGGAATAATTTTGGCTTTATTTATCCTACATTGAAAATTTTAAAACCTCAAGTTATTGAAAGCAACCACCAGATCCTCCAATGTGCACAAGCTAAAAAGAGGTTCCAGCCTTAATTATTCACTAATATGTCTGAATACACAGTAATTCAAATTCAGACTTTTACAAGGATGTGAACAAGACACCCTGTTGAAAATTCATTAACTCCTGTAAAATTTCTCATTGTCATTATGAGAAGTAACTGCTTTTTATCAAGTTGTCGGTTTGGGTATTTTGGGGGAATTTTGTCTGTTTATTTGTTTGCAGAGTTGCAATATGTACAAATGTGATATGTAAATGGTTTGTTTATTTATTTATTCACTGAAAATCTGCCTTTTCTCCAATACTGGGGTTCAAGACATCTTACCAAAAAACAAAACAAAAAAACACAAGTGTCTTTCCCCTTTCTGAAGCAACATGCATATCTGCAGACACAAAAGGACAGGCAGTATTGGCTGTTATCCACTGTTCGATAGCGTTTTGATATTATTGGATTTGCTATATGGCCAACATGAGCACCCTTGGATGTTTTCTACAGAAGGACAGGATTACTGATAACAACGATGCAAGCAACTCATCTGATGTGTCACATTTTAAAAGATCAGGCCACAACATCCGCTGTCATCCACTGTTTAGCTGCACACTTTGAAAAGCTTGCACAATATGTGCAAAAATTATTTTCAGAAATGTGAAAATTCATTCAGGACCAATAGTAAATATTTTACCACCTTACAGTCAAGGAAAGAAATGTTGCAATTTTTCATTTTTGAATCAGAGTACAAGACCAGTAAGGATTCACATCCATATTTAAAATGCATAAAGACCTGGATGGATGAAGAACAATAGTATTCATTTCTCCCATATTAGAAGCTTTTAAAGTTTAAGTGCTTTCCATCCCAAATATTTTAAAAAATTGTCCATTTAGGTAAAACCTGTTCAACAGTTAACTGAAATGAGGTTATCTTCCACCTGTATTGTGTAGAAAATTAGTGCAATTTTATCTGGGACTGTGAAGCTGTTCTGGTAATGAGTGTAACTCAGTGGTTGTGTGCATTTTTGTATGTAGCAGATCCCACTCCCTAGCATTGTTCATCATTGTAAGAATCTTGGTCATTCGGTCTGGGCAAGACTTCTTTCTGAGCCCTTGGTTTCTGTGTAACTGCAAAAGCCAGAAAGCTAAAGCTGACAGGAGGAAAATCAGCTCATTTGATATGTGGTGCTGCAGAAATATTATATTGATGTTATGGACTACTAAAAAGACAAATCCTTATAGGAGGGCTGATTCAAACAAGGAAGCTATGGCTGTGTATTTGCAAGAGCTGAGTAGAGCAGTTGATGACCAGGGATCTCTGAGGGTTTTCATTCATGGGGTCACCATAAGTTGAAGTTGACCTGATAGCAAATAACACCAACAACCAGTCAAAGCAGAAAGTATTATGACAATGGACCCAGCTTCATTACCCTAGTCTGACAGCTTCATTCCCCATGCCATTATATTAGGCCATTGCAGTGGCTTCGCTAGGATTGGTGTCATCCAGTGCAGTAACTCATGATGTCACCCTCCCATTGACCACCTCCATTTCACACCATACAGAATCCTTAGTATGGTACTTGTAAATCTTAATGTCCATATACTATTGAATGCAATGCTAACAGTTGTCACATAAACAATTAGCAAAATTAAAATTATATCTTCAAATTGCAATATCATAATCACAAACTAAATGTATTTACAACAACAACAACAATGTATATTTACATGTGTATGGTGAATATTTGGTTGACATGATATTTTAAAGAAAATTTTAAAAGAATTTTAAAAATTCAAAATACAAAATATAATTTTGAAATTTGAAGTTTTAATTTTAAAAATTTTAGGGCCTCTCCTTTCTCCTCCCATTGAACTTCACCCCACTCCCATCATCTTTTAAAGCATTTTAAAGGGAAGAAGATGAATGCCACAACCCGTTTTTGCCAAAAGATAGGTGTTAGGGTGCCACTTGGTGTGGTCTGTATCCCCCGCACCCCTCCTAGTGACGTGACTGGGCCATTGCATTTGAACTGGGTATACAGGTTGGATGACAGTGCTCTGACTGCCTCTACACTGTTTTCCTATTACATTTTAATCAATCAATCAGTCAATCAATCATTCAATCAATCATTTATTTATTTACGGTGATAGACCAAATATAAAATTGAATGAAAGGAGAGGCCCTAAAATTTAGATTTATAAAATTTTATAAATCTAAATCTATTACATTTAGCTTTCTAGATTTCGTTAAGCAACCCCTAATTCTGCTGGATGGAGAATCTGATGTGCTTGCTTTTCTGCCACCCACATCTCTCGCACAACAATGAAGAATAACTGCTAGATATTTTATTCCAAACATATTTTTAGCATTTTCATAAGGATTTATACCAGAGGCTTAGGAGGCTTCAGTTAAAGCACTGACTTGCCTTTGAGATACCTGACCATACTTGAAAAGGAAAAAATGAAGGCATACAAATAATAAGTACTGCATAGGATTCAAATCTAATCGCTGCGTTCTCACCAGCAAGATGTCAAGAGATAAAAAGGTGAGAAAGTACAAGCATGCTATAATACATGAATAAAATCATTGCAGGCAGATGGCAGTCACTAGGAAGTGTAGCACAGCAGTAGAAGCTGACTGCTAGAACAAGTCACATTAATAGCCACCTTGCTGAATGAAAGAAACACTACTGGTTTTTTTTTTTTTTTAAATACAAATCTATGGATTTAAACAATAGCACACAAAATATCATCTATGTCCATTTTCCCTGCACATTCAAATAGCCATCTCATTGCAGACACAGAAGAAGAAAAAAAACACTTTAAAGAGGGATATAATTTGCACTTAACAAAAATAAATTTCATACTGAGTCACTAACCTTGAGAAGTCCAAAGAGTTATAAAAATATTTATTTTTAAAGGTGATTAACTCTGTAGTTTATCCCTTAACAGGAAGAAGAAGGGAGAGGGTGATGCAAACCACATAAACACCAAATGACCTTTATTTTATTAATCCTTGATTTAAATGCTGTACCTACCGGTATACATTTTAACTAGCATCCTCTAATGTGCAGCTTAAAGTATTCAATTAGTCAATAGCTCACAGGAAAAAGAATTAGGATCATTCGTGTTCTTGAAAATATCCTAAAACATCATTTTGAAAATGAAAAGAAGAAGGAGGAGGAGGAGGAGGAGGAGGAGGAGAGGAGGGAAGGAAAAGAAAAGAAAAAAGCTTGGCTCTGAGTTGTCACAAAGTGTTCCCATATATTACTGAGGTGTTTGCCAAATGCTGTCTTTTGGGCCTGCATAATATCTGATATGGGCTGATTCACACTGCAGAATTAAAGCAGTTTGACACTACTTTAACTGCCATGACACTATCCTACAGAATCCCAGGATTAATAGTTTGGGGAAGTATTCAGTCAGGTCTGTCAGGAAGCTCTGATCCCTCACCAAGATACAAATACCAGAATAAAGTCATGATAAAATCATGGTAGTTAAAGTGGTGTCTGACTGCAGCAATTCTATAGGGTGGATACACCCATAATATATTCCTCCCTACCCTACCCTTTCCTTTCATTGTACAGTAGTGCTTTTCTTTTGCCAAAAAATAAATCTATATTGTTAAGCCTCACACATTCAGCAACAAATAGAAGTCTTTTAGAAGTATGAAGTATAGGTTGGATTTTTTTAAAACCAAAAGTCTAAGGATCCCACAACCACCATGGCCAATGCCTATGGTTTCTGGAGGCTTTGCCTGAAGCTGGTGAATCAATTTAAATAAGAGTATTCATCACGTAATTCACTTGAACCATCTACAGAGACTAGAAGTGAATCTCCAGCCTTTTAAATTGGAGGTTTGTTTGTTTTTGTAACTCTCACTAGAGGGATGCTTGGAACTAGACCTGAGACTTTTTTAGGCTGAACATGTATTCTGGAACATATTCTTAGATTATGATTTCAGTTAAATGGAAACAAACTATTTATTTATTCTTCTTGTAGTGTAGTGATTTGAGTGTTGGGCCAGGACTATACAACACCAGGATTTGAATACTTCCTCAACTATGGAAACCCACTGGATGGATGCGATCAAGTCACACTCTCTCAACTTCAGAGGAAGGAAGACAATGGCAAACCTTCTGTGAATCAGTCTTATCAAGAAAACTTTAGGGACCTTATCACACAGAGCCTTACCATGGGTAAAATATTCCTGAACTGTTTCAGAAGCATTAAGGTGTGATTGTCTGTCACACTTCTCAAACATCATTGAGGTGTCTCACTTTTCTTCCATTGTCAATGCATTCAAAGAGAAGCCATTTTTTGAATAAGGAAGATTCCCTTATTTAAAAAAATGTCTTTTCCACAAACACTTCGTCTACGGGAGAGAAGCAGGATGCCTCGATGACATTTGAGAAGCATTACAGACGATCACACCTTCTCACTTCTGAAACAGTTCAGGAACGCTTTGCAAGCATTTTACCCATGGTAAGTGCCTCTGTGTGGTAAGGTTCCCTAGGTAACACCATAAGTTACCATAAGACTAGAAAGTGCAAAACAATTCTCTCCCCAAACTGGTGCTCAAGACATTTCACAACAAAATTAAGAAAACACAAGGTTCAGTACCCTGAATAGCATATTGAAAGTTCAGACTAAAATCTGGAGCAGGTACAAATAAAAATGTTTTTACAGTTACTGGGTATGAACACAACCCATAAAGGTGTGTTACTTTAGAAGTAATTTATATTAAAAAAAAAAACCCAATAAAGAAATATAGTACCCATTGGTTAACAGCCAGGTTTGAAGGATTTCAATGAAAGAACTAACTTGCCTTTGACCCAACTGGCCATGTGAAAACGGCATGCAAATAGTAAGAAATACTAGTACTAAGGAAATTGTAGTTGTATTAGTATTAACAAGTTTTGTAGGAGGGGATGTGGTGGCTCACCTCACAGTAGGGCAGTGCATGCAATTCTGGGTTTCAGTGTGAACTTTAAAGAAACTGTCCAAGGTGTTAAATTTATTTTCAGAGGATAAGGTTCAAAATATGGACAGATGCAACCTAAAACTCAAAGTAGGTTCTTCACCTCATTAACATCAAAGGTACTCAGCTTCTTGGGGAGTTTTATGCACATACTCTCTCACATACACCTTTATTCTTAGAATTAGGAGCTGGAGCATGTTCAGTACACAGCATTCCAAGGTGGGCTGATTGCTTTTAGAAGATTTTAGGCAGGCCCAGGAAAATAGAAATATGCTTCAGCTGAATTTATAAAATTACAGAACTCCCTTTTTTAAAAAAATGAAATCCAGTATGGAGTGATTTAAGCACTATACTATGACTCTGGAGACAAGGGTTCAAATCCCCATTAGCCATGGAGACCCATTTTGGGCAAGTCACACACTCTCAGCCTCAGAGGGAGGCAAAGGCAAACACCCTATGAAAAAATCTTACCAAGAAAACCCTGTGAGAGGCTAGTCTTAGTGTCGCCATATAATGGGAATGACTTGAAGGCATACAACTACGACTACGACTACTGCTACTACTTTTATCCATTTGTGGTACTGAAGTGTGAAGGGAGGAAATCCTATTTCCCCTACAGAACCACTGAATGTTCAGTCAAAAGAATTATGAGCTATTTCTTGTGGTTTGAACATAACAGAATTCTGAAAATAGTTCTTATTTTCATTATACTGAGGATGGATATAAGCTGCTGTAAAACAATACTGACCAGATGGTACAGCAGTGACATTTGTTAAAAGTACTGTATGTTGTCATTATTTCTTGATACATGTGTTAAATATAATGCACTTATTCATGAACATTTCAGTTGATATTTATAATCATATACCCCCTTCTTTTTCAATGCCCTTTTAATTAGGTTGGCTTTGTGCAACCACAGAAATAAGTTCTGCTGTGAACACAGACTGAATCCGCCCACATTGCCTGTAAATATTGGCCTACTAGTGAACTACAATTGCATGAAGCATTCGTACATTACAAAGAGTGTAATCTTTGTATGTTGTTTGGCCTTAAATCATTCTAATATTTTTAAAGGTATAATAATTAGGATGATGTTCCCTCTTTTAACCACAAAAATCCAGCTGTCACAAATGGTACTTTTAATTAAATTCAGCTTTCTCCAGCCCATAATATAATTGCCATAATGAATCATCTATAGTGCACTTAAGTGTTACTGCAGTTTCTTCTGTAACATTACTGTAGGCATCTGGCTAACATCTCCAATATCAATAACTGGCTAATGTTCATTATATTTTGAGCATGACTGCTAAATGGGACCAGAAACTCTCATTGCATTTCAATTTTTGCACTGGGTAGATCAAAAGACCGGGAAATGTAAATATCCATCTAATGTTTATCACATATCTCTTGGATTCATGGCCATATGATTCTGCTACTTATGGTGGGGTGGATAGAATGCCAGTCAGGATTTACCAGTTGAATGCTTACTGGTTTGTCATAGATCAGCAAAGACTTTCCTTCTCCTTCCCCTTCCTTTCAATTAAGATTGTACTGTAGCTCTGATTGATAGGTTGCAAAAATGCAAGAAACCATCATATTTTGCAATCTGTCCACAGATGCTTTGCATTATCTTCCTCCACACACACAGTATGCTGTTTTCCACTCACACTGCCCAGTTTTCTCAGCCCCTAGAACTCAGGTACTTCTCATGGCAACTATGGAAAATGAGTGCCTGCAACATCGCTGCTTCTCAAATATAATCCAGATAACCAGTTCCTACTATTTTGCTCCAATTACCTCCTTGTCCCCTCCTAGAACAATCAATTGTATAACAGTAAAGATACCCTAAAGGCACTAGATCCCATGGTTCCCATGATCTTGGGAGCTAAACAGGATTGGTTTTGGTTAGTATGAATACCAGTTGCTGTAGACTCTATTTCAGAGGAAGGAACTGGCAAAACCACCTCTCAGTATTCCTTGCCTAAGAAAATCCTATGAAATTCATGGGGTCTCCTTATGTCAACAGCACTTGAAGGCAGAGAGAAATTGAGGGGGTGGGGTTAAAAGGCTTACTTCATTCTCACATGCAAGAAGGTATTTAAAATGTTTCTCACTTCTGGTCAAGTTATGTTTTGTTTTTGTTGGGTTTTGTGTGTGTGTGTATGTTTTTACATTTTTCAGTTATTTTATCATTTTCTTTATCCATCTGTTTATCCATTTACCATTTATGCACATGTGCACTTTAGGAATGTTGTGTGTGTGTGTGTGTGTGTGTGTGAAGTTTAATTCATGCAAAGCAATCTTTTTGCTAAAGAATATAGTGTTTTCTTCACCAAAATTGGGTTCTGGAGAAATGTTCAAAAGCATTTTTAATGAAAATTTCCTCATGACATCCTGAAATCCAAATAAAATAAAATAAAGTCACAATTGCCAATATTCTTGATAGAGTGTCTCCTTGTTTCAGTCCATCCCTTCTCACTGAGGATTAAAACATTTGGAAGTATTCCAAACATTCTTGTATAACAGTGACAACAAAATGACTTTCCATTAGGACAATGTAATACTTCCAGCTGAGGCTAACATAGATTTTGATGGGCCTTGCTTGTCTACACAATTAAAGTATTCCAGTCAAATGTGATCTGGCCGTACACAATTCACAGGAGTTTGGGCTTTTTTTGCAGAAAGTCAAAAAATTCCTTAAACTAAACGGGAAAAGGCTCCTCAAAAATCCACAGAAATGCACATTATCACATGTGTGGCCATCTGTTGGTTTCTCATGGATGGGTGAATAGATGCAAATAAATGCACATTTGTAGAGGAAAGGGAAGACAAGTACAGTAACCATCATTATGAATGTATGAAAATCCACAGCAATGCACATAATACACTTACATGTAGACAAACCCAAACAGTCTATCTAAAGCAAGGATGGGCAATATTTTGTCTGCTGAGGGCTGCATACCTTTAGGAATAATCTGCTAGGGGTTGCATGCCAGAAGAAGGCAAGCCCATTTCTTTTCTATTTTCACCCTCTCCTCTCTCTCAAACAAACAAACAGCTTCATTTATATACCGCTTCATACCCTTAATGAGTGTCTAAGCGGTTTACAATTGTAAGCTATTTGCCCCCCAACAACCTGGGTACTCATTTTAGCGACCTCGGAAGGATGCAAGCCTGAGTTGAGCTTCAGCCCTTTGCTGGTCTTGAACTCGCCACCTTATGGTTTTGAGTGAGTGGCTGCAGTACAGGCATTTAACCACTGCACCACCAGGGCTGTTTTCCTCTCTCTTTTCCTATTTAGAGACCTGTAAAGGAAAGTGCTGGTTTCTCTTTAAAGGACCATCTGCAGTGGGATGGGGGGGGGGGGCGGGGGCTTTTGGAATTTGACTGAGAGTTACATAAAATCAGAACAAAGGTTGCAAATTGTGCATGCAGATATAGGAAATACTGTTGACATGTCATCAAAATCAAAATAAAATTTCTATCTGTTGGTTCCTTGTCAGGTAAAATATCCTAGGAGCATCAGAGCAAGGAAGCAAGGAATGCTTGATAGGATTACTGTTCTTCCCTGGAAAGTGTTACCTGCAAATCCTTAGACCAATGAATACTGCTGAAGGCCTTTGCTGGCCAGAAGGGAAAGAGAGGCAGTGACCAGACTGAACTAGAGGAGCTGGGAAAGGAAAATGTGGTTTTTTCTCTGGAGGTTCAAGAGAATGGCATCATTTCTCTTCCCTGGCAGGCAGTACAAATTTTGATTGGGGAGAAGGTTTCAAACGTTTCACAGGGGGGTTAGTTTAATAGTTTCTTGTGCAACATCCAAAATAAGGCATAAGTCTAGATAACACCAAGTTGCATACAAATATGTTACTGACAAGTTTCCAGCTATAGTCTTAGCCAATTACATATGTTTTCTGGAAAGAGAAAGAGGAAAAGATCAATGGGGCTTTTTACATTGGCAAGAAAGTGTGACATGAAGTTGCACTTTCCTTAATGCTTAGCAGCTAGACAGCAAGCCCCAGGTGTGCATTTAAAAAGTACAGGGCAGCTAGACTGAGGTTTTTTCTGTGGCTCAGCAACTACATGGGAAGCTGTCAAAACGCTACAAACACAGGTGGAGCAGCTACATGGGCGGCAAGGAACGTGGCTTTTAGCCGCGCTTTAAACATTTTTTTTCCCTTGCTGGCTGCGAATTGCGCAATTGCGCAGGTACACCATACAGTCGGAGCTTATCACATGGGGGAGTACAGGACCATTCCGAAAGAGGGAGAAAGTGAGGTCAGTTCGGAAATGCACATGATTACGCACAAGCTCATCACACACAAAACAAGAGAGCATCTACACAAAAAGAAAATGCAGAGTCAATACGAAAGAATTCATCACATGTGAACATACTGGTCGGCTTTCTGTTGCAAATTAAGTCATCTTGGGAAATGGTAGCAAAGGCTCATGGGAGTTGTAGTCTGTGTTCTGTCAGAGCATTATATTGAGTTGTCTTGAGGTTTCAGCCCTCTGTCCAGGAGGGATTCCCATATGTCCTCCATTCTTGAGCAGAGGCCCCCCTTTTCCAAGTTGACCAGGCACGTCCTCCTTTGCCAGGACACGTCCTACTTTTCCAGCCTTCTTTTTGAAGAGGAAGCAGGAGGGCCAGGCGTGCTCTGGCCAGGCTCTGGGGGTCTCTTCCTGGCTCCTTCCCTCCCTCCCTCCCTCCCTCCCTCCCCGCTGCCTTCCTCCTCCCTTTGGCTGAGAGAGTGTGACTTGCAGGGAGGAAGGGCAGCGGTGGTGCTCCAGGTCCTCCTGATGCTGGGCCAGGGCAAGCTGGAAACAGGAGGAGGAGGAGGAGGAGGAGGAGGAGGAGAGGGACATGGGGCCCCTCTGCTGCCCTGCCTCCCTGCAAGTCACACTCTCTCAGCCAAAGGGAGGAGGAAGGCAGCCAGGAGAGAGCCATGGAGCCTGGCCAGAGTGTGCCTGGGCCTGCCTTCTCCTCCCCCCTTCGGCTGAGAGAGTGTGACTTGCAGGGAAGCAGGGCAGCGGAGGTGCTCCAGGTCCCTCCCCTTCTCCTCCTCCTCTTGCCAGCTTGCCCTGGTCTGGCTGAGCGCCTCCAGTGCCCTGCTGTCTCCCTAGAAGTCACACTCTCTCAGCCAAAGGGAGGAGGTGAAGGAAGGTGCAGGCGCACTCTGGCCGGGCTCTGAAGGTCTCTTCTTGTCTTGGCACCTTCCCTCCCTCCGCACTTGTATCGCTGCCTTTAAATGGGCGCTTTAAAGATACAGAGCCCCATTTAACCGTTCAACTACACCTTAGCCTTTAGATGCAATAGGGGTGCTTTTTACATTGGCTAAAAGGGGCGGTCCAAACTCGCCCCTTCTAGCGGCGAGATGAGGCCTAGGCTGCCACACGGGCAGCCCCAGAGGCCTCATCCTGCCACAACGACCCGCCGCAAAAAAGAGCTCCGGGATCGAGCTCTTTTTTTGCGGCGCGGGAAGGGCGCGATTGGCGCCCTCCCGCGCCGCCAGAGCGCCAAAACGTGCGCAGCACATCAAAACGCTGCGCACGTGATGACGCTTCTACGGCGCCACCGTGTAGACGCCGCCATCTTTAAATGGCGGCGTCCATGCGTTTTAGGCTTAGGGAGGGTGTAAAGGCTACGCCCTCCCTAACCCTAAATGCGGGCTTTTTAGCCCTAAAAGCGCCTTTTTTTGCCCGTGTAAAACGGGCCAGCAATGCTGCACCCTTTTTAAAAAAGTAGTGGGGAAATCAAACTACTTTTTAAAGGCACTTCTTCTCCCTTAAAACTCCAAAATAGTGTTTTCATGGCACACTTTCCATTTTTCTCATCTAAAGGCTGGGCTTTCATGCAGCCTTCAACACACCTCTTTTTGCCAATGTAAAATGGGCCAGCTCCTTTTTAAAGCACTTCTTCTCCCTTAAAACTCCAAAATAGTGTTTTCATGGCACACTTTCCATTTTTCTCATCTAAAGGCTGGGCTTTCATGCAGCCTTCAACACACCTCTTTTTGCCAATGTAAAATGGGCCAATCAAATCATAACTTTTTTTCCAATTTAGTCTCCCTTTAAACTAAGCATAAACCTGAAATAGTTAAGAATGAGAGTAGGAGATGGGGAAAAAACTGAAACTTTCCCCATTTCCCCCTTCTTATTTTTCTCCAGATCTGGGTGTATTTTTTAGTACAGTATCGTATATCACACTACAATATTTAAATAAGAACTGTGGAAAGAGCCACCAATATTCATATTATTGCCTTCAGTGGCATGCATTTTAAGTGGAAACAGTTTGGAATAAAAACTTGAACTATCAAGGTTGTGACTGATATTATCTCTTTAAACTTTGAATACAAAACCATTGCAAACCATCTTCCAGCCCATTCATTATATATGAATAAATGGCAAGAAATGCAGTAAGTTGAGAATTATCCTGTAATTTTTTTGCAATTTTAGCTGCTGTCAGAGAGAAGAAATTTGGCTTCCAGATACAAACATCAAATGCTATAGCTACCCTTATGAAAGTATGTTTCCACCTACATTGTCAAAGAGAAGGAGTTATTCAAGCAGTCAGTTCTGTATTATGTGCACTATGAATGCAGTAGGAGTAACCCACTAATAGCACAGATTGCACAGAGAAGTACTCTGCAACAGATATAAACTATTGTGTTCAGAGAGCATAGCTGTAGCACACATAACTTATTAGCTGACAGCACTCATTGTATACAATGCGTAAGAAACATGGAGTTCCCATCAGGGGACTGCATCTGCACCTATCTCTGCAGAGATGATGCAAATAGTTCTGCAGATGACTTTAGTTAGTTCACATTTGCAAGATTTTATATGCAAGATTTGAGGGACTTTTGTACCCTGAAGTATATAATCCTCCTCTCTCCCCACATTCTGCAGGAAGTGCCATAGCAGAAGGGAAAGAATAAATAGGCGAATATTTCTGGAGATCTGGAGAAGAAAAAAATTGCTAAACTGAAAACAAGAGAAGAGGAAATGTAAAAGAAGCCGGAATAATTGATGAAACTAAGACCTAAAAGAAAAGAATCTGGAAATTTACAGAAAGAGTCTTGATGCATAGATAGACAAGGCCAGTTGAGACACTGGGATAAGGGTGAGAATTATTATCATGGGATCACATTTTAAGTTACTTAAAAATGACAGTAACACTTTGATGAAAGCCACATAATTCAGGGTTTCTGTAACAAAGATTCTCTGACATCCATTAGTTTCATCACCACAAGAGTAGTTTTCTAGAAAATGGGAACTTCTGGCCTGATCATAGTTTTGTTTAGCCAATGCTACTAAACACATATGGAACAGAGATAGATTGATTTGCCTTTGTCCCCCAATTTTTTCAGAGTTTAGTTAATCTAAATAATCTAACATAAATCTAACTAATCTAAATATATTGAAAAGAAATTCTTATTCATCCTCAGTTCACTTCCTTTTACTGTTTTGGGAGGGAATGCAGGAGAAAATAGATATAATTATAGGCAGTACAAGGTGCTAGTGGAGTGGCTGTGTCTTCATGTGTTTTCACAAATTTGGTAGTGTTTTCTATGTGATTTTCTGTGTGGTTTGGCAGCAAAAATATACCTTTTTTTAAAAATAAAAAGAGGTGACTTTAGACAACTGGTAGAGAGGCTTCAGGAGTGGAGAAAATTGGGGCCTAGGAGCTACATGTAGCCTGTGGGTTTCACTGTGCCCAGATAAGTTAGCATCATGACAACAAAATGAATAAGAAGACAACTGACCTGGTCAGAGTTTTACCCTGTATGACATGATTGCTACATAAATTATAGGAATTATTTATAAAATTGCATTTGTGCATATAGATGAGCCTATATACATATTATGTGTATCAGTGTCCTTTTCCTCTTCATTGTGATGATTCCATATCCCACTGTGCATTTTGTACAGTGGGGAGGATATAGATTTGATGGCTTCCCATGAGGAGAGGATGTGACAACAGTCTGCTTAGTACTTCTCACCAAAACAGAGAAAGCTGGAACAAGCCAAATAAATTTATACCCCTGCCACCCTCCAGTGTCTTGCTTCAATGATTTCGATTCATCCTTTCACCTCTAATACAGTGTAAGTTCACTGGTCATTTTTGCGCTCGGTAGGCATTTTTTCACCTTTCCCTTTCCCTTTTGTTTGTTTGTTTTTTGCCGATCTACACTGTGCAATGGGGACTTGGAGATTGGCCTGCATGGTGTCTTAAATAGGTGGTCACTTGATAGGAAGTCGGGGGGGGGGGAGGAATGCAATGATAACCCATGATGTCCTTTTGGTGAAGAACAGGCCTCCAGAACTGCCCCCATATGTCATGTAACTAGGGAGGTAAGGAATGAGGTTCTCCTTGGGGCTGGGCAGGGGAGGAGGTATTGCCCTCAATAGAAGTCATGCAACATTGGGGTTAGATCCTTTGGTTGACTTTCCAGCAGTTGGCCAACTGGGGAGCAACCCAATTTTTGTATTTTCCTCCAGGCTCAGATATTTCACCCGAGGGAAGTAGTGGAGGAGGTCTAGAAGAAAGCAACTGCCTCAGGTGGCCCCACACTAGTTTGCTCCCTCTTTTTTTTTTTTTTTGCATTTATCAAAAAATAAATTCAAATATGTGATAATTTGAATAAAGTGGTCCATGTTCTATCCCAAGTTCTGTGTCTCTTCCTTGTTATTTCATGGATTGGTCAAAATGTTTTTTTCTTTGTTATTGAAGTGTGAGGAGCAAGTCTTTATCTGAAGGTGGCACTGCTGCTAATATCTCAATAGGGATCAGATGGCATATTTGTCGAGTAAAGTTTCTAGTTCTTGATCTGAGCAACCCTTCTTTGCCTGTCCTCCTCCTTTTCACCTTCTTCAGACTCATACCCCTTAGAGATGATACTATATAGAGACAGATAAGGATATAGACACATGTTTACACACAGAGAGAGACATGAACACTATAATGGAAATAATTCTGGGTTGTCGTATTATGGACAACATCCACTTGGTAAGAAGATGTGGCTCATTTATGTTAAGTGGAAATCAAATATAGAGTTTATGGATTAGAAACATTTTATACACACAAAAGCATTTTTCCTTTGCACTTTCTACTTTCAGATATGGTGGAAAATTGAAATGACAATATGAGATGCTTTTCTCATATCCCTTTTCCACTTCCAAACCTAAAAACTCTGTGTCTATTTAGTATGCATCTGTTTCCCCCCAAGATCTGATGTTATAATTACAACAATAAGCACCAAACAAAGGGGGAGGGGGGTTAAATATTTCCTTGAACCAATATTACTGCCTCAGGGGGAATCACTTCAAAGTTTTGTTTATTCAGAACTGTCATAATGTATGAAAAATGTGGAAAATAGTCATGTGTTTTGAGAGGGATTATTTGATTGCTCTGTGTTTTTAATCCATTATGCAACAACTAATTTGTTAGTTGAAAAAAAATCTTGCTTTCTCACTGGACATTACATTTCACTAGGGGAAAATTAAAATAACATCCTCCAGAACTCTCTGGGGCTATATGTGCATGTTGTGTATCATCAAATTGTTTCTGTCCTATGGCAACCCTATGGCAAACCTATCATGGAATTTTTTGGCAAGATTTGTTCAGTTTCTCAGGCTGAGAAATTGTGATTCCTATTCAAGAACTCAAACCACTATACCTCACTACCCAAAAAAGCCAAAAGGGGAGGTTAACTAAAACAATAGCCTCCCAAGTGAATTCTGATTTTGAAAAGTCAGGAAAGTGTGTGTGTGTGTGTCAGTACAATCTTTTAAAAATATGAATCCCCACTCTGGATGCTTCTAAAAGAGACAATTCTTCCCTTCCCTTCCCTTCCCTTTCTTATGACAGGAAAAGGGGTAATCCTGTCCAGGGAGTCTGCAGGGACTGAGAAATAAAATAAGAAAAATAAAGACAAAAATCTTTGTGGTCCATGTGTAGTCCCTGTCTACACCTTGCCCACTGGTCTGGTCAGTGGTAAGTCCCATGAGCTCAATGATACTTCTGCTCAGGATTACATACATTGGAAAGGAAACTCATTCAACTTTATGGCTACAAACATAGGACACATTCATTTGTTTCCAAAATTCATTTATACATATTATCCTGTGTGTAAACATGTTTGAGTGTGCTATAAAAATTGCGGTACATAGTGAAAGTATAAATTAGATGATGTATTTTTACAGAATAACCCCTTTTGCATGAATTCTCCACAGAGCCAAGCTAACATCTTCATTGCAGCCTAGAATAGCCTCATGATTTTTAGTGTGATTTATTCTGATTCTGATTTGCATATTGTACCCATTATTACAGTTCTATGTCCAAAATAAACACATTATTCATTCATTCATTCATTCATTCCATCTGATTTCATTTCATTCTTGCTTCTTAAAGTAAGATAAAGAACATACACCCTTCCTTAGGACACAAACCAGAATAAAATGCTTCCCTGCGCAAAAACTTACGACTAAAAAAGGTTATGAATGTTTGCTATCTGTAAGTAATTAAATAATTTTACATGATTAATATGCTGTTTTTGAATCATTTAATTGATGTGATTTAAATATCAACACCTCAAAACTTTTATATTATTCAAAGGAATTATATGTAAACTTTCAATTCCATTAAGACTATGAGAAAGAAAAAACTTTAATTTACCACTCACTATTATGTAACAGATTGGATTGAAATAGCTGTAAAGGTGCAATGTTGGTTTTAGCTTACAGGCTAAATTTCAGGCAATTAAATTTGATCTCCACCACTCAATCAACTAAAGGTTTTGCTTGCAACCCTTCACACATGGTGATATGACACTTACAGAATCATATTTGAGAGATTAATACCGGGTCAGTGAGTTGAAAAACTGCCATTCAGGACTTGATCTTGGGTGATCATGCTGACTGGCCTGTTTCACATTCGGCTTCCAGGACCCTGGGATGGACTCTGTGTCTGAGCATGAAGGCTGTGATAGCATGAAAGCCCAGAGGACATGCCAGGTCTACAGTTACAAGAGGAGAGACTCCAGCAGCTATAGGAGCAGAGCATTCAGCAACCACAGGAGCAGAGTTCTCAACAACAATGGGAGCAGAGTTTCCAGCAGCCAAAGGAACAGAGTTTCCACCAACCGTCAGTCTCAAAGGAACAGCCAGACTTACCAATACCAACCCCATCAAAATACTTCAGGACAGAGAAAGATGCAGACACTCAGAATATCTATATAAGATGCACACTACAATTCAGGAGCATTTTCAAGACCCAAGAAGGCTATAAATAACTCAGCACCTCCCCTAGACAAGTGTGAATTACAACTATCCTCTTCCTTGGGAGAAATCTATGGTAGTGCCATGTTCTGTGACTGCTGGCTGTTTGCCTTGAACTCTGCCTGGACTTCTGACTCCTCTTCTGAACAACTTTTGGACTGTCTGCCTGGACTGAAGACTGATTCATAAATGACTTTGACTGGACTTGACTATAGATTCATTCACACTACATAATAAACCAATTTTTGAGTCAAATCAGTGATATGATTTAGTACTGAATAGATGTTCACACTATTCAAACCATGATTGAATCTGCCCATTTCAATTTACTCTACTTTGCATTCACATTCATTAATAGGAGTGAATCAAAATAGAGTTGTGTAACGGGGCGACTGTGCCAAAGGAAACCGAATCCAATCGACAGCACATACACACTTGTGCTGAATCAATTTATTTAAAAAGATGCAGGGAATGCCATGAATTTGAAAGAACCAGTTTAACTGGATTTAGTGCTGCCCCTCCCCAGCAACCTGCACCAGAAATTCAGCGCAAGTGCAAAAAAATGGCTCTTTAAACCAGTTTACAACAGTTTGAAAAGCGGTTTATTATAGTGTGAATGAGGCCTACCTCTGTTTCTCAGCTGATATTTTGGTGAGCTCAAACACTCTCTGTCTCCCTAAAATCTCTGGAACACTGAGCCTTTTGATTTGCTTCCCAAAGGCAAAACAGGACAGCCTGGATAACAGACATTTGGTTGGGAGAGGCTGGGGGTGAGTAATCGCTCTTAGTTTGGCCTACCAGGTTTCTCTGCAAGAAAAAATTTCTTCCAGCATTCTTCCAGCATTCATGTGGCATTATCCTACAACTTCCAGCATTATCCTACAACTATTTTTGCATAGTTAATCTCAAAGCTGCTATAAAATTCCTTTGTATACTGAGATTCCAGACTGACGTGGCCATGTCCTGAATTCTGCTGTGTAAACATGTATACAATTGCTCTATATTTGATTGTAAAATGAGCAAATGACTAGAAATCAATTATGGTGACTATCAAATAGCTCCAGTCTTCCTCATCAAAATGGAACATAACCTTACTATCCACATCATTAAATGGAATGAAAACATGGCTGTGTTAAATGTTCATCAGAATTGCAGAGGAAGGAAGAATGGCGAGACTTCCCTCACCCCAAACTAAAATTATTTCATCTTCCTCACTTTTGGTTGTGTATGCTCCTGTTCACTGACTCATTCAACACCATTGACATGATATCTTTTCTTTCCAAGGGGGTGCTACTTGTTGGTTGCATGATCCAATGGGTCAGGAATAACCAACGTGATAACAATGTGACAACATTAAACCTGCATATAGAGAATTACATGTGGCTATGTGATGACATCATGAGCCCAAAACCTGGTATTTTGAATAAAAGAAAACTTTCATCCTATTATGTAGTTCCCCTTTCCCAAAAATGGGAGGAGATATCCCTCAATAATGTGTGTGTGTGTGTGTGTGTAGTGACCCTAAGATGACCCTACCATGTATTTTTGGGTTTTTTAAATTTTGTTTGTTTAGTTTTTTGTTTTGTTTTTTGCAAGATTTATTCATAAGAGGTTTACCACAGGAGGTTACCTCAGCCTTTCCCTGAGGTTGTTGCATGTGACTTGCCCAAGGCCACCCAGTGTGTTTCATGGCCAAGCTGGGAATCAAACCCTGGTCCTCCAATCCACAAACTACATTGGCTTTGCTGAATAATACATCCTCCTCCCATGCCAGCCATGGATGCAAAGTAACAATATTACATGAAGAACAGGACAATCAGAATTAAGTAGACTTGTGTACTGGCCAATGTGTGCAGTATCGTTCCACGTTTAATGTGTACAACGTCTTTTAGCAAGCTTGTCCACTCGCCAATGTGCAGCTAGCTAGTTCTTTTCACAGTCTAATTCAGAATAGTATACTCTTCATTTGGAATTAAAAAAAAAACCCCTTGTCAACTTTCATCACTGAATTTCTCCAAGAATGCCTTTGAATTATGTAATGCTGTAAGATAATATTTTAGTTGCTATGGCCATGGCGCAATATATTCAGCTTTGGTGTGAAAATACAAATTAAACAACATCAGTACATAAAAGTGTGTCCTCCAAATTGTTTCCATCATGTTTCCTCTTGTTGCAAGGCATTTAGATCTCCTCTCAGACATATGGAGGCCACTTATATGTTTTTAATAACCAAGGCATATGGTTTGGATCCACTTTTATAAATTTTGACTCAGCACAACACTGGAAGGTGCATGAAGATTCTTTAGGAAAGACTCATGTTTCTAGAGCCCAACAATGTGGTGAGGTTATTTTAATATTACCCTAAAAGTTATTCTTGCAAATATATGTGAATTAGGAATAGCTGTGTGTATGTTCTAAGCCAGGCTTAGGCTTTCTTACAACAGCTCATCCAGAGTGGCCAGAATAAAGAGACATATATGAAATGCAGTGCACAGAGTAATAGATGGGGGGGGGGGGGATAAGTTCATGTCCCACAATGAGCCATGAAGCTCTGATGACTGAAATATCCTAAAGTTTTGTCTTGGCATTGTCCTCAATATTGGGACACCTTCCTAAAGTACCTAGATCAGGAAAACTACTTCACCCCATGACAATGGTGCACTGTAGTAACATATGTTTGGCTGAAAATCACAGGTGATATACTTTTAAAGGGCTAGTTAAACATAAGCGTCCTGACTCTGGTAGCTTGGACTTAAAAAGGCAACCTGTGTTTAACATAAAAGAGCAGAAATGTGGAAACCTAATTCTTCTGATAATTCAATTTGCCTGCAACTCTCACTCCAATAGACTATTAATTATACAATCTTTTCCAAAGCCAGGCACTGAGATAAGAATAAAAGATCTTGGAATCTCTGCTCCAAAAATGTGTAGGTCTTTTGTCTGCTCTTAGAAATCTGAATGAAGTACAAATCTGAATTTAATGCCTTTCGAGATCTCAAATGAAAGAAAAGGAAGTTGGATGTATTCCAGCTATGAATGTCCAAGTTGGAAGTGAACATGTGTTCAGTGATTGCTATCTATATATTGTAGTAAGATCATATGGCAGGGGATTTATTTGTGCATAAAATTAACAGGTATAGAGAGAATATTAAATGGAAATAACATTTGATACATACACACAAATATACAAAAAAGAAAGAGAGAAACAGAACAGACATACAAGTGGAATAGTGTGTATATTGTGCATATATTAACTTTTGTATATTAACTGGTCCTGCAGTTTAACAAATGTTTCACTAGAGTGAAGCAGGAGAAATACTAGGGAGAAAAGCATCTGTCCCAAACACTCTACATCTACACCAAAATGATAATTATACAGCACTCAGCTGCCAAGATAAAACTGGAAATATTTGATCAGCAGCAACAAATTCTTTGGAAGAACAGGCTGCAAGGCTGGAAGGTTAGATTTATCTCTGGTAAGTCATGTGGTTAGACTGTTGATAGGCTTTCTGAGTGTCTTTGTCCACCTGAATTCCATTTCCTTTGACTTATCTTTCCTGCTAAAGAATGTATACACAGTCACTTCCAGAAAAGCTATAAAAAGAATACTGCCTGGCTGTGCAGACGGAACCTGAGAAAGCTGTAATTGGTTGTAGCGCTAAGAGATTTATTCAGCAGTTTCCATCTGAAGGAACTAGGAAAAATAACAAAGACATCCAGCATTACAGTAGTACAATAACTAGGCAGATTAGTCAACAATGAAATCTACTTAGCTACTTTGCTGAGATAAGTTTGATTGAATTCCCCCCCCCCTTTCAAATTAGGTTACACACCTTCCCTGTCACAGTACAAACAAAGCCTGGCACAGTCTAATCTTCTTACATTAGGGACATGCTCCTTAAACAGTAATTTAACAAGATTAAATGCTGTAGGCCATATATTAAATAATGACAGCCTCATAAGATTAAATGTACTTCAGATATACACAAGTGACCAAGCAGGTTCATCTTGGTGTACTTAAAGAATGAGATTTCAAAGGTGAGATTATTGAGGGAAGGCCGGTTTGTACGTGTAGTGGTTCTTCTTGAACGATGCACTCTCAAAATAACCATTCACCTAAAAGGTTGCCCCTTCTTATCTCTGTATGACCCACAGAGAAAATATGGATTATACAGTTATGTCTAGGGGAGTTATTCTTCACTAAGGGAAGAAACAGATGGCCCTAAAAGGGTAGCTTCAAGATGTTCCAGAGAAAGCTGGTTCGGGGCCACTGCAACCTCACACTGTGGCCTTGATCCAGGTTTTTGCCAGCCCAAAAGGAGGTGGCAAAATGCCACTCCTTTTTGAGCCACCAAAAATCTGACTTTTCAGCTGCTGCTATGGCTTTGCGGCACTCCTGCGATGTGCAGCATATAAATGCCACACTTCCAGAGCACCACAAAGCCACCCACCATCTTCGGGATGGCATCACAGTGTGCCGCATCCAAATGCTACACTCTGATGCCACCCCCAAGCCGGTGCAAAGGGGCAGTCTGTTTCTCCTCTGAGTTTCTTCTGGAAGGTAGCAAGGAGTAAATTCAGCAATTTTCTTCCTGCTGGGAAAAAGTCTTAGAAAACCAGACAGTTTTAAAGGTTATTCACAATTTGAGATTTATTCTATACAAAATTTGCATATGGTTGTTTTGCACTGAAAATATCATTTTCTCTTCAGGAAACAGCACTTTCTGCATGTAAAAGAATATTTAAATGCAAAACAGTTAATTTATGTGCAGAAAATGTTTTCTGTGTAAAGAAAAAAACTGTAATTGGGGATTCATTCTGTGAAAATTTGCACATCTTTGATTTGCATTTTTTTTAAAAAAAATGTTTTCTGCATGGCAAATAATATTTCAATACAAAACTATTGATTCCTGTACATAATGTGTTGTTTTCTATGCAAATCAATCAACAAATCCCTACAGGTTTTGTTTTTTTCCCCTGTGCGACATTTTCTGAGCAATATTATTTTCATCACAAAAAATCCTGTTTACTGCACAGAAAATGCTGTTTCCTGTTCAGAAAATGCTGTTTTCTGTACAGAACAACCATATGCAAAGTTCACGCATACAAGTACCAAACTGAAGATTATTGTCAGTGCAGGTTTATTCTAGTTGGAGTTCCTCAACACTAAAAAATTATGTTTTTCAACCATTTTTCAAATATTTTCTAACATTTGAAATTATCCCTAATTATCTCTAGACCTTGTGTAAATTGCTTATGACATAGAGATGCAACAAAATTCCTTTCATTCAGAAGAGGCATGGACTTGCTTCTCTCAAAGGTTCAGAAGGGCTCATCATAGTTCAGAATCTAGGCCCAGTTTCAAGACAAAGTCCCAGCATCTGTGATATGTGAAAATCAGAAAATCCAGTGATTAACTTTCAAGGTCCCCATTTAGCAGAAATGCCATGGCTTAGGTTAAGAAAAAGTGCTTCAGAGGCATATTTCCTGGAGTACTGGCATCTAATTTAAATGATAAAACATTCCCCAGACCAGGATTTTTTTAATTATTATTTGTTTCAGGTTCCATGTAGCAGGAGAATGTGTAAAAGCTATTGGTGCCCTATACATCTGAATTATCTTTTTTTTTTTTCTTTGTTGCCAGATCAAATGTAGTTTTAGGCATGGAAACATTTTAAGTATTGAAGGTTGGACAGTTTTCCATTGGTTAATTTTCCAAGGAGTTAGATTGCCCATCCCAAGATAATCTAATTCCTTATCGCATTCCACTCTGATTTTATTTACATAAAATTTAATGCTTTCCAACAAAATGCTTTATGAAACAGAGTCACTTTCTGTATCTTTAAGGATATCATTAATGCTTTCAGATCAGGAGGGGTGACTGAAGAACTTAGACCAAATGGTCTACATTTAGGCACCAAGAGAAGCTGTATTGTCACAGTGCACCCAGAATGCAATATTGAAAATGGCATTCTTGGTCTTGGTCTGGACAAATCAATTGAAATAAAGTATAACTACTACCAGAAATCAATTTCTTCCATTAAAAAAAGTTGCCTTATGATCTTCAGATTAGGATTATGCCAAAGAACGATCATGAAGATACATTTTTCATTGATAAGATATTGTTTGTCAAGACACCCTGGCAGCAGAGATCACAATGGATGCTGCTTCCTGAACTGAACAAAACCTAAGATATTACATTTCAGGCCTCAGAACAGCAGTCCTTGAACAAAAGAACTACAAAGATAGATTAGAAAGAGAAACAACAGAATTGGAATTCATCCACAGACTACAGTCCATCAGCAATGGATTGAACAAAGATAATGGCTTGCTGGCATCCTACACACATTTCAACACTATTAAACCCCATCCTATCGATACTATCTAACACTATGTATTCAATACACATCTCAGTACTATCTAACCCCATCTATTATCTTCACTTAGAGGCTAGTTTCTAATGGCAAACTTGACTTGCCACTTCATTTCCATATACAAAAGCTAGTTTCTAATGCCTTTGTTCACAAATAATCATCTTTAAACCTGGACTTGCTACTTCATTTCCATACAGAAAGGATTTTCAATTTCAATTGACATTCCCACACACCAATAGCATATATAAGCCTGTCCCTGGCTTTCCACTCCACTAAATCCATCTGAGGAAGTAGACTTAAATCTATGAAATTTCATGGTGTCAGCTTCTTTCTTTCAGTCAGTCAGTCGCAAAAGTGCTACAAGATCTCTCTGCATACTGATTCTACAGAATAACCTAGCTATATCTTTGAATTTTAAAACCTAAGGTATCTATCCAAAGAATGGAACTGAGTAGACTGATTCCAAGACTGCTCAGGGAGTATCTGAATTAGACAGTATTTCCCAGTTATTTGTATGACATGCCTTGCATTACAAACTCAAATAAGGAAAACCACCTTCTGAAAAATATATTTTGAATGAAAACAAGATACTAAAAGCCTCATATGAATTTCTTAAATACAGTAGTGATTTTCTGAAAGTAAACCTGAAGGTTATACAATGAAATGCCTAGGAGAACAAACAGTATTACTGATAAAACATCCACCTTAATTCTCATTTCTGATAATATTGTACACTTGCTTTATACTTACATTTAGCATCAGCCCACAAATGTAAATTGGTTACAAGCTGGGAATTTGCATAAGCCTAGTAGGCAATATAAAGTGGAAAGATTTTCTTAAAAGTGTGGGCAATAATGTGGTTGATGACATTAAATTATCAAGCTCATTAAAAAGTGATCAATCATAAAAAGGAAGAGAAAGAACAAAGATGCTTACCCCCACTCCCAACATTCTTTCTTGAGTCAAGAGCAGGTAATGTGGTGTCATTATTAGAGCCACAGATTTCTATAGAAAATGCAGGTAATTGATTTTACACTTTCCTCTTGCAAATGACTTGAGGATGCATTCATTTCACAGCCCCTCCCACCTGTACTCTGGTATTGGGTTAAGCAAGAGAATTTATGGCATATAGTACTGAATTACTAAGTGCATTAAGCCAAATCAGCAGCAGTCTGAAAAAACACTCAATGCTCCCAAGATTGCAATTCTGGTCTCAGCATGATGAAACTGCATTGTAAGTATCCATAACTATCTGTTATAATGATGAGACTGCATCATAATTATCTGGCAACCTCTCTGGGAGATCTTCACTTCCATGTGAGACCAACATGCCAAATGTTGGGAAGGGGTTCTGGGTTTCACAATTTGTACAACATAAAATTTGCATTAAACTCCTGTTTCCATGCAAAACCTGTGTCTTCTCTCTTTCTGAACCTAAGTGAACAGATAGGAAGCATCATAAGACAGGATTTATGATGAAGGCCAGATCTTATCTGGGCTGTTCATGCAACATGGTAACTGATATTGCATTTTCCATACTGTACATTGGATAGATATGTTCAAAAACCATTTAATAAAGTGCCCAAATTTTATCCAAGATGAACAAAGAGAACAATAACAAAAAAGTCTTCCATTTCCCAATGGCTCACGTCTTTTGCCAGTCACATAAGGCAAATCCAGGGCCCATTCACATGACAATTTTATAGCTCTATGATTACATTTTAACTGTAAACCTATGATTCCAACCTATGGAATTATGGGATTTGCAGTTTAGGGCAACCAGAAATCTCACCCAGAAAATATAAAATACAAGAAATATGTATACAGGAAGATCCCAAGATGGACATCAATGCATGAGGCCTTCCATAAAAAAGAAAACCTCTGTCAGAGAGATTGGGTCAGATACGAAGATATCTTGCTCAAAACAAAAAAACAAACACACAAAAAAAGGAGATAGAATTAAAACAAAGGAAGAAATGTTAGAGGAAGGGATACAAATTCAATGGTTCCTTCACCAACAAATCTTAGAAGTATTTAATATAGATACCAAATTGCAAGAAATCATGGAAGAACCTAAAGAGCTAGGAAAAAAAAATAGCTCAGGGAGAAAAACAAATGATAACCAAAATCTACAAGATGTTATTACTGAATTGAATTGAAGGAAGAAACTATCAAAGAAAACATGATAAAATGGACACAAAACTTAGGCTGCATTCACACTGGAGAAATAAACCGGTTTAAGTGCCATGGCTCAATGCTGTGAAATTCTGGGAATTGTAGTTTGTTGTGGGGTCCAGAGCGGAGCTCTGCTCCGCTCTGGGCCTCACAACAAACTACAATTCCCAGAATTTCACAGCATTGAGCCATGGCACTTAAACCGGTTTATTTCTCCAGTGTGAATGCAGCCTTAGGAAAAGAAATCCACCTAACAAGCTGGGGAAAATATGGAATTACAATTTAAAATTTACCAAAATGTAATAACCTAATAGAAAACTTTTATAAGCATTTCTTCAGATGGTATATGACAATCAAAACTCACCAATATACACAAAAAGAATAAAGACAATTGTTGGAAGTGCAGAAAACAAAATGGGTCATTCTACCATATGTGGTGGCAGTGCAAAAAAGCTAAGGGTTTTGGAAACAAATTCATAAAAAACATATGTGATGTAATCAAAAAGAAATTGAAATGAGTCCAGAACTATTTTTACTAAACATGATGGATGTTTTAAAAGACTGACTGAATCATGAAGAAACAAGTGATTTATTTTACATGATTGCGGCAGCACAAATAAGCTATGCCAGACACTGGAAGGAAAAATACATAGCTCAAGTGGAAGAAAGGAAAATAAAATTAAACAAACTTGCATAAAGGGATGAACTAACAATGATTATTAATGAAAAAACAACCCAACAATTAAAAAAGAAATGGGAAAAACTAAAGCCATTTTGGGAAAAGACGTAGATAAGCACATGCTTTTACTAATGAGTATGTAAGAATTAAGTATATGAATAAGATAAATGTATCTAGGAGAATTCTATTTTAGAATATTATATAATATTCCTAAAAAAAATGTCTTTGAGGAAGTGAAATATTTATTTAATAATTGGAAATAAGATTATATACAACTGTATTTTTATGTTAGTGGTAGTTAAATAAAAAAAGAAAGAAAGCTCACCCTGAAAATGTAAAGACCCTTTCACACTACACAGTTATAGCACTAGGATTCCATTTTAGCTGCCATAGTTTTATTCCATTTAATCTTTGGTTTATCAGTTTAGGAAGGGGGATTTAGAATTATCAATGTAGAAATGGTTAGTGCTTCACTGCACCACGAATCTCAGGATGCCGTCAAATGGAGCCATGGTACTTGAAGTGGAATTGTAGGGGTGAAACAGATGTGCAAAATAAAGCAGTTTCTAACCACTTTGAAGGTAGGGTGTTTAGAGGATGCATGCCTCGAAAGTGGCTCGAAACCAGACCAAAGCTGTGCTCTGGGCCTAAAAACCTAAATAAAAAGAAGTCAGGATAGTTCAATTCAAGGTAGAAAATGTGCATCTTTGTATCTGTATATAAATGCACTGATGCAAGTGCAGGACTGCAGCTAAGCAAAGAAATGAAAGTGCAACAACTCTAATCACACCATGCACAAAACAGACAGTCCAACAGGGGGGCACGGGGTGAAGGGGGCATGTAGGGGGGTGCTCCATGACTGTGCTTTGCCAATGTATAACTCACACACCAATGCACCAATGCCCTCTATGGTAGGAACATAGCACACACAAGTGTGTGGCTGATCAAAACAGTGGCCATGCAAATGGATGGAATCTGGGCAAATGTGGAGGTCACAGGTGATGTGTTTGTGTGACAGAGTACATACCTGGTGGGGAGACAACCCAAAAAATTGCCCAGCAGCATAGCTTGATGCCGCACCTTGCAGTCAGCCTGTGCTTATTCAGTCCATCTTCAGAGGAGGCAATGGAGGCAGTGGGGCTTTGACTGCTTTTGGAAAAAGCAGTTTGAGGCCACTTTTTCCTGCCCGTCTGTTCTGGCCCATAGTGCGAAAATTGTTCAATGACAAAAGGTCCTTAATGCTTCATCAAATTACAAACCCTCTGTGGAGAAACACGGGCAGAATAGGGCAGCCAGAAGGAATCAGGCTGGGAAAAAGTTGGGCTGCTCTCATGTGTGAGTATAAAAAAGGAGGAGGCAGTGATATTAGGAAGCTGTGTATGTTAAGCCTGCCGAGGCAGAAAGATGTGTTTTAAAACTGAAAGAAGGAGCAGTTAAAAATAGGAGTTCAGCTGGATGGGACTCAAACTCCCAGTCCAGCTAAAAGAACTTTTAGAGGACAAGAGATGTCCAATTATATTAAGGAACCATATTCTGTGTGAACAAAGTCAGTAAGGGAAAGTAGTAAATGTGTAACAACTGAAGTATCTTGCATACTGTATCCACAAGCTTGAAAACATCCACAAGAAAGATACAATATTAAGTTCTGGATGTAAATAAAATTATTTTTGTTCTTCAAGTTCAACCAGAAATGGTCTGAAGTAATTTTACAGATAATGACAAACATGTGACCAAGTATATTAAAATGCTATCATAAGTAATAAGAACAATTATTAATAAAGACATTTCGGTGTGACATATAATTGGTGCCAAGCATTTGGAATTTAAAAGACTCTTTATGCTGGCATCTGAGAGAGAGATCAAATGGAGTGGGGTCTCAACACCCTCTGTTTCCATAAGATACAACCATGGCAGTTAAAGTGGAATCATAGTGCTATTAATTCAATAGTATGAAAGGACCACATGTCAGGGTTTGTATCCCTATGGCTGGAACTGCACTGCAGAAATAATCCTGTTTGAAAGAACTTTCTCTTCCATGGCTCAATGCAATGGAATCCTGGGAAGTGTAGTTTGTTGCAGCACCAGAGATCTCTGATAAAGAAAGCTAAATGGCTCACAGAACTATAATTCCCAGTGATCCATAGCACTGAACCATAGCAGTTAAAGTGGAGTCAAACTGGATTATTTCTGCTGTGTGGATGCAGCCCAAAAGAAGTACATGTTAGGTAAAGAAACATATGAGTCTACATGCAATTGTATTCTCAACTAGAGTAAATTGACCTAACAAATCAATTTCTGAATTGAGTGAATGATTTTTTACTAGCTAGGACTTACATTTGGTTGAATACTTACTAAGTTTAACGACTGGATATAGCCTCCAATTTTATGCATCTTGGTCCGATACAGATGGGTCTGAAGAGGTGACTGGGCGGTGCCATTAGGGTTCAGGAGTGCACATCGTTTACATGCTCCTGAACCCTAGCCTGTAATGGTGCCAGTGCCATTACGTATGCCGTTTCCATGGCATACGTAATGGCACTGGCGCAACTGCACAGCTTTCGCACAGAGCTGCGTGGTTGTGGCAGCACAAAGGCGCTAAATGGTTCCTTTTTCCTTAATTGCACCGCAACTGCGCACCTAAAAAGGAGCATGGTTTCCTGCTCCTTTTTAGTGGTGCAACTGCTGCTAAAAGAGGTGGTGCCAGACTGCCCTTTTGGGGCAGTCTGTACTGCCCCCTTGGAGCCAAATCCACATAGTTTGCTGGAAGCCTGACTGCAATTCCAGGTGTGTTTATGAGAGTGTTTGCCTCATGCATCTAATTGAAATGGGGAATCCCAAACCATAATACACAGTTTGCACCATCCTCTGCTGCTCCATTATAGATCACTTTGTTTTCACTGTTCTTTAAGGTTACAGTTCAAAGTTCTAGTCAAGGTGAGTAAGCTTGACTGAGAATGGATGCCATTTTTGTTTGACTGGTTTTTAATAATAATTTTCTAAAATGTAAAAATTTCTTCAAAAACAATACAGAAAGAACTACCTCTATATGCTTATCTATAAGTCAAACATTTATGCCCAAAAATTGACCCTAAAATCCTAGGTCGACTTATTTATAGCTCAGTGGTAATGTGATAGCAGCTCTTACAGATTCCCCCATGCAGTTTCTTTCTGTCCTGAGCCAAGCTGATAGAGTCCTTGATGATTGATTGATTGCTGATTGTTTAACATTCCCTCTCCCACCCACACACTTCAATGTAGAGATGAAGACTGAAAGACTGAAGCCTCGTATTGATTGCTGTTTCCCTCTTGCTGCTGGCATACACACACTGAAGGGCCTCCAGGTTTTATACTTGACCTATCCACAAGTCCCCATAATTTTGGCCCCAAAACATGCCCTCAACTTATACATTAGGTTGACATATAGTTGAGTATATACAGTAAGTATTTCAAATGCTAGGGAAAGCAATACTGAAAAATTCTAGACAGAAAACTCTGAGTGATTTAATTCTTATAAGGATAAATTCTAGACAGAAAACTCTGAGTGCTTTAATTCTTATAAGGGTGGCTTTGAATCTCATATTTCATCAATATTAGAGAGGCTGAATTAAGAGCCTTTTCTGACCCTTTGAAAGTGTCTTCATCTTTAACAACGACATGTTAGGCATGTACAACTTGATTCAAGGATGAGAATAGTTGTACCTAAGGAATTTGACAGATGCAGAAGACAGATAGTTTAATTCCATTCATTTTTCCAAAATGTCATACTATGAAGGAGCTTCCACTTTTTACTTTTTACTCAGACAGCAAAGTGTCTTGAAACAGTCCCACAGTGCACCACTCCTTGGCTGAGATCCTGCATGACGTAGTGTAGCGTAACAGTTCTGCAGGTGGAACTACACCACATTCCCACTTTTAGCTATTCAAGTAGAGAACAGGGTGGATTGGAGAAGCAACTGTCTATGTCCACCTAGCCAAATGCAGACCAATGATATCATCCATTAGCATAAGCTGGGGTCTTCCTGAGGTCTCAGCTGATGATGGTATTGATCCACATTTGGCTAGGGAAACATAGTAGATTACCGCACTACACTCTTACAGTGCTGCTATTCAACTTTTACTGCTCTGGCAGCCTCCTGTTGCATTTTGGGATTTGCAGTTGGGAGAGGGGCATTTAGGATTCTCAGCCAGAGATCTCTTAGGCCTCACTGAACAACAAAAACCAGAATGTAACAGTAGGCAGCCAGAGCACTTAAAGTAGAATAGCAGCACTATAAGAGTGTAATGCAGTCATCTACTTAGTTAGATGCTTCTTTGACCCTTGCTCTCCACCATCAATTACACAGCTGTAGGGGGACTGTAGCAGTTAAACAGTTAGTCAATGGGGTTGGAAAAGAATAACTTTGCCTGTAATAACAAAACAAAACAAAAAATGTGGGCTTAAGGTGCACTTAGAGCTGGATAAATCACTAACAGGTTACCAGTCTTTAAGTTTTGCATGTCCTCATGGTGGATATGGATTGGATTCTGCTCTAACTTGTGATCCCTCTCAGATTTCTGAAATGGATCACATCACACATGAGATAAATCAAGGTGTGCCACCAAGTATTTACCAAAAAGAAGCTACTATCCACCAAAACTCCAATATAATTTGAGTGATTCCTGATTAAATAAATAAATAAATAAAAAGGCTATATTTCCACTCTACATTTTTCAACAGAGACATAAAAACTATTTGGTATGCAAACAATATAGGAAGAGATTACTAAGAAAAAAATGATAAATATAGAGCTCATTCTTATCAGAGATATTAAGTTCTTCTGAATATGCAACCCTAAGTCAATGTATTTTATGTGTCAACATAATCAGCACATAAACATTAAGAAAGGGATATCTAAATACACATTTAAAAAAATTAAAAATATTTTCTGTTGTACTTTTCACAATGCAGCCTAGGAAAGCATCTTCATTTTTAAAAAAATAATAATAATCCTCTTGAAATGTGAACCTTTTAAAGCTCTGCCTGTTTTCATTTGAATCTGTTCTTAAACATGTTCATTTTATCATCATGCCACAGAATGCCACTGTTTAGAATAATTTTTAGACAAAACAACTCTAAAAAATGGAAATTAGCAAAGCAACGACCATTTTTTATCCACTAAAAGAACTGGCATAGTGCCCTAATATGATAAATAAGGAAGCTTTTTTTTCATAGTACAAAAATAGGATTGCAGAGAAGAAACCATTCTTTGCCACTATACAAATGTGTAGAAGTTAGGTAACTATAATGATATGAAAGTACTTTATTCCAGTCCAAATACTACTGTGTACCTTAGGGCCTGTATAATCTTAATATGTGAAAACAATTATGAGCAGGCAATGCAAGTATATTAATACTTTTCAGTTTTCATTACTGGTAAGTCAGGGAGCCACACAGTATGTTCAGCAATCAACTAAAATGTTCTCAAAAACAATACTGATTTGCACCAGTGATGAGTGGGTTGCTGGTGAAATATGCAGAGTGATTTCCCCCCAAGGAAAATGTGCCTTGTCCTATTTCCAAGCCATCTGAATTGGGAAATCACTCACTGTGGCTTCCCACCAGCTATTCCATATCTTCAAATTCCTTCCAACCAGACCTCTTCTCCTTATATCTTACATCACAATTTCAGAATGGTGGAAACAGCATAAGGCATATCATCTATAATAAGAATGAAGAATGTGAATTAAATCACTTCCTCCCTTCTCTAGTATATTGCTCACATACCAGGAAGAAAGGCTGCTGGTCACCCTTAAACTTAATATGAAGAATGTGAATTAAATCACTTCCTCCCTTCTCTAGTATATTGCTCACATACAAGGAAGAAAGGCTGCTGGTCACCCTTAAACTTTTAGTTTTTCCAAAGATTTCTGAATTATAACTACTGAAAGCCATTAGGGCTTTTCCTCTTGGTGTGCTAATAACAATGCCTAAACACTCAGAAGCCACCAGGTGCCAGCTGCTTTTGGACGTTAAGCACGGTCAGCCCTGGTTAGTACGTGGATGGGAGACTACCAATCAATACCAGCAACTACAAGGTATCTTTCAAAGAAAAGAAATGGCAAAGCACCTCTGAAGATTCCTTGCCTAAGAAAACCCTATGTGATTCATGGGATCGTCATATATCAAAGGGGAACTTGTAGGTGTGCCTGCCCACAGGCATACACATGCTAATAATGTTACAGAAAGGGGAAGAAATGAAAAATCCAGTTTCCTTCTTTTGTCATGGCACTGCAGCTGTACCATGTGTTTAAAGGGAAGAAAACTGACAATGGTTTTGGGGAAACCAGATGGCCAGAAAGAAGTACAAATGGGGGCAGGAGATAGATAAAGAAAGTCTAACAGCCACCACCACCCCCCCCCCCAACTTTGATGAGCCTGGCAATAATTTAGGGGCTTGTAATCTCATTTTTCCCCATTTCAGATAAGCCTTACACTCATGCATGCACACACACAATGCCTAAGTTATACCCAAGCCTCAGTCCAAAATGCCTTCTCAACAGTCCTTCATGAACACCAAAGTATTAACACTATGAAATCCAATCTGACCAATATGCCTATAAATCATAAGCAGGTTCATGAATTGGCAATCACATCAGCAGCAACAGCCCCCAAATGTCAATTCAGGAACACCTGTAGGGCATTTTAAGCATCCAGTTTATGAAGTTGCAAGGCTGGCAGACATAATAGCATGGCTGGATTTATAAACCAGAATTCCCTAGATTCTGACAATAATTTAACATCAAATCAAGTGATAATTCCAATTTATTACATGAAAGTCTATTAAATATCCTCATTTACAACCATCACATCAATTATACAGAAGGAACCTGTGGGAAGCATCTACACATCTGATTGCAATCTTAGATTCTCTCATAAAACTAGATATATTCTAGGATAAAATCACAAGTGGCTGGGTACTTTTTCATATAGAGATGCAAATGGGAGCCACAAGTCTGATTTTGGAAGGGCAATTCTAAGGTCATGTTTTCATCCTATGATATTTTTTTCAATGAATAGTATGTCCAAATTGCAACAGACTCTGAAGCTTAAAATTTCTTATGCTAGTGCCAGAAAAGAGAGGGAAAATAATGTCCAGTGGGGTTACTAATCAAGATTTATACTCACAAAAAAACCCTTAAGCAAATACTGTTCATTATTTTAGCCTTGCTAGCTTTATTTAGATTTATTCAATGAATAAGAAAGAAAAGGGGAAAGATACTTGGTTCATGCAGAAGTGGTGCAAAATGAGAGTGAACAAATGGGCTCTCTATTATTATACTGGAAATCTAGATACGTTTGGAAGCTATACTCACTTGCAGTATTGTTATAGGAACAATCAAGGAGACAAAAATACTCGCATATACAAGCTGCAAGTACTATCCCACTCACCATTTTGTAATCTGAGCCCTTTCCCTTACCCTAATTGCCAGTGGTAGTTCCACTTACCCTGCATGATAATGATCATAATGCACTTATGTGTTTTGTTGGAATCCCAGGAAGGAATGGAAGTATATCTCCACCTGCCAAAACAACATGGTTTCAATAAAATTCCAATCCAATAATAAACTTTTTTAAAAAATCACATGTGGTTCCATAGCCACACAACCAAATCAGCACTTGGTTTCTCAAGTATGCCATGTAATGTAACATCCTATGCACATTTTGTCAGTATATTCTTTAACTGGCAGATGAAGACTCACAACTGGATGTGGCTTAATCTGGGTCCCACCAGCACAGGCACTAGACATATAACTTGGAGGAGGAGGAAGAGGAGGAGCTCTGATACTGCATATCTGTACTAAAGGTGTTTTCTGTATCTGAAAAAGTCCAAAACTGTTGGCTGAAGGAGTATGCAATATCCCCCCTCCCCCCCAAAAAAAAAAACTTTTATGAGCAGGGTGCATAGAAGGCAATGTGTCTCTTTCTGCAAACTTCCCAGAAATGAATTTCTTTCCCACTTCTGCATGGCCTCCTTGAGTTAGGGAGCTATCCCTATGCCATTGATATCAAGGGACAGTGTGAGAATGTCAGAGGCCGATCTCTGAGAAATGAGTACCTGTGGGAAGAGCGAGTGAGCAGGCAGAGTTGAGAAGTATGAAGAACTCATGGATGGATGCAAGGCATATGGAAGGGTCTGTTACATCAAGAGGGAGCAGGTAGACCAGGAGATCACAGAACTGTGAGCAAGGAAACATAGAGCTGGCTATATGAATTCATATACTGATTTCCACTATCTTTGGCTCCAGACCATTAACTAATTTATGAAAATGAATTCAGCACACTCGGCTCCAATGATAGCTTTTAAAAATGTAAGATTTAATATTGATACTTTTTAGTAACGCAGTTGGTTTCTTGAACTCTCTCTTCAGTGTTCTATTCAACTATACCTTCTGAATATTGGTTTCATGCTACTGAATGGCAAACTTCCTCTGAAATCTTGCCAAGAAAACCCTGTAATAGTTTCATAGGGTTGCCATAAGTCAGAAAGGACTTGAAACAACACCCATCTTGGTCAAGTTTCAAAAAAAAAAAAAAAAAAAGCCCTTAGAAGGTCCAGTCCAGGCATGCTAAAAGCATTTCCTCCTGCTTTTCCAGTAACATAAAACACAGAAACATAACAAAGGTAGAAAAAGAAACCCTTCAAAGTAACCAGAACACTATAGAAAAATTTGTATTGATTTCAGTTGTTTTGTTATTACAAGAAGCAACATTCTGCAAGACTTTAAAAAGTAATTGGGGCTAGGGTGATCCTGAAACTCAGCTGCTTCTATACACCTGACCGAGTCAGCAACTTCCTGAAAGGCTCTATCAGTCTATTATCTTGATGAAACATATCTTGACTGCTTAACTTAACAACCTTTTCCATGGAGAAATCTCTTGAAGGATGCACAATTAAATTGCAACTTGTTAACCGTGGGGGGGGGGGGGGGACATTATACAGGAAGCAAGTAACTGAATACATATCCCCCTGAGCTTAAAAGTAAGTTTAGCACTGGATTTTGCCACTAATGCAGTACTCCTCTTTTGTACATTTTTTTTACATCTAATGACTGTCATCGTAATAGCAATTAGGTTACATGTAGTTTTTGAACATAATACCAGGAAATAATTGAGATCTTAATTCACAATAGAAATGTATACAGAAATATAGGTTGATATACAGTCTATTAAAATAATAGAATCAGATGTTATTAATATTAATAGTCATCAGTTGCGTGCACACTGTTTGCACTTTTGCAATTAATTTACACCACACCTTGCAAAATGTTGGCGCAAGACTAAAGGGTTGCTATAAATTTCCCTCTTTCTTGATGACACTGTGACTTTGAATAATCAAACTGAAAATTCTGTCTTAGAATACACTATTATAACCAATAAGAAAGAAAATAAATTGTAAAATTCTATTATTATTATTATTATTAACCTTTATTTATATAGCGCTGTAAATTTACACAGCACTGTACATACAAACATTTAATTAGATGGTTCCCTGCCTTCATGCTTACAATCTAAAGAGACATGACACAGAAGGAGAAGGGAATGGTGGTGGGGAACGGGATCAAGTCCAGCAGTTTTTCAGTCTCTCTGAGGCCTGGACCAAGGTGGATGGACTGGAGGGAGGGCTCGGCTTCTTAATATGTAGTTAAAATGAGGCATCCCGGGGCAGACCAAGGGCACACATCTGGGAATGCTTCCCTAAACAATATAGTCTTTAACTCAATTTTGAAACTGGTTAGAGAAGTGATGAGGCACACATATGGGGGAAGAAGGTTCCAGGAGTGAGGGGCAGCAAGTGAGAAGGGATGAATCCGGGATGGAACAGTGGAGATCCTCGGCTGGGACAGGAGACCTTGACCACCAGAGTAGAAGGTACGAGTAAGAATGTAAGGAGGCAGAAGTTCAGATAAGTAAGGAGGGGCCAGTCCATGGAGGGCTTTGAAGGTCAACAACAAAAGCTTGTACTGGATGCGGGAGGGGAAGGGGAGCCAGTGAAGGGAGGATAAAAGAGGAGAAACATGGTCAAAGCAGCTAGTAGATGTGAAAATACATGCAGCTGAGCTCTGGAAAGAGATTAAAGGACAGAGGTGAGAGAGAGGAAGCCCTGTTAGAAGAAGGTTACAATAATGTAGTCATGAGACTACTAGGGCATGGACCAGAGTCTTGTAGTGGAGGCTGAGAGGAATGGACGGATTTTAGCAATGTTGTAAAGAGAGAATCTATAGGCCTTGGCAGTGGCCTGGATCTGGGGAATAAATGACAGAGAAGAATCAAAAATGAAACCAAGACTGCGGGCTTGCTGAACCAGTTGAATAGAAGTTTCATCAACAGAGACAGAGAAGGAGTATTGAAGGGTGGGCTTAGGTGGAAAGACAAGAAGCTCTGGCAAAAAGCAGCAAAGCAACCATGAAAGTATTTCCCCCCTCTTTTAATGTATTTTGTCTATTTGTTCCTTCTATAGGAATATATTTTGGGGACTAAATCCAATGTAATATAATTAGTGGGGGGAAATACAGTAGCAGAATATTGTTTTATCCAATTGTGCAAATGGTGGTGTGTTTCTTTTCTTTTCCTTCATTAGAAAGGTTCTCATTTACGCAAACATTTGTACACCTGGTTCTGCGACCAGTTCTACAACTCCTGATGCAAACCAGTTGTGCAACTGGAAATTACAACCACATCTGCACTAGCCAGGATTCTTTGGGGGCTGCCCTCACCTGCTCCCATCACCTCACCTTCATTTCCACAGCATGGCAGCTGTCTGCATGGGCATTCCACTGGGCCACTCACCATATCCACAACTACCATCGTTTGCTCATTCTGAGGTAAGAATGAGGCACCCAGCATGTGAGCATTGTTAGTTGTCTCATTCTGACCTTGGAAGTAAGCAGCCTGTGGTAGCAAATGTAAAGTGACAATTATGACATACAACACCAACACTTGTTCTGAAGTTAGCATCCATTGGCAGGAATCTTGTGACTTCTGTCTGTGTTATTTACTTACTTACTTAGGGCCTGAGCTTGTCTTTGGTGCAGCTCCCAGCCTCTTAGGATGCATGCATTATTTAAACAGCACACCTCTGAAGTGACCCAAAGTAGCTTTATTTTGGCCTGTCTGTTCAGGCCCTTACTTACTTAATTATTTCATTTATATGCCACATTTCTCCCAGAGGAGGGCCCAAGACAGCTCACAAAAAGAATCAGTCCAAAAATAATATTATAAAATACCATTATAATCATTCCATTAAAATGATAGATTAAAAACAATATAAAATCACTAAAAGCAAACAAAAGCCAAAAGAATAAAGTACACAAACCCCATAAGAAGCCTCCCTAAAAGTAATAAGACATTAAAAGCTTTCTTGAATAAAAAGTTCACTATGCTGAGAGCCTATCTAAGCTGCCGACCTATGTTCCAGCTGAAAAAGAAATTGTTGGGTGGAGGCATTCTGAGCCTGAGGGCAATACAGTATATCATACATCTTGCTTATCTAAACATGAGGGAAATGTAGGGACATGGTGGTCATATGTTCCTAAAAGTATATAAATTTGAAACTCACAACTCTTCAAACTAAATTCAACCAGTCCAGAGATGTTCAGATTAGCACATCCCTTGGAAAACTAGAAGTGCATGTGTATGTGAACAATTTGTTTGTTTGTTTTTTAAAGAGTTGTGTTTCCAGGTGTTATTTCTATGTAATAAATCTTCCTTTGTGTTCATTTGCTGAACATGCCTTGTATTTCACTGTTATTAAATGTGCCCTTCTAGCTCTTTTCATTATTTCCAGGTAAGATTGAAGCTAGGGTGGACAAATCAGGGATTGCAGGTGCCACTGTACACATTTGAAATATCAGATTGGCAAGTTATTTATAGCATTCTATTAACACTTCACAATAGAAAACTCATAACGTTCTTTTCTTAAATCAAATATTTCTCCATGGTCAAAGCTGCATAATCTATACATCATATAAAACAACATGTTTAATTGACTTAAAGAAAAATAAGTGAAAAGAATTGTGATTAAGAGGAAATGCCAACAGATAATCAAACATTACTGTTTTTAAATATGAAAACATAATACTACACATGCACATGGTGAATACGATAACTTCAGCTTAATAACCCTTGAACAAATTATGTACTTGAGCTGAAAGTTCCTTTTCTGCAGCATTAGACAGTATGCCAGGTTAGGAGAAAAATGTGACAGACCTCATAAAATATAATTAAATAGCATTGAGTGAATCATGCTGTAAAATACTAATAAAACTAAGCAGTCAAACACACTGACAAGTCAGTAAAACAGAGAATTATTTGGAGTGAAGGGAAGAAAGATTTGAAATGTGAGCAGTGAAATGTAATACTAAAGAAAGAACTCCATTTGCTTACCTGGCTTGATGCAGAGATTCCAAATTAACTATAAAAGTGTATGTTCTTGATAAAGGGCACCCTGGTATCAAAGTACAGGTACAATAGTGAACAGATAACAGTGGACTCAAAATGACTATGTCAGCACATCACCTTAATTTTAAGGATGGGGCAAAATGTGCAAGCAGGATACCTGTGGTATTCTGTTAGTGGATCTGGTCTGTTCCCACCCTTGGCATTCATCTAGGCCAGCGCAGCTACAAGCTGCCTGCTGCTGCACCATGGAGCCTCCATCACCTCTACCACCTTGCCCATTGCCACCATGACCTTGCTCTATGAAAGCTTCTGCCATGGCATGTAAGGACAGAAATAGGGTGCTTGGCTTCACCCACATGACCATCATGTGACAGGCCATGCCAGGGGTCTTCACAGAGAACCGTGTGGCAGCATCAGCAGATAAGGGGATGTGCAGACCTCTGGTCTACAAGCTGTTGTGGCAAAGTTTCTGGGAAACTCCACCACAAACAGCCAGTCTTTTTAGATAGGGAAAAGGGCCAATTGGGCTGGGGTTGGGCCAAATCTACCAAATCAGAACCCAGTCTGTTCAATTCCAGCCCAGGGCTGTTGGTCTGTGTCATCTAAACAAAACAATGGCAGGCTGTGGGGAACACAGGCCTTTTGGCCCATGTGTACATCCCTGATGTATGTATACTGGAAATGTGATCCAGAGCCTGGTAGGAATAGTTTAACAGGGCTAGGGAGTGGTTCAGATTCTACTAAGGGGTGATCTGGAATGGAGAAGGCATGGTTGGAGAGGCCTATGATGTAACAGGGTGTAGCTGATGGGAATGTCTGTACAGTGAGCAGATGTAGAAGGGCAAGTTATGTGTGCACCACAAGTTGCTGCCCAATTCCATCCATCAGTCAAATTGTATTCATAGAATCACAGAGTTGGAAGAGACCACAAGGGCCATCTAGTCCAACCCCCTGCCATGCAGGACCTCCAAATCAAAGCATCCCTGACAGATGACCATCCAGCCTCTGTTTAAAGACCTCCAAGGAAGGAGACTCCACTACGCTCCGAGGGAGTGTGTTCCACTGTCGAACAGCCCTTACTGTCAGGAAGTTCCTCCTAATGTTGAGGTGGAATCTCTTTTCCTGCAATTTATATCCATTATTCCGCGTCCTAGTCTCTGCAGCAGCAGAAAACAAGCTTGCTCCCTCCTCAATATGACATCCCTTCAAATATTTAAACAGGGCTATCATATCACCTCTTAACCTTCTCTTCTCCAGGCTGAACATCCCCAGTTCCCTAAGGCGTTCCTCATAGGGCAAGGTTTCCAGTCCCTTCACCATCTTAGTTGCCCTCCTTTGGACCTGCTCCAGTTTCTCCACATCCTTTTTGAATTGTGGTGCCCAGAACTGGACACAGTATTCCAGGTGGGGCCTGGCCAAAGTAGAATAGAGTGGCACTATTACTTCCCTTGATCTAGACGCTATACTTCTATTGATGCAGCCTAAAATTGCATTGGCCTTTTTAGCTGCCGCATCGCAGTCACTCACTTCTTGTAAACACAGGATAATGCTTTACAGTATAATGTGAACATACTGCTTTACAGTATAATGTGAACATTGTCTAAAGGTAACAGTAAAGGCTTCCACTTTGACGTGATTGTCAAGTTGCGTATGATTGTAGGGGGTGGTATTCAGCACTGTTACTGAGGGAGCCAGCATTGTCAAGGATGACTTCATGGTCATGTGGCCAGCATGACTGCATGGAATGATGTTACCTTCCCATAAAAGTGGTACCTATTTATCTACTTGCATTTTTACATGCTTTCAAACTGCTAGGTTGGCAGAAGCTGGGACAAGGACAGGAGCTCACTCCATCACACTCTGCTTGGATCTCAAACTGCCAATCTGCCAGCCTTGTGATCATCAAAGTTGGTATCTTAACCCGTTAGCCACTGCAATGTAAACCTACTAAGTCCTATTAAGTCTAAAGTTACGCCTAATGGGGAGTGTACATGGGATTGTGTAGGATTTCAGCTTTTAACGGTAAGCAAAGAAGCAACCATGAACACTTCCTAACTCTTGGAATGCATTTTGAGCTCCTTCCCATAATATAATATGATACTGGTTTCAGTATGATACTGAAAAGTATACAAGTACCTCACTGTAAATAATCAATATAATCAATAATGCCAGCTGGCCTTATTCTGCATTTTCAAGAATGGGATCCCCATTTCGAAAAGCTGTAGAATAAGCCCAGCTGGCATTCAGGCTGTATACAGGCTGCATTCACCCAGCCATGCCTGAATGCACTAACACAAGTTTTGAAAATTAAATGTGCCTTTATCCTTTTAGGAATAAGGCACTTTAAAGCCAATATACTTATCTCCACAACTAAAATGGGAAGATCTTTTTCTTTTATTAGTGCCATCCTAATAGATACACTTTTGCTTCCCACTTCTGCTTAAGATCTTCATTGGATGGGATATAGGTCATGCTCCATGTAAGGGAGGGTGGGCAGTTGGGAGGTAAGGGGAGGTATTTTCATGTGGGAGGTATGTGTGTGCTTTTTTTATGTTATTGTCTATTACTGTGTTTATGTTATTCTTGAATGGTGGTTAAAAACTATTTTAACATAGATCAGTTCTATCTTAATAGATACACTTTTGCTTCCCAATTCTGCTTAAGATCTTCACTGGATAGATGTAAGTTGTGTTCCATTAACTGAAATTGTTTCTGCCCTATTTTAAGAGATTTACCCTGAGCTGTTGTTCACCATATTTAACTGGGTTCAAAAGTCTTTTTATTTTGTTTTCATTTTTAATTGAGCAATGATATAATAGTAACTAAACTCAGATGATCATAACATCACTTCATATCTGTCAACTTATGTGGCAATTATACTGTAAATTAAGTTTCAGCCTTTATTCTGTAGGTGGATAAAATGATCTTTGTGGCTTTATTGTGACATGGGACATGGACTTCAAGGGACACAGAGCCTTGTGAAAATGCTGTTGTGAATATCAGTTCTTGATATCAGACAGAATAGCCACAGTTACTCAACTGTATGTGACTTGAGATGTTTGTAAAGTAAATGGTAATTCCTCTTTCTCTATTTTTTTTTCAAATTTCAATGTGTTTTTACTTCTGGTGACAGAAGCTTGTGGGATTTTCTATGGCAGGTGCTCAAATAATTTGGCTAGCCTTGCATACTATGCACCTGGACTGCTACTTCATTTCAGCCAGTAAAATGTGTTGAGTCTGATTTTACCAATCATAGAGCTCATTTATGATGTACAGTTTGGACATCAGCACCTATATGTGATGTCTTATCAAACAATCTCACAAAACTAGAATTACAAACATTGTATGACCTGTTTAACTTTGATAAAACTGCAACTAACTTTAGGAGAGAAGTCAAAACTGAAATATAGTTCATTGATGGTATTTTAAAACTTGGGACATAGCTGAAACCAAAACCCACTCAAAAGGAAATACATAAGCAAATGATATTGAAAAAGAGTTTTTTGTTTGTTTGTTTTTACTTTTCACTGAGGGAAAAGCACATATGTGCAGGCACTTAATTGTAAGCACACATATAAAGTACATATATACTTAGGAGCTTATCAAATGAAGAAAAAAGATGGCTTACATCTTCCACATTCAATTCAGGATCCAGGATGTCTCTGGATGTTGACAGACCTAAATCACCACCAATCTAGTCACCTGTGTGCAACCTGGGTGAAAGCTTCACTCAGCTGGACATTTTTTGAAGTCAGAAACTTTTGGGAGGAGGCATTATGGCTAGATCAGCAGTGATTTAGGTCTGATAACATCCAGAAGCATCCCAGATCATAAAGTGAATGCGGAGGAGGTAAGCAGCTTATTTCTTCATATAATAAACTCCTTAGTTTCCATTTATTTATTTATTTATTTATTTGGCATATTTATACCTCTGCTCTTTCACAACAAAGACTCTCAGTGTTTCTGGGAAATTATTAATTTATCAATTCCTGGCCCTCAGGTTTACAATCTAAATATGCCAAAGGCATACTAAATGACCTGAACTTGATATCTACAGGAGTTACAAATTTAAACAGCAGCACAGGGTCCTGATTCTGCCTCATGAAGTCAAAAGGGAGTCCAAACTAAACACTGCAAAACAAGCATCCAATTTCCCATTGCCTATACTCTTCTGATGTTTCCTCAGCAAAGAAGTATAGTTTCTAGATCAAGGGAAGTAATAGTGCCACTCTATTCTGCTTTGGTCAGGCCCCACCTGGAATATTGTGTCCAGTTCTGGGTACCACAATTCAAAAAAGATGTGGAAAAACTGGAGCATGTCCAAAGGAAGGCAACTAAGATGGTGAAGGGTCTGGAAACCATGCCGTATGAGGAACGCCTTAGGGAACTGGGGATGTTTAGCCTGGAGAAGAGAAGGTTAAGAGGTGATATGGTAGCCCTGTTTAAATATTTGAAGGGATGTCATATTGAGGAGAGAGCAAGCTTGTTTTCTGCTGCTCCAGAGACTAGGAAGCGGAACAATGGATACAAATTGCAGGAAAAGAGATTCCACCTCAATATTAGGAGGAACTTCCTGACAGTAAGGACTGTTCGACAGTGGAACACACTCCCTCAGAGTGTGGTGAAGTCTCCTTCCTTAGAGGTCTTTAAGCAGAGGCTGTATGGCCATCTGTCGGGGATGCTTTGATTTGGAGTTCCTGCATGGCAGGGAGTTGCACTGGATGGCCCTTGTGGTCTCTTCCAACTCTATGATTCTATGACTTTTAAAGTAGATATGCCAATTAAGCTCATCATACCAAGGCCTGGTTATTAGCATGTATGATGTCAAACACTCACATCAAAGAAGTGAAGTTCATTATTGCATTTATAGTCTACCTGTCCTGCTCATTCATCTGTCATCCAATGACTCCTCTATAACCCCCCCTCCCCATCTCCAATCTTTCCTCGGCTGTACATTCAGTTCTGTGCTTGACCTCAAACCACTAAATGTTGGGGAAGGAGATGAAGAGAGTGCAGTTTTAAAAATGGCAGTGGTGGGGTGAACACACAGAGAGTACTTTACGAGCAAGAGGATCCCTGAAAAGGATGCATGCACACACGCACACACGCACACACCTGCAGTCAAACCCTCACCAAAAATGTTTCTGCAAAAGTCCTTGGGAAACATATTTATTAAAGCTGGTTTTCTTAAAAGGGGGGGGGGTGGAGTCCTTTAGTTTTGCATCATTTCCCTGAGTGTCATGCAAGCATGAGAAAAAAAAATATCAAAAATGCACAGCTCTCATAATCTTAGCCTTGTGGTTTCCTGAGCCTTCAAAAAGACTTGTCAATTTCTTGCAGAAGGAAGAAATACATTAAAATACTAAAAAATACATTAAAATATTCATTACCTCCTTTGAGAATGAAATTAGCAAAAGGTTACATTGCTAGCTCCACTTGGCCATTAGGCTATATTCTCACATGCATGACAATCCCTGTTTGCACTCTAAGATCGTTGCATACACCAAGGAAGTTACTGTATAGATGCCACTTACCCCAGAGCCAGTGAAAAGCTAACCCTAGAGGCAAAGGCGCAGCTTGTTTCTGCCCCATGTAGGAGCAGAGGGGTGAAAGCTGGCTGGATTGGGGCTGTGCATCAGTTTGCAGCAGTCCCAATCCACCCTTAAATGGGGCAGCTCCAAGAAGCCCCATTGGGGCCACCTGTTTCAGCCCATTTTCACGTGTGAGAATGAAACATGCGAAGACTTACATCCCAAAATGATTCACTTGAGTCCAAAACACACTGCAGTTTCAGACTGCTTTAACTGCCCTGGCTCAATGCTAGGGAATTCTGAGAACATTTCTTTTGTAAGACATTTTGTAAGGCTCTGGTACCACAATAAACTATAATTCCCAGTGTTCCCTAGCCAAAGCAGTTAAAGCAGTCTTAAACCGGATTATTTCTGCGGTTATGAACCTTGGGACCCATTCCCACTGAGGTTTAAATTGGATCATGTGGAAGCATGATCCAGTTTAAACCAGTCTAGTTCCCATTGGCGAATGGATTTGGAATCGATTCACCAAGGGGGGGCTGGGGTTTTCCCCCATTAAACCCGAGTCAAAAAGGAGCTGGTTTTTACTGCTCCTTTTTGGGCTGAATCGATTTATTTGATAATAAATCGATTCAGCCCAGTGGGAACTGCTGGTGACCGGGAGATGACAGGGGCAGCTGCAATGGCCCCCTCCCTTGGTCCCCTCCCTTCTCCTGGTCACCGGCCTCCCTCCCTCAGTCTCCCTCCCCACTGCCACCCTTGGATCGCGTGATCCAAGGGTGGCAGTGGCCCCAGAGGGACCCCATGGGTTCCTCTCACTCCCCTCCCTCCCTCCCTCCCTCCGCTGGCCCTCTCCTCCAGTCCTCCTCCTCCCCTCCCTCCCTCCCTCCAGTAGCCTACCTGGCAGGGGGCTGGTGGTCTTCTCCTCCAGTCTTCCTCCTCCTCCTCCTCCTCCTCCTCCTCCTCCTCCTCCTCCTCCATGCTGGACCTTTCTCTGCTGACAGCCCAGCCTCCTTCTCCAAGATCTCTGCCCCAGGAGGCCTCCTTAGAAGGAGGCCTGGGCAGAGGGAGAGAGGCAGGCAGGAAGGCAGCATGGAGGACCCAGGGCCTCAGGACTGGAGGACTGGGGGATGTGCATCCCTCCCTGCCTCTATGGTGTGCATGCCTGCGTCCTCCTAAACGCAGCCCCACCACAAGGGAATATAGAACAAACTTTTTTTTCCATTTTTTCTAGGCATCTGTAGGTCCTCCAGCATAATTCCATGGTCAAATTCCCCTAGAAGGTCTGTTAGTCCACCAGACACAGACCATAGAAACATGCTGGAGGATCTACAAATGCCTAGAAATCTCTCACTCTCTGGCTTTCTTTTTCTTCTCTCACCCCCTCCCCCCCCCTTTTTTTTTTTTTTTTGGTCATGTGGCAAATACACTAATCCATAAATAATCAAATCCCAAAATACCCAACCTGCTAATGTAGAGGGACAAATGTACTATATAGCACTATTATTCCACTTTAAATCATATTGGCAGCTTATGGCAGATTAAGTAGAATTCTCAGTCAACGTCCTCCAAACAACAAACCACGGGATTCTATAAGATAGAACCATGACAGTTAATAAGGAATAATTGTGCTATAATTTACAGTGTAAATGGGCTCCAGGAATAAATTATTTTATTTATACAAATTATTTGAGAGCCACCTTGGGTCTCTATCAGGAAGAAAGATGGCTTAAGAATGAAATGAATAAAATAAAATCAAGACCACAAAAGGGAAAGAAAACATATATAAACTGAGTGAGTAAATTTGGAGAAGCATTTTCACTCACCCCACCACATATATATCTTCACTACAAAAAATAAAGACTTCCTAAATGCATGATTCTTCATCATTTAATTAACTTGTGCAGACTAAAACTGAGCATTTCAATCAGTAGTAGAGTGATGGGGTAGTTCTTTTAATTAGACCACTGCATGATATTTAAGACCTCTATGCAAAGAAGACTTTGTGCAAAGCTTCAGGTTCCTAAAATGATAGATGTCTGTACTCCTGCTGTTTACATTAAAGAAAGCCAATTTTGCCTTACCTAAGGCATCATTTTTGTTATAACATGGAAAAATGAAAAAACAACACAGTTCTTATTTTTCCATTAGCTGCTGCCAAAAAAAAAGTCTTCTTGCCAAGTGAATACATAAAATATTGTTAATATTCAACTGTTGCATTATAGCACTATATTTAGAAGCAATTTAACACAAAGCAAATTGCATTTAAATGTACCATTAAGGTTGTATCAAAAATGTCATGGAAGGTAAGATTAATAAGTTACTTTGTGCTTTTGCTTTCATATGCAATAGCTCTGGGAAATTAAAGGTTATTTATTATATATCAAGCCCTGAGAAAAGTATTAAACAAGAACATCACCAGCAGCTATATTAACCAACTTTTGGTATTACAGATGTTTCGCACTTCAGCTATCATAATCCCTGATCAATTCTGGCTGGGGCTTTTGGAAGCTGATTATCTGGAGAACCAAAGGCTGACAAGTACTACCCTAAGAATCTTTTCATATGCCCTTCCCATTTATTTTACCAAGGAGAACTAGCTTTCTGTCAAAAATATTGGAACTCGATTTTAGGTATCCCCCAGTAATGTGATGTAAATTGCTTTTATGTGGGTTACCTCCGACAGACCTTCCCAATGTGACTTTAAACTGTATACACAATCAAAAGTGATGGGTAAAGTCATATTTGTTATTTGGCAATTGTATCTGGTAGGTACCATTCTTTATCTTAACAGTCAATATTCATTTAATGACTTAGAAAATTGCTCTAGTGTGTGTAATAACTGATGAAGAGAGAAATGTGATTAATGAAGTAGGGAGAGTTGCTGAGTGTATAACCCACACATATTCATTACGTCTCTAATGAATTAAAGGTGGGGCATGAAAGAAACTGTTTATATGTAGAACACACAACATGGGGTGGGAGAGAGATGATATCTTTCTAATGCTACATATAGTGAAATATTCATCTACTTTTTCCTGAATCTTTAATGTAAATGTGAGGACAAAACAGCACAAAACAATTTCTACCACTGTTTTCAGTTCAACAGAAAAAATAAAGACCAAATGCAGTGCTACTGATGTATGGAAGTAACTCTTGACCTCTTTTCTTTTCCTGGTAAAAGCAGATAGTACTGCACAGGCCCCAATTTGGAAATGGACATGTTGGAGGAAGGGTAATAACCCCTCTCTCCCAGTCCAATTTTCTTAGACAAATTCTTCCCCAAGCCCCAATTAGCTACAGAGTCAAAAGCACAGACACAACATAACTAACTTTGTGTCTCAGTAACAATAAAAAATAGCATCCATTATGTACTGAGAGTTACATTTCACAGTTCTACTAAATCTACTAAATCCTTTAACAACCTGAAACAGTTGCAGCTGCAAACAGCTGCTTCTTCTTTAGCTGTATGTACATTTTTATAGTAGGAATGAAATGAAAAAGGCAATTTCATCATTTTTCTTAGACAACTGCACCCTTTTAAAATGTCTTACTGTGATTTCATTGTTTTCCCATGTTAACTACATTCCCATCACTAAGACAAACATTTCTTAACTTGCAGGCCAAAATGAAATTTTACTTTTAATTGCTTTCAAAGTGCAAAATGTATTATTATCAGACATGTATTCTTTAGCTGCAATACATTCATTTACTTTACTGTGGCTTTGGAGCTCATAGAGGGTTTGTAATTAGGTTGTGTAACCATGCAAACCTTCAGCTAGTGTGCTGTTTTTCAAACAGTTTTGCTCTGCATTTTGAAATAAGGAAACACTACAATATGCAATGGAAATGATGCATTATTCTCTTTCATCTAAATACATAATACAGGAGAGAACTGTTTCACAAATAAATGTTATAGTTTTGTTTATAGCTGGCTGAATTCAAAGGTGAAAAGATATGTTGCAAGTAATTTAGGGTTTCCAGAGTGAAAGCTGGAGTGGACTCATGTACTTTTAATGGTTGGGTAGATGAGAAAATTTCAACAGGTGTGGCTTGTCACACAGCCAAGTAACAAGTCACTGAAGATTTCTGCTCTATACAGCCATGAAAGAAACAGGAGTTGTCTCCAGTTTTCACTCTCTCTAGGATCCATGTTTCTAAAGTACATACCAATCCCAATACCCAACAATTCTACTATTTTCTTAAAATTATCAGCACATATTATTACTTCCAGTTTACAATAGGGTTGGGCAATTACAGTGGATTGGACGCCAGTTCCCCACCATGGGATGTGCTTCTCCCAAATCAGGAAATGACCGGAAGTTAACTTGGCAGATTTGAAAAAGAGAAAGCCTTCCCCCACACTATAGCCCCCTCCCAGGTCATCTGACAGCCTTCAATGAATTATTTTAGCAAAACGTCCCCTATGTCCCATTCCCAGACATTTTAGGCTAGGAGAGGCATTTCTGCAAAACAGAAAGTGATGGACTCTTGGACCTCTGTTGGTTGAAGGGGTGCAAAAATGTGGTTAATTGACAAGTTCAATAGCTCCTAACCCCAAGTAGTTACTCACCCCCAAACTAAAGCAAAATCTTCCTATATACTTTAAAGGAGAATTGTTCATTTTCAGTGCTGAAAAGGAAATCCCAGTATCCTTGAAATGTCCAGGATTCCATATCTGTCCTACTCACTGTGCATTGCCTACCCTGATATTGAATGGCATCCCTCATATGTAGCCTCATGCATCCAGCACAACTGTATGTGCCGAGAATCTAGGCAGCTGCATTATGCCAGATAAGTGGAGGAAATATTGGTATTTATATTAAGCAGTGTGCCCCTTTGCAGCCTGAGCTCCTAGTGTAAAACAGGATGGAAATGTGTAGGATGCTCTGATAAGATTAAAAAACAAAACATACTTTTATTGTTGCAAGCAATCCATTAAAAATAGGAAAATAGACAAAAATTCCTTATACATTGGTAGAGGAGTCCCTGAGTTTGACTCTCATGTGTGCTTGTATGACTATCCTGAGACTGAAAAGCCTCATGGATGCTTCCTTCTCAGACAAAGGGATGTCACACTTTTGGAAAGAAGGGGAGAATGAAGGAAGTGAGCAGGAAGGGAAAAACAACAACAACAACCTTGAATTACACAGATTGGGGAACATAGAGAGAAAATAAGTCATGCATTTCAAAGTTTTCTCTCTATCCCTAATAACTAAAGAAGCAAGTGTTTATGACTCTTCCAACAAATTCAAATTGTCCACCTAGCCCAGAAGGTGGTAACTGTAGTTCTCCAAGTATGTTTGGTGTACATCAGAAATAGGCAGTAAATAAAGATTATGGGAAGTGCCATCCAAAAACACAGTTGCCCACCCTGGCATAGCCCTAGGAATGGAGGAGAAAATCAGTTGGTTTCATACACATTTTAATATGAATGTTCACACTTCATAGATCACCAGTCTCTGTTTTAACTTGATCAGTCTGTTCCAAGCAATGATGCAAACTGCCAATGATGGCGAAATTAAATGAGACAAGTAGAGCCCTGTGCTTTTTCAAAGAAGAATGCAAGTACAAGAAAACCAAATGCATCTGATGTAGAGGTGGCTAAGCAGTAGAACTACAAATTATAATGGCCCTGACTATTGTGTCTACCTGCTTCTGGGAATTGTAGTCCAAAAAAAGATACTTTTCCAATCTCTGACATATGGCCAGTCCACTGTAGAAACATCACTGAACAATTGATATTACAAATACAGCTTGTGGCAGTATTTGTATGGGATTATTACAAACAATAAGTAAAAGTTAATTACTAAAAAGTTAGTTACTAAATGAAGATTTCTTATCAACCAGGGATTATTTTGGAAAGAGAGGGGGACATTGTGAATGCTGCTGAAAATGCCGAAATGTTAGGAAGTCTCTCACTTAGGGGAATTATAATTAGCTCAAAATATGCAGAGAGGAAGATCCTAACAAAGTCTTATGCCGGAATCACGGTCCCAGTATGTCTACTAGAGGTCCACCGACAAACCCCAAGAGAGATGACACTAGTCCAAGTGAGTTCAATTAAAATACACAGTTTATTGGGGGGGGCATAAATACTAGACACAGCAAAAGGGGACACACACACACATTCATGTTTCATGCTAGCAAAAAGGGAGGGGTAAGATTGGGAGTTAAGTTAGAGAGAGAGAGAGACCATTGGAATACTACCTTAGAAGTCTTCTCCGGGAAGCCTGATAGATGTGGATGAGGATGATGGACACGATCGCCAGGATGAGGGGAAATGGGCTGCGGGAGCTATGAGCAGAGGTCAAACTGGTGTGGACCAGCCTGCATTCTGAGGACAGCGTCAACAGGGAATTCAAACTCACGGTCTTATATAGGGCTGAACATATCCAGGGGCTACTAGATAAGCTTAGACAAAAGTGCTGATTGCCTGGGTTTTGTTAAGCCAAGAGCAAATAATCTGTGTACAATGCACTTAGGTTTAGACACAATTCGGGAGGGGGGGGAGCAGCTGATTTAATGGCTGAGTCATTAAGGGGATTATCAATCCATCAAGTGTGAGACCAAGTCTATTGACTTACTCTGGAGGGCAGTGGCAAATCTGGTTTGGCAACTCCCAAACTTCCTATAGAGAGTTGCTTACTAGGGACTCTGCTCTTCCAAGTGGTCTTGAGTACGTGACTTCCTTGCTTGGGGCTAAAGGCGGGTCCTTGGAGAGGTCAGTCAGGGGTCATAGTACAGTCCACATGTCCCCAAGATTTTATTAAAAGTATATATTGTAACACTTCTTTGAAGTGAAACCTTCAACAAGCTTGGATGCTACAGATACGACAAATGTAAAATACTGATTCTTTTAAAAAGTCTCATGTGCTTCCTTGTTGGTGCAATTTCTTTCTCTCTCCAAAATATTCATTAAATTTTAACATTCTGTCTTAAGTGCTAAATAGTCATGCAAAAATTCCAAAAAATTCAAAAGTGAGCAATTAGAATACTGAATAAATGTCATGTATTAAAAAATGGAGAATTCACTTGTCATACAAATATATTACTTTGTGCCAGATGGGTTATTTAAATTAGATGTTTGTTCTAATGCTGAAATAATTTAAAAGGCTGTGTTATGTTCACACAGCCATGAAATTCTGTTGCTTTTCATCTCTTTTTATTTTTTCCTTTCCCCATATAGTAGTCTGAATAAGGAGGTTATGCACTGAAGCTTAAGTGTAACATAGGATACATGAGAACATATTTACATATGCAACCTGATGTTTAAATACTGCTCTATGCCACCAATTCTCTGAACCTAAGGAAGGAAAAAACAGCTTTTTACAGCATCCAATTCCTTTCTGAGAGCAGAGCACTGGCAACTTAGGGTCTCGTAATATCAGTTCAGCTTATACATTTATGACTAAATGAATCACTCGAAAGTATAGAATATCGTTCTAGAACTTAAAATGATCAATTTATCTATGAATGTATAGGTTATTGAATAAGTACTATCTGCTTCAATCAACACAGAATAAAAAGCAGATTGGACATGTTGTAGATAGGTAAAATGGAGTAATCTGTTATTTTCACTTTCTCCTGCATTTGAAAGTTTGAGTCTCAACTTCTTTTAGTCTCACTGATGAAGATGTTTATACTTTTCAAATAACTAGCAAAGTTCTCATCCATCTATAGGTAAAGGTGGGCACATACTAGCTAGAGAAAAGCTTCAGCATTTTCAGCACCAGAATGTACTTTATCTTAAATGTATATTTGAGAGCCTATTCCTTTTCTTTTTTAAAAAATAAAACATATAAAACATATATTTGAATTACAGAAATGCTGCTGCTGTGACCAGGCTTAGGTCTAACTGCAGTGTATTCCAATGCATCTGGTAGAGACCAGGGGGGCTTTCATACTTCTCTATCATTATATTCATTTATTTTTATTTTATTTTTTTTTGTATTTTTTATTGATTCATTTGGAAACATTTACATTTAACAGTTTTACAATTATTACATATGTACAACCATATCACACCATAAACCAACCAACAAACGAAATATTACATCCTCGCAATACTAGCCTCTCTGTATATTAAGTATCATTGTTTCATTCCTCTTTCTTATAACAGTTCTTCTTTTATATTCCATATCTCCTTCAAATATTTTTTAAAAGGATCCCATTCTTTTTCAATCTTCTCCTTGGGTTTGTTATTAATTAATGCTGTTAGGCAGTCCATGTTTTTAAATTCTATAACTTTTTGAAACCATTTATCTAATGTAGGTATATAATTCAGTTTCCAGTTTTTTGCCAGTAACATCCTGGCAGCCATTATTAAATACAGGATTATTCTCCAATATTTTCTTTCTGTTTCCACATCTAAAATTGTGGTTATATTTAATAAATATATTTCCGGAACTAATGGATATTGGACGTTCAATATCTGCTGTATTTTTTTATGTATTTTTGACCAAAATTTTTTTATTCTTGGACATATCCACCACATGTGGTAATAGGAGCCTTTTTCTTTTTCACATTTCCAACATCCATTATCCTTTAGCTTATACATTCTAGCAATTTTCAAAAGCGTATAATACCATCGATTAATTATTTTTATAATTAATTTTCTCTAAGATCCTGTGAAGCAGTGAATTTACTGGATTTTTCCCAAGCCGCTTCCCATCTTTCTAATGGTATTACATGGCCTATTTCTTGTGCCCACTTGATCATATATGTAGATACTGTCTCCTGTTCTAGTTCTCTCTTTAAAAACACTTTGTATAATTTGGAAATTTTTCCTTTGTCTTTTTCCCATATGAGTTTATCCAATTCATTTGTATCTCTTTCAAAGCCTTCCCCATACATATCTTCTTTGTATTTTTGTTTTAATTGTATATATCCAAACCAACTTATATTTTTTCCGTTAATTTTTCATTCTCCTTTAGAAAGTAAATTCATTTTTTCAACGCTGTCATTATATCTTATCCAATCTGTGTTCTTTTCCCATTTCCCAAAGAATGTTTCCTGCGTAGAAACCCAGAGGGGTATCCCTCGATAAAATCTAGTTCTTATCTTATTCCATGTTTTTAACAATGTTTTTAACAGGCACTGTCATTTATTTTTATTTATTTAATTTATACCCCTCCCTTTTGCGAATCCGGGACCCAACTACCACAACAACATCCTATGGATTCCTGGGGTTTGAACTTGTAGGAGTATTTAAAATTCTCAGCCAGAGCGCTCTAACACCTCAACAAACAACAAATCCCAAGATTCCAGAAGGTGCAGCTGTGGAAACAATGGAATCATAGTGCTATCACTGTATAATGTGGAAAGACTTCCAGGTGCCAAATGACAAGAAATATCAGTCACAATTCAACATAGTACCTATACATTTTCAAAACTTGTTCTTATTTCAGACAAAGGGATTGGGAATTAGGTGACCCCAGAGATTATCAGATGGGTGGTGGTGGAATCAATGTAGATTGTTCCCATCCTTATCCTCTCCTTATCGCATAATTGCATGAAAGACCATCACACACATCACACTTATCCCGTCATTATCCTGTCAATGAAGTGGAATTGTCCAGTCACTTTTCAATAATGGAAACTTCAATTAATGGATAATAACAGGACAATTCCACTTCTCTAACAGGATAATGATGGGATAAGTGCGACATTGTCTGATAATCTTCATACAATTGCATGATAAGGATGGGAAAAGGACAGAAAAAGGATGTCCTTTTCCCAGTGTGATAATTCCCACAGTCTTTTTTTTGGGGGGGGGGGGATGCCTAAACTCTGTTTCTAAATTTTCACCTTATGTTTTTTAAATATGCAAAGTGCTCTTGCAACACCTTTGAGACTTACAGAAAGAAGGAAGCTTACTGAAAGAAAGAAGTATGAACTTTTCAAAGGGCTACTTTGAGAGTCTACTTCAGCTCCATGTGCACTGCAGAACTAATGCAATTTGACACTGATTTATCTGTCATGGCTCAGTACTCTGGAATCCTGGGATCTGCAGTTTTGTGAGATATTTAGCCTCTGTCAGAGAGCTCTGGTGCCACAGCAAACTGAAAATCCCAGGATTCCATAGCATTGAGCCATGACAGTCAAATTGGTATCAAACTGCATTATTTCTGCAGTGCAGATTCACCTTCATCAGATGCACAGTAAGAAGACTTTAGCCTATGAAAGCTCCTTATGCTACCAGCTTCTTCCTTTCAGTTAGTCTCAAAGGAGCTACAAGCTCCCTTTGCATACTGGTTTTCCAGAATAACACGGCTATGTCTTTGAAGTTTATAAGTCACTCCAGTGCTGGAAATTTGGGGAGTGAAGGAAAAATGTCATTTGAGCAGGCAGAATTCTTATCTAGGGATCAATACCTTCATTGCCCCAACCCATCCTAGCTACTGCAGCAGTCCAAAATCTATGATCACAGCACAACCTCTACACGTTTGACATGATTCACATAAGAGGCCTGTTAGTTCACATTGGCCTGAACATAAGTCTGGCTGGTTTGATTTGTGTGACTTTATTCTATGCAAGCTCTGAGGATATTCTCAGAATCTGAAGTGACATTTCTAGGACTTCCACATCTCTCTGGTCAGAGAGCTTTGCATCTGTAATGCAATTTTTTTTCTTTACTTCCCCACAGAGTTCTACATTTAGCTAGTCCTTCACGTCACACACGAAGGAAATCTGAGCTTTTCACTGTAGACCATGTATCTTATTTTTTTGTGGCAACATCTTAGATGAGAAACCAATATTACTGGGGAGAATAGGAAAAATAATACATTGTTAGAATTTGCCAGTTTATTAGTTCAAGTGCAGCATGTTGGTTACCAGTTTCCCACCCCACATTTTAGACTGTGATAATTCCTTGTAGAAAAATGAAATGACTCAGAAAATCAAACATTAGAAGAGAACATGATGAGAGAAAAGCATACCCATATGCAGGCATCTTAGCTGGTTATGATTGCATAGCTTCACAATTTTTACTTGGGCACTATCTTTTTGAGTGAACAATACACATGCAGTTTTGCCACAAATAAATAATATTTGGAAAGGAAATATTTATGTTAACATCACCAGCAGCACTACAAACACTAAACAAAGGAAACAAGTCAACAAAACTCTGCTGCTCCCTGCCTCCCTAAGTAAAGGAAATTTATCACAGGTTTGTAAAGATACACGGAGGCAAATTCACTGTTAGATAAGGAGAGCCAAAGTTCAGAGTGAAAAGAAAAAAGGTGCAGTGGCCTTTGTGGCACAGAAAATGAGCACTGTGTTTGAATCTCAGAAACAGAGTTTGAGGCAGGGAACTTGAGAAAATTGGATCGTTGTGAATCCCTATGTGAAAATAATCCAGTTTTTACTTGCTGGACTAAAATGTGATGGAGACCAGATTGCCCCCTCCAGAAGTTATAAAAGCAGCTGGTGAGGTCACTTGTCGGTGTTGAAAATTATATCAGGGAAAGGATTAGGAGCTCCAGTCTTCTATTTCAAACTGCAGCCTAAACCCCCCCAGAAAAAAGCCTACCTGTAGCATAGATAATATTACATATATAACATATATAACACCAGGAGACCTGGTGGCGCAGTGGCTAAATGCCTGCACTGCAGCCACTCACTTAAAACCATAAGGTTGTGAGTTCAAGACCAGAAAAAGGGCTCAAGCTTGACGCAGGCTTGCATCCTTCCAAGGTCGCTAAAATGAGTACCCAGATTGTTGGGGGCAAGTAGCTTACAGTTGTAAACCGCTTAGACACTCCTGAAGCAGTATATAAATGAAGCTGTTTGTTTTTGTTTGTTTGTTTGTTTGTTTGTTTATATAGTTCCCTCCTAAGAATCTAAGGGATGAAATAGATTGGTGGAAAGGGTGGCTTGAAGCTGCCCTTCTGAACCTGGATCAGAGCCACAGCAACTTCATGCTGCAGTCCCAATCCACCTTAAATCCACCTCCAAAATAGCCGCTCCTTTTTGGGGGCAGCAAAAAGCCAGCTTTTCCACAAACATTGTGGCCAGAAGCCAGCTTCATGATGTTTCAGTGTCATGTGGCATGTAAACACTGCACCACCAGACCATCATGAAGCTGCCCCTGTGTAAATGGCCAGATGGCTTCTGGGCAGCTTGGGAGTATGCAGCATGTAAACACTGTGCTCACAAGCTGCCTGGAAGGTGGCACAAAAGGGTGGTCTGTTTTGCCCCAGAGCTTTCAGTTTAGTACAGTGGGCCCTTGTTATCCACTGGGGTCTGGTTACAGGACCCTTCGTGTATAACAAAATCCATGGATGCTCAAGTCCTATTCAGTATAATGGCACAACAAAATGGTGTCCCATATATGGTATAAAATGGAAAATCAAGGTTTGCTATTTGGAATTTATACTTTTTTGGAATATTTTCAAGCCGTGTATGCTCAAATCCATGGATAAGAAATTCACAGATAAGGAGGGCCAACTGTATTTGGCCAGCTTACACCCAATCATAAAAGCCTACCTGCCTGCCTGCAGATTTCTGAAAATTGTGGGTTAGTCTAGGTAATTTTTTAAATGTACAGACTGATGATAAAATTCCTACTTTATATTTCAGCTTTTAAAAGTACTTGCAAAAATAAGGCAGTATTCAATAGAGTTGTAAATAGACTGATCACCTCCATCAAATAAATGGACTGAATTTCTCTTGGGGAAGAAATTCTCAAACACATTCTGAGGTGAAGCTCATCATTAGCACTGGAACATCATATTTTTTTCCTTCCCTAAGATGTCACTACACATGGAAATATTAGCAATTTTGAATGCAGGTTGGTGACTATTTTCCATCCTCCATAATGTCCTAGGCTTGGCATTGTTTCAGAGCACTGTGGGGGTTGCTACCAAATAAATTATGTAGAGTATCTAAAGAACATTTTGCAAAGTGGCCTGCTTTTTTTTAGGTTAAAAACAGAAACATCTCAGGATCTATTCATTTTTTTCAGAAAAATGTCTTCAGAGAAATTATGGGTCACATCTACAATTCAAATGTATAGCACCTGAGCAAAAGAAAGAATAAGAATATATTGAATAAATACTTTCTTCTGTTCTTAGTATTTTTCTCATACCACCATGTGGTAGATGAAATTCCCTAAAGTAAACCCAGAGATTATGACCTCCTTAGCTTCCAGTCATTTCTGTTATCACTGTTCCTCTGGCTGTATCCACACTGATGGGAAACCCCAACTTACCATCAGAGCCCTTGGATCTATGGGGAAGACAAGCTGCCTGCACAACCAGCACCCACAATAGATGAACACCAGCAGTACTGTTTGCACACTTCTTGGTTCAGTGGCTTTTTCAGCCCAGGGCATGTGCTCCTGACATCTTCCTCCTGGGCACCATTTATCCTCTTTCTGCCCATCCCCACACTGGCACACAGTCCACACACCCATGGGATTCTCCAGAGTTTCCAACCTGATTCAGGACAAATGAGAAATCCTTTTACTTCTGGAGCACAGATTGGACTCACGTTCAACCTATTTTGGCTCCACACACCAACTAAATAAGTTAGTGTAAAAACGGGATAGGAACATCCCCCCCTCCCCGCCATGCTGAAACAGCCTCTGTCTTCCTAACAGAAAAGGAGTGCCCTGGGCATTTATAACTTTTTGAAGAACCCCTATTTATTTTTAGAATGTGTTTGGATGTTCAAATCATATTTTCTAATCAATTCTGTAAGATACTAGTCTGCAAGATACTCTATATTGCTATTTTTTGTGAAATGTCTTGCCATCTCTTACCGGTATGACACCTTCAATTTTTCACATGGCCTGGTGTTCATTTCTTATTTTGCGTAAGCTCAGACACTATTATAAATAAGTCTTATAGTGTTTGCTACAAGTTTGGATGCTCAATCCTCTCAACCTAGTCAGGTGTTTATTGAGTTTGACTCTGTATTTCCCACATTTTCTCATGAATCCTCAAACAAGGAACTGATAGAACTGGTTTATCTCTAAAGATCTAGGTGGGATTTCTGTACAGAAAGAAACCTTCAGTCTGGGTGAAAATATATTTACATTAAGCCTATGAAAATTATAGATATCCTATAAGGATTAGGGAGAAAAATATCACCAAGATAAAAATAAGACAGACAGGGTTGGCCCAAGGTATTTTGCTGACTGAGATGGAAGACAAAATAATATCCTACAGTAGCTTCCTTCAAATGCCACATATCATATCTCCTGTCATTGTGGCGTCTATTGTACCTGCTGCCAGCAAGCAGACATATAGGATGCAGGGCAGACACAGCTCTGTCCTTGGACACAGTTATATCCTATAGCACAGATAGCTCTTGTCTTTCCAAAATGTTACCACTCCTTCACTTTTCTCCCAATAACTGCTATCTTAGTTGGCTGTCTTGCTTTATCTCATGCAAGAGCCATGTAAGAAAACAGAATAATGAAATAAGGATGCTTTATATTCAGAAGGGTTGATCCTTGTCCTCCCAAACTGGAACAATTTGGTGGTGGTTGATGTCAAATTTAGGGCCAAGCTGCATATAATTTTCAATATGCGATGTGTGGCTACATCCATGTTTGTTTGTTTTTTTCTCGCTCAAAAATAAGTGTGTGATCCCACAGGTTATATACTTACTCTTGAACAAGAAAGAAGTGCAAATATAACTGTATATTCTCGTTTTTGTTTTTTTTTTAATGTAGCCTTTGGCTCTTATTTGATTATTGTAGCATTTTTAGGATTTTTTCTTTAAATTTACTTTTCACCTGATTTGTTTTTAATAGGTTGGTTTTTTTTATATCCTTTATGGAAAGAGAAACAGGCACAACTTTTAAATGAAAAAGATGTAAAAATGTTTTTTTTTAATAGGTTATGTTTTTACTTCCTTTATGGAAAGGGAAACAGGCACATCTTTTAAATGAAAAGGATGTAAAAATTATAAAGGACTTTTGCTGTGACTCCAGGATCATTCAGTCATTGTTGTTTTTTAGCACAACTATGCAAATAATCTCCCTCACACATTCCAAGTGTGTTGTTCACTTGGAACTGCATCTATGTGCATCTCTGTGAAATTTGTTGCTCATACATGGCAGCACTCTACAAAAGATGGAGTCAATGATGTGGGTGCATTCAAAACATGTTCAAGGCATGGAGAGTTTCATCCCAGTTTATCTTAGGTCTATTCGGATCAGTTACTCACACAGCTGAGAAGGCAAATCTTTTAGAAAATCTTGGGGGAAATCCCTGACATCAATTATCCCAGGTTAAGTGGAGGGTTTTGGCACACACACACACACACACACACACTTAATCCAATGTATTCAAAATTCATGTGGACAACAACAATTTAATCTGGATTCTACCTGGATTGTAACTCTTTGGAGAAACTTGTGGAAAAATAGAAAGAACTTTAAACGAAAAATTGTGAGGGGGGTGAAGAAAATAAATGCCAAGAACCTTCACCTGAGAACTAGAGAACTACTGTCAATAGGATGCAGTCAACAAGTGTCTGTCTAGATGACAAAAAGTCTGATAATTGTTTAGAAAAGGGATATATATTATGTGATTTTCAAGGTTCTGTTGGACTTGAGCTCCTGTAATTCCTTGCCATTGTCCGTGCTGGCTGCTGGGCCTTGAAATCCAACATCATCTTGGAGTCTACATGATTCCCACTCCTGATTTAGACGTTTTGGTGTAATATTTGCAGATTTGAGAAATATGTGACCATATTCCCATATCAAGGCTTAGGGAAGCTATTTTTTTCAGTCTACAACTCTCAGAATCTACCAGCCAGCATGATGACTGTTATATTCCAAAAAGCAACTTTCTCAATCTTCGTTTACCATTGGCAATTTTTGAAGACAATTCTATCCTAAACAAAGGAAGTAAACTACCTAATGAAGACACTAAGCCTAAACTCCCACATGCTTACAAGATTAAGTTTGGGATACACATCTGAGGAGCTGCTGTAGCAGTATCTGCATAAATATCCATCCTGCTTTAATATTCTGCATTCATATTCAGTCTGGATATTGGTATGATGTTGGTTAAACAGATTAGAAAACAGTGAAAGGGATGAACAAACTGCCATTTTAAAAGACAAAACCGGAAAAGGAGACTGATGATGCCATGATGAACAGGCACTTTATGGAAAGTAGTACAACAATTTGTTTTCAGAGCCAGGAACAGTAGGAAACATTTGTAGACAAACAAAATGTAACATGGTAAAGGGAAAGCAATTTAGAGAATATTTCTTATTTTATTTTTACTTTTTGCATTCATGTTTCACTGCTGGTGCTTGCTCAAACATATTGCTTTTTATTTTGTATATTCTAGGGATTTCTGGGTCCATGTCATGATGAAGTTTACTTTTGGTTAAGATGTGCATTAAATGAGGAGAAAATTCCATTGGGCAAAATTAAATTGAACAATGTCTCTAACTGGTATATATCTTGTCACAATCTGCTGTACCATTCATTTTTTTTTAAAGACAGTTCTAGTCTGCTGGGTCGTACTTCTACAAGTGTTATGGCACAACAAATTGTTGTTGTTTTAAAAATTCTGCACATTGACTTAGCCACTGAGACTTAACAATAAGTGAATGGTTAAATAAGGATGAAACCAAATCAGAGCAAAGCTAGACAATATATCCAGCATATTTTCAAAAAGGAGTGCTTTGTCTTATCATATACTGTAATTTTGCTTTAACTATGGCTCTTGGTTTTAGCATGTATTATTTTGTGACTGAATCACACAGTTCTGTGCTGAATAATGCATAACTAAGGGAATCCCATTTTGAAAAGAAAAACAGGATACTTGGACTAAATACACATTCCCCTTAATGTCTAGTTTGACCTGCAGGGGTTTTTTTTTTCAGGTACCCTACAGTCCTTGTATGAATATATTTTATAAGTATGGAGTATCAGAAAGCCCTTTGAGGAATGGCTCTGACATGAAGGTGAGCTTGGCAATATGTTACATTCAATTGGTTATGGACTTGATTGCTTTAAATTAATTCAGGCATTGTATCTGTAGATGCTGAGAAAGCCTTTGATAAAATTTACTGGCCATTTATTTTCACAGTCTTGCTTAATTTTGGGTTTCCTAAAATATTTCTGAAATGGATAAAAGAATTCTATTCAGCACCAAGAGCATGGATTATGACCAGTGGATTTTCCCCATCTTTTTTTTTTTCACATTGAAAACAATGTATAAGGCAGGAATGTCCATTGTTTCATTTAATGTTAAACTTGTACTTGCAACCCTTATATGTGACATTAGATAAAATTCCAGGATGAATGGATCTGAGCATGTCAGTTTAGAATTTAAAAATACTATTTTCTCAGGTGGTCTTTAGTTGTTCATTTCAAAACCACAGCAATTGATCCCTGTTCATTAATCATGTTGGTAAAATATCTGGGTTTTCAATTCACTGTTCCAAGTCAGAAATATTTCCAGGGGGAGAAAAGATTGATTCTATCATATTTAAAGCATGACAGATTTGATATTACCGAAATTGTATTACTTATTTGGGTATAGGATTCTACCTAAGGACTTATTTTAGATTATTAATATTAATATAGGTAAAGTGATAAGAGATATTGCACAAGATTTATAGAGATGAGTGTGTGGTAAGGTAAACATGATACAAATGAATATTTTGCCTAGAATTATGTTATTCATGGGATTCCTTTACTTAGACCTTACAAATATATTCAAAAACTAAATGCATTGTTAAGGAGAATTTTCAGTGAAAAGGATGAAAATTCCAGTCAAATAGGCAAGGTTCAGCTTACCAGATCTTCTTACACACCATGCATATCTTGCATTAATTTGTCGATATATCTACTTGAAATAAGTATGTAATCCACCTTGATCAGCCTTGGGATCTGGATTTCTGGCACTTCTATTCAAATGGACAGTATTTGCTTTTCTCACCTTTTTTAATTTAAAAAAGGGCAGTGTTTTGCCAACAATTTCAGCGATTAGAACTGTGTGACAAATATTGTCTTGTCAATTTCAATTTGTCCCATATCTATTCCATCAGTGGCATGACTGGTTATTCTCAGTTAGCCTTCCATATAGAAACTTCAATGGTTTTAAAAGAGATGAGTTACCAGATACAATAGGAGAAACATTGTTCCCGTGATATATCAAACTTTTCATGTCTTACAAAAACCTAAAAGAAAATGGATTGGCAAGACTTATTCCTAACCCCTCCCCCCAAAAAAACAAGCAAACAAATAAAAAAAACCTCTATTGACTCCTAATAAACAGTACATTGTTTTCTAAGTGCCCTCAGATTGTAGTTTTCACCAGAACCAGAGCTTGGGTTGTGCATCATCCATTCTCCTTGCTGAGAAGATGGCAGGGGAAGGATGCTTTATTTGGCCTATGCAGACAGGGTCCTCATGCTCTCTATTTAATCTGGAGTACATACCATTTGTTCTCCTTGACTCAGGTTAAGCCCTACTCCCCTTGTGGGAAAAGAATGAAACAAATGAATTTTTTCAGTGTCTCATTTTTCCTAACATAGCCAAAGAAGAACACAAAGGGATCCTGCAACATTTTGAAACTGACTGAAAGAAAGATGTTGATAGCATAATAAGCATCTGTAGACTTGAGTCTACCTCCTCAGATGAGAAGGTAGTTGTTGTTGTTTTTTTCAGCAATCCTCCGTTCACCCCTTAATAGAGTTTATCATTCTAGAACTGTCCTTCCAGATTTGGGGTACACTTTTGTTCCCATCCTTTCTTGCACATCTTTCTCTCCTACTCATAGTTATGTCTCTTCTGAAACTCCACACATTTAAGAACCCCTCTCTGAAGCCACACTGGCTTCTTCAAATGTTCCCCATTTTTCCTTCTACTGAGAACAGTTTGCAATTGTGCTTTCAGTATTTCAACACTCAGAATTTCTCATCCTTCTTGAACTTGCCCCCCCCCCACTTTTTTTTTTTAGGATTCAGTGGCATAGATTTATGCGAAGTTTCACTGATTATTTTGAAATGGTCTTTCATAAAGCTTGTCCAACTAAACTCAGTTTTCATGTCTCTCACTAATATGAATTCCAATATGACATGTTCAGTTTTCACGTCTCTCAAATATGACATGTTCACTTTCCCCCATGATACCTGTTATTTTCACTACATCAAGTATTTATTCTCTGTTGATTAGGATTAAAACAAGGATGTCAGCCCCCCTTCCCCATCTTCCACCTTCTGAGATACAATCTTTTCATCAGTACAAGTCCAATATTTCTGGGATGTTTATTTCTTAGCAGAGTTAAAATTTGAGCAGATGTCAAGAAAAAGATAGCTGAAATCCTCTAGTAACTATTGTGGCTTGTTTAGGTGAACACTTCATACTGTGTCCAAGGGAAATGCCATGTCATCAGGTAGGATGTGTAGACACAATGGAGTTTATCGCACAGGGGCTTCAGGGACTGGTCTGAAAACAGAACGGAAGAGGCCTGGAACAAGTGGGGGACAAGTATGGGATGCATTTTACTACACACACAAGTCCCTCACTCCTTCCTCTCCATTCTCCATCCATTCCCAGTCTGTTCCAGAGCAGGGAGATTTTTGAGAACTGTTCAAAACAAAACATTTTTGAGAACTGTTCAAAACAAAACAAAAAAAAACCACAATCTCCTCCTCTCTGGAATGGATTGGGAATGAAAGAGGAGGGAACGGAATGAGTGAGAATCTTGTGTGAGCAGTAAAATGAGTCCTCCACTCATTCCATTCCCTTCCTGGCCCCCTCATTCCATTCTGAGACCATGCTGGAGCCCCTATGTGATAAAGTCCACTAATATACTCTTGAATATTACACTTTTGCTTTAGTCCAAATGCTGCCATTAGTCTTCCCATTCTCACAGTCCTGATTTTCTGTACTAATGTGTACATTCTCTTCACTTAATACGGTAAGATTCCCTCTCCTTTTCTGATGTGTATGTTCCTTTAGGACAAGTTAAATCTGAAATGATATATTTCAGTCAGATCATACTTGCCATCTGGTAATGGTATTTCAAGTTCATCTTATCAGCACCTATGGGTACTATATCTCCCTGATTTCCAAACTCCACTCCCCACCTTTGCATTCTTGTCTCTAGCCCTTGAATTCCTTGTTAGGTCTGGTTTTCATACCTCTTGTGTTAGTTTAAAACCCACTTTATCGGGTTTGCAAGGCTAAAGACATTCTTCCTACCAGTCCCTGCAAAGAACAGCCCATCATTTACAAAGGGGGGAGGGGAACAATCCCAGTAGCAGTTGCTAGGCAAAGAGAGAAAGCAGAGATAGAAAACGAAAAGGAATATATATATATAAGGAATATAAAAGGGGGGATATATGAAAGAGAGAGAGAGAGAGAGAGAGACTGCATTTTCTCTGATCATCCTCAACTGTGGTTTGAAGACCCACCCACAAGCCACATACTTTTATAGCAGCAAGCCGAGGGAGGTGGCCCAGCAACCAAAGTTCCACTACAAAAAGCAGTTTGAAAAGAGAAAGAAAGAAATAATTACTACAGGACTTGTGGGTAGTGTTCTTCCTTGACAAAACCTTTAGGAGCTGCATCTGTAAAAGAAGGATGGAAGGGCTAATTCTTTTTTTAAAGCTAATTTCCCTGCAATATTAACTGTTCATTGCATTGCACATGGAATGCTGGCTCCAAAATGATCTTAAAACAACCCAAATCAGTGTTGGTTGTTTTAATATATGTGGGCAGTCTTCTAAGATTTTGCTGTAAATGACATCTGATGAGCACAACAAGGGCTGGTGGAAGAACCTTCTCTTTGACTGTCTTCTTAAATGTGTGATTAGAAGAAGTACAAAAAAGAAGTATTTTTTTACAACAGCAACAACAAAGTTTCAAAAGATGGATAAAATTGGATGAATCATTAAGAGAATAAATGAGGTGTTTAATATCTAAAATAACTGCGAGGCACAGGATGAGCTTCAATAAGTGAAAAATGGAACACTGCTAAGACTTGGACCTCAAATATCTTTGTTAACAGCTGCACTGGCTGAGGGTGAACAGACTAGCTGGTAAAACACAGATGCTGACAAATCAACCCATCCTCCCAAATAGCCCAATAGGGAAAGGTTAGAGTAAAAATGTTTTCAATATTAATGGATGGAATGGAACATCTGAACCACCTAGGGGCATCACTACTGGGAGATAAGGGATATGTTTCCTGTTGTAAGAAACTGGAGTACATTTGAAATTAAATCAATAACTCCTATTTATATGAGCTTTCACTACAGTAAACAAACACACACAATACAACATGCAGCCTTTATTTGAAATATTGCTGTAAACCACTGTGTGAAGTTCCCATATTCAGTGAACCACAAAAATACCCAACTGTGTGACATACCTCCAGTGTCAAAACTGCAGCTATATTAAGCTGTCACCTGGGTTCATTAACAAATTAGAAACACACATCTCATTCCCTCAGTGGATAATTTTTATCTCCAAAGCTAATAATACTGATGCCATTGATTGTCTCTGAGCTCTATTTGCCACCACTCAAGAGATACATAATAAGCGAAGAAAGATCAGTGTGAAGTTCTTGATAACTACCTGCAAAGGTTGGCTCAGGAGAGTAGAAATAAATACAATAGGACTCCTAATCAGTATATATAGGAATAAACAATAAGTTACTTAATATAGCAGATATTGCAACTACAACATCTGTCCATTGAGAACATGTAGTGATAGAAAAATTCCCCACAGGGACAGAGGTAATAGAGGGCCTGAAAGCTATTTTCTCAGCTGATGTGATTTGTGTTGGTAGGTTTTCAAAACCACACTAAGAGACAATTCATGACATGCAGGGTTGACAGTCAGAAAGCAGCTATTAACCAGTTTGCATTCTACCTAAATACCAAATGGAAGTATTGATTTCAGCCATGTATTTCTCTGTAAAATTAGAACATTGTCCACAAGCATGAATTACATGATGAACATATTTCTGTCTTTGTGAAGGGCCTGCACCCCAAAATACAGGATATTTGGCATCTTGTTTGGTCTATATAAAAGGAAAAGCTTTCCAAACTTCAAATAGGGAACATCCCATATATTAGAAGACAGAAAGGTCAAACTTTCTGGCCCTCAAATAAGGGACAGCCCCTTTAATAATCCTAGATTGTGGTTCAAGTATAAACAATAAGAAAAAAACCTTCTCTCTTGTATGAAGAACACTGCAGTACATTAAAGATACAACCACAACACATATACAGTCATCCCACCCAATTCGGGGTTTTGCCCTTCACGTCCCTCAGTCTTTCATGGATGGCAAATCAGGAGGGATATAATGGTAAACATGCTTGAGGCATGTGCACAGCACCACAAGCAGGAGTGCACTCCCATTGTAATCAATGGTGTTCTAATATTAGTGATATTCTCAATTCATGGGGGGGGGGTTTCCAGAACAGATCCCCCACAAATTGGAAGGGTTGACTGTAGTTGATTTCATATAGTTCAATGAGACTTACATCTGGGTAAATGTGCAAATTATTAGAGCCTAAACTATGCATACTTGTGGAAATTAACTGAATGCACTTAAATAATTTGGAGGGGAATGGGGAGAGCTTGAATACAGAAATGAAATTCTGAATTAATTTTGAACTGAATGAAATTCCTTTATCATATGTATGCCAAATTGTCTAAAAAGCCATGAAATATACTGAAATTCAAATCTGTAGGCAAAGTTCAGAGCAAAAAAAAAAAAAAGACTAGCAGGATGACATGAAGGATTGAATTTGTGTTCGAAAGAGATTTCTTGGCCTTCTTTCATCAAATATTTGCTATTGCTTTCTCCATATGGATCATATCTTTTTAAAAAACAAAAATTGTTAAAATAACAATAAAGGACAATAAACTGGCACAAGCACATGTACACACATATACATATGACCTTGGACAAGAATGAATCCTTACATTATTGAAAACTTAAAACTTGCTAGTTTGATGCATCAATGAGAAAAAATGGCAGCAGAGCTATTCGGATGCAGAAAAAATGCCTCTTTTTTCAACACACATTGGGTGTAAAGAAGTATATAGAAGTTGTATGTATGTGTGCATACAGAAGATCCTGGTGGCGCAGTGGTTAAATGCCTGTACTGCAGCCACTCACTCAAAACCAGAAGGTGGCGAGTTCAAGACCAGCAAAGGGCTGAAGCTTGACTCAGGCTTGCATCCTTCCGAGGTCGCTAAAATGAGTACCCAGATTGTTGGGGGCAAATAGCTTACAATTGTAAATGAAGCTGTTTGTTTAACAAATTGTAAGCCGCTCTGATAGTCTTGGCTGAAGAGCGGGGTATAAATAAAACATTATTATATTATTATTATCCTAGAGTATAATCTGAAAATAGTATCACAAATACAAATCATCATCATCATCATCATCATCATCATCCATTTCTCTGCAATAACTAAGTAGCTCTTACAAATCCCTCTGTTCTCAATGGCATGTCTGATGGGAACAGAGGAGAGGGTCTTCTCATTGGCTGTACAAAGGCTTAGGAACATGAAAAGGAGGCAGTCGCATCACTGGGATTGGCATAATCTGGTGCATTAACTCATGATCTCACCCCACCACTACCATTGAACTCTTCCCATACCATACCACACAAAATCCTTAGTAATATTTGTTTTGTTATTATTATTTTTGGGGGATCAATGATACTCATAAATTCTAATTCCAGTACATGTAATGGCAACAGTTGTGATACAAACAAGTAGCAAAATTAACATTATACCTTCAAATTACAATAGTAAATGTACATAATTTTGTGTGATTCAAGTGAAAATTTTGTAAGATGTGATGATTTTGAAGAAAATTTAAATCGAATAAAATGTTTAAATTTTTTTTTTTTAAAAAAAAAAATATTATATCAGAGGTGTCACCTTTCTCCTCCCACTGACCCTCACCCCATCCCTTCCTCTCAGCTCCAACATTTTGAAGGGATGGAGGCAAACACCACAGCCTCTTTCTGTCCAAAGGCAGATGTTTGGAGAGCAGTGGTGCCACAACTCTTAGGGTGTCATCTGGTGTGGCCCAAACCCCCCTAGTAGCTCCTAGAGGGAGACTACTATTGTTCTCTTCATGTTCTCCATCAAGCATCAGGCATCTATCTTTTTTCTTTCTTCTTCTTTTTATCCAGTGGAAATTCACTGTTTATGCATCAAGGGCATTTACTAATGTCTTGGATTGCTTCATTTCACTTTTTTTTAAAATGAGAATATTTTATACTTGCATTAATTTTATTGATGATGTCATTATATAAGCTACCTATTATCTACAGACCTTTTAATTTTGTAAATGACTCTGTATCTCAGAGCTGAGCGTGAAAGCTGGACACATTTCAATAAAATTTAGTAATAATAGCAATGAGGAGGAGGAGGAGGAGGAGGAGGAGGAGGAGGAGTTAGTTACATTATATTTGTAACATAATGAAGTGTATGTTATTTTACCTTATGGTATAATTTTTTAAAAAACATTCTGGTTACTTGAATAGTTATAGCTGTGGTGGGGCTCCCCTCACATCTTAGGTGTGTTTTGTATCATGGCCCAGCTGCTTAAAGCACTGTGATTTAAAAAAAAACAACAACAACCTGAGAAGTAGCTGATTCGTTACTTTTGGACAATAAGAGAGAAAATAGGTACTTTTATTGTAATGGTAAGTAATTAAAATGAGATTCCAAGCTATGACCCCAAGTCAATCTCAAACATCTTGTGCGAAATGCTTAGCGCCAGAAGTGCTTAGGACCAGGAGATTTTTCAGATTTTGAAATATGTGCATATACATAATGAGATCTCTGAGATGTGACCCAAGTTTAAACATGAAATTCATTTATGTTTCACATATATCTTATACACACAGCTTGAAGGTAATTTTATACACAATATTTAAATAATTTTGTTTGTAACAAGTTTGTGTACCTTGAAACTTTAGAAAGCAAAAGTGTCACTATATCAGCCATCCATGTGGTTAATTTTAGATTGTGGAGTATGTCAGATTTTGGAATTCCAAATAAGGGAAACTCAACAGGGTTGGACAAGTCAGAATGATAGATCAATAAAGGTTATTGGATACTGCCACAGACTAAAGAATGAAAGAGTAATATGTGAGGTGCCTACTGCTACATTAGCAAAACAATTCGTAGTCATTTGGAAGAGCACAGCGAGCACAATATTTGCCCATGTCCCACTCATTCCAGCTGAACATCCACAGAACAACCCCTATAAAGTTTTGGCCCATATATAGTCATTCTTTCTCAGATTTTCTCAGTACTGGGATGACTTCCAAATAATTGCAGGTGACAAATGTGGCCAAATGACCAGTAGGAGGCCTCCTTGCAACCAGGACAACTCATTAGCACTGTTTAGCCATAATAGGCCTCCTGCCTCTGTTGGAACAAATTACAGTAGAATCATTCCAAAGCTCTAAGATCTGCGCAACCAGCATTTGAAAGCAAAGGACCAAAATCCATTCAGCTGGCAACATTCCAGAAGATAAAAGCAAGCAATCAATGTTCCCACAGCTAGGATTCAATCAAAATGGACTGACCTGAGAAAGCAGAAGCTTTGAGGGAACTCATAATCAGCAGAATGCAGTGCAGGTGCTGGCATTTAAGCAATAGCACAAATCCTAGAGGGGGAAAGAATGGATGAACAAACAAGAGAATCAACAACTAGGAATGACCTTAATGCAGAAAATAAATATAATTTATCATGTAGAAACTGTCTGCCTTCTGAAGACTGATTCTCCCCTACACACAAAGCCTGTAGTAATAATAGGAATAGAACATGATAAGCAGTTTTGAAGAGAGGAGACAACTTGCAAACTGGGTTACACAATATCTTGCCTGATGTCCTTGTGTATTGGTTAACTATACTCTGAGGTAGTAACATTTAAGGAATGCCAGTAAGCTACTGAAACCATTTGAGTCTCTAGCAAAAAAAAAAAAAAGTGTCTTGGTTTTCCACATGAAATGGGGATTGGGGGGCATAGTAGGATTTTCAAGAAGTATTTTTTGAGCTGTCATATTCTCTAGGTATACCAACACTTTTGCATTCTTGGTCTTAATGATATGGTACCTGAGCAGCAAAGCACAGGGGAATTTTCCTCAATATTAATATTGTGAAGGAATTTTATTATATTGATTGTGTGTATATGTGTGCCTTCAGGTTAGCTGTCAACTTCTGATGACCCAATGAAATTCATGGCTTTTCCTACACAAGGAATACAAAGAGGTGGTATTGCTGGTTCCTTTCTCTGGAAAGTACCTAGGCACAGCAAATTTTTCTTGTTTCTAATTGGCACTACCTCCCCACTTTCCGAATTGACTCTGGTGGCAACACCATCTGTGGAAAGGGTTGTCTAAGAGTGCCCCATGCAGCCTGCATCATGATATTTCTTTTATTCCAGCTGAAGAATTTTTAAAAAAGTTCTCCCGCACATTTTAAGATCTCATTTTAGTGGTTTTAAATCTTGACACTTACAACTCACTGCTGGTTTATTGCTTGGGTTTCATTTGTGCTGAAAGGTTTCTAAATTTTGCTGCTGGGTTTTGTTTTCCTTTTAAATACTGTTTTATTGTTGCAGCATATGTCTTTAAATATATTTTACATTCTCTGGGGAGCTCTTGTTGTTTGGTATCAAAATACAATACAATACAATAAATATCCAGCCACCTCATATATAGGGAAGAGCAGATCATTCTTGTTTTGACCCTCTGTTTGCCGCACAGGTCAGGCCTCCCCCCAATAAATACAGAAACCTGGTTGGAGGAAAAAAGGTCACAACTTTATTAACTGTTCCACACATGCAGAACAACACAAAACCATAGGGTTGGCCCAAAGCATAAGGTCTGGATCTGGCCATCAGCAACACCCTGGTTGGTTGATGTACGCTTGGTAGCAGGGGCAAACATCGGGATGACGTAGGTGCCAAGCTCCGCCCTATTGCTCAGTTAGGCAACTGCGCTGCTTCACATCGAATTGTGAGACATCCTAGTCACCGGGTATTAATCGACTGTGGCCCCCACAATGGCCACAGCGAATCGCTCCTTACCCGGGTCATGAGGACTCCCGATCCAGTGCCAGCGGGCCCTGGAAACCCCTACCCCAGATCCAGGCCTATGCTGCCACCCAGAACAGAAGTTGTGACAATCAACTCCCAAAACAGGGGGGGGGAGGGGGGAGAGCAGAACTGGCAATGGTGCCAACGCTCACCTTACACAGCCTTAAATAGGCCCAACAGCCAATGAGGGCTCAGGAAGGATGGAGGCACCACCCTCTCCGAACTCTCCACCAATAGGAGGGCACGCCATACCCTGCTGTGGCCAATCAGACAGATTCCTTTCCTGCTCCTCCCGGTGGCCAATCAGCATCGAGCCTGCGCTCGCATCGGCCGCTGGGGCTCCCAAGCCTGGCGCGCGGGAAGGGGAGAGGCCTTCCCTCACGCGGCAACAGCGCCGGCCCGTTAATTCGGGCGGCGCCATTTCACAGGTGGCCCTTAGTATTCATGTGGCCTCCATTGCCTTTTTTCACAGAGCAAAACTACAGGTATGCCATCTAAAAAATTGCTAAAAAATCATTTCAGCCTAACTTCAGTATGACCATACTGCTTAATTTCAGCAGCAGATCTGTTACCATTCCCATTGCATTTACCATATGTGCTACCAGTGTGTGCCACCTCCTTGTAAAACATGAGGCAGAGATGTTGCCCTCCAAATGTGTAGGACTGCAAATTACATCAGCCCTAACCAGGATGGCTAACACTAAAAGCCATAAAGTTCCAACTCATGTTGTACACCCTGTGAAAACATGTCTGGAGTTGCAGTCCTGGCCCTCCTCATAGCCCAGTCAGCCAATGTTAGCCCCAGTAGGCCTGCTGGCATGCCGCAGAACTGGCATGCTGCAGTGGTGGTGGCTTCTTCCCATGGCACAGGGCCGACCCAGTGAGTCGGGCGGCCTCATTTATGCTACCAAATGATGTGCAGCTCTAATTATCAAAATGGCACCAAACTATTTTTAAACACCAAGAAATAATTCTCCCTCATCAAAATATGATATCAGTCAACCATTCTATAGAAAAGTATAGTGTCTCTGTGTTTGTTCTCAGCCAGTTTAGTTTGGATTGTCACATCCTGCTTCTTGTGAGACACACTTGCAAAATATCTCACAGCACTCTGATTCTGCAGAATGCTTTGTGGAGGCAGGATCATAGGAACTCTGTGATTGCTGATGCTTTGTATCTTTCTCTTCATAGAGGAAGTTGAAATATTTAAATGTAATAATAAATACAAAGTCAGAAATCCCCAACTGACAAAAATGTGCAGTAACGAAAACAAAGGAAAGATTTAAGAAGAATGATCAATGTATTGTAAACAAATAGAAAATAATGAGTACAGAAATAGTAGGTGATAGGAAACTTTGAAATAATTAAGACAAAGGGAGAAATGGTTTATAATTGAAACAGTAGGAACAATATTGTCTTCCTTCTTTCGAGCCATGTGCACCTGACTAGTTGCTCAAAGTGGTCCTCAGTCTAAAGCTTGCAACATGTATATTGTGCATTTTGGTTGGCAAATAAAGTTATCACTGTTTGGTGGACTTTACCTTTACTATTTACTACTTAATTCTTATTTTGATACCAGTAGGTTTTTTAAAAAATATACACAAATTTATATAAAAGTTGCATAAAGATATCTGTTCATGCATTCTTTGAGTGATGGGCACATTATGTTCCTTTGCACTGTTAAAAGTGGAACAATATGCAAATGACTTCTCAAATTTTTCTTCTATGGGTGGACTGAGAAACTGACTATTTCATTGAATTCTCCAAACATTTCTCAGGAGTGGAACTTAGAGCAGCATGGGTTTCCCGCCCCCCCCCCGTGGTGTTTTGTTTTGTTTTGTTTTTGCTACTGCTGTGTGAGTAGCAAAACCAACTATTTGATGGCAGTCTAGCTATCATGCTTCATTTTCCACATTGTGGGGAATATGTAGGGTGCATCTATACTCACAGGAAAATCCATTTTACCTTCAGGTTATGCAGATCTTCAGAGCCCTTGAGCTTGTTTGCATACAGTGAGGGAAGTTTGGGACAACTGTCCACACAGTTCTCTGTTTCATCCCAGTCCAATAAATGTGCAAGCACAGGGCTATGGCTGCTCCAGGAATTTTTTCTCCTTCTGTGCCCCATACATATATTAGTGAACTACTACTCCTCTGGCCTCACACCAGCATCACTATGGATTATAGTCTACATATGAATACTGGATTTTCCACTCAAAACCAGGATAAATTTCCACTTTTTCCCATCTGAATTAAAGTCTCAAGTGATGAAAAGGCCAGATTCAGCTCTAATTATCCAGTATGTCACTTTGACTGCTATGAAAAATAGATGAAACAGTTTTATTTGGCCTGTGTAGGAACAGTCATAGTGGTGCTCTTGCTCCGACTGTCAATTGCAAATATGTGGGGGATGTAAATCTTTGCTTATTCCATCTTCCCATGCAAAGCCCAAGAAATCCAAGCATTCTCCCTGCTAGCTGAGATTACAAACGTTTTTGAGTTTTTTATTTTTTAAAAAAAGGAATCCACATTTTGTGAATCTTTGTAAAAACAAAATTCATTTCTAAAAATGCAATGCAAGACATGAATTTTTCATTAAAATTTTTCTGCATAAAGAAACAGAAAATGAAAAAAAATGTAGGAGAGGTACTCTTTTTTTGCTCTTGGTCTATGACTGAATATTTCACAGCAACTGACAATCTTTTTTGATGGGGCTTACCCATATGTCTAGACACTTTTTCTTATCTAACATAAGACTAGCATGAGAATACTCTTAACACCTATAACACAAAAACATATACAGTTAAAATATTCAGGGGAAATTCTTCAGAGTGATTTTTCTGAAAACTCTGATTCCCCACCCCCACCCCCAGAAAACTAGACTTTGGACATATTGTTTAGCTGATGGCTTTTCTTTAAAAATGAAGGTGCAGTTCTATTATGCTGTTAAAGTATGCTTTTCAAAGAGAAAAAACTGCATACTAAAATAGTTCAACAAAGACATTTCTCATAGCAGGCTCCTATTTCTGACAGCAGCCATTTCTGTTTCATGGGGGGGGGGGGGAGTTGGCATAAATTGGGATGGTTGAATAAGCATTAAATAGAGGAAAACATGCTTTGGAGATCAAAGATCAAATTTTAAAACATAGATGAAGAACTAGAGGTGCTATGATTCACATCCCACTGAGAAACAAAAACATTGTGTTGAAAAGTTCAGATAAAGTTTCTTTACAGACTTGTTGTCTGACAAATTTACAGACAGATATGTCAAGCTCACCATGTGTGTACTTCGGGGTGTGTGTAGCAATTGTTTGCATTGCATTTCTAACAACCTTTCAGGAAACTGAAATCCCCTGCTCCAGTCATTCAAAAATTGGGGTGGGGGGGTGGGGTGATATGCCATAGCTGAAGCACTTCAGCCATTTGCTTTTGACTTCTCCCATTATTTTTAATATAGCTGTTCCAAAGTCATTATTTAAGCTGTTTATTCCTGCCTGAAAAAGGATGCCCATACATAGAAACAAGTCACAGCAATACATAGAATTACTTTCTGATTCTGTCTTTCTACATGGAAGAGTAGGCTGATAAGTAAAAAGAGATGTCTAAGAGCCCTTTCACAATTAAAGTGTTATGATTCCACATTTACTGCCATGGTTCCATCCTATAGAACCCTGGGATATGCCATTTAGGGAGGAGTATTTACCATTCCCTATCAGAGCTCTAAATGCCACCTCAAACTAGAAACCCAGGATTCCATAGAATTGCAGCTATGGCTGTTAAATTGGAGTCGTGATGATTTAGTTATGGGTCCCAGGTCCCAAGATACATCCACAGAAGTGCCCTTTCTTTTGTGCACTAGTAAATTTATCATCGGTGCTGTCAGCTCTGGCAGTTTTGATCAAATGTAAAGAAAGAGTTAATCCAGGCTCTTTCCAACCTCTTCTCTGTGCAATCAGTGTTAGCAGAGCTGATCATCTGAGAAAGTGAGGGGCATAATGATTCTTAGTCATGTTGACTCAAAGCTTTGAAAAGTTGCTTTTTAGACAACTTCCAGATTCACCTAACAGCAAGGGGACTGGATCATAGCAAGAGCCAGCATGAGTTCATAGGCACCATTCTCTAAACACTAACCAATAGCGGGAAAGGGCTATAGCTCTGAAGTTCTATTCATATATTTCAAAAAATCAAGAAAGTTGGGTGTGCATTTTGTTTGTTTGTTTTTACAAATTTCTTCACATTCAGGGTGGGAAAATAATGTGTTATTTTTTTAAAAAAAATGTGGGGAAGCTAAAACTGACAGATAAGTCCACCCGTGCTTTGATTGCATAACTTTGGAAAATCTCCCCTTACAAGCAGGAAGGTCTTCCTAATGTTTAGGTGGAATCTGTTTTCCTGTAGCTTGAATCCATTGCTCTGTGTCCTAGTCTTTGGAGCAGCAGAAAAAAAAGATTGTTTCATAGTCAATATGACATTCCTCCAAATGTTTAAACATGACTATCATATACCTCTTCTCTTCTCCTAAACATACTCTAAGCCTGCCCTTATAGGGCATGGTTTCCAGACCTTTCAAAATTTTAGCTGTCTCTTCTTTTTTCTGTGAAGCTTCTTGTTAGCACTTATATTGCAGGCTAATATAGCATGATCTTCAACATGCTGGGCATCATTGTGCCTGTTGAATTTGGCCAATGTAGATACAAAAGAACTTTGTTATAAATCCAGTTTGAAAACTAGCCAAAATTTTCAAATTTCTTCCTATTAAAGACAGAGATAAGTTGATGCACACACACACAATGTGAGATAAAGCAAAACTGATAAGATTCCTCCACCCCTCCAGTCAATTTGTGTCTAGCTTGATCTAGAAGTGCTCTTTTCAAGTTTCTCACAATCTTTCTCTTCCTTTGGAGTTCTCCCTCTCCAGAAGTCATTAGGCATCTCAACACAAGGAGATAGTCCAAATGAGTGGTTTTTATGTAGAAGATGTCCTTGGCATCTGTTTATGTAAGTGGAATCATACTTTCACCTTAAACCCACTGGAGACCCACTGCTACTCAGTGTGAACAACAGTGAGCTTCTTGAACTAACTCCATGTAAATCTGATGCCATATAACACTTTCTGGTGTCTGTTTCTTGTATGCAGCTGTCGGCACCTCACCTGGTACTGAATATAAAGAGTTTATACACTGGCACCAATACCATCAACATAACAAGGATTCTGCACAAAAACATATTCAGATCCCAGAGGGAACACCCAGATTAGGCTTTTGCCATGCAAGCAGACAGTTTCCAAGCATGGCTGGAGGGGTTATTCCTGACAATTGTAACCTTGCTTTGTTTCCCAGACATTTCCTCTATCTTTTTTGTTATTGCAAATATATGTGTTAAGGCTATGTGACAGTGCTCACTCCCAGCAGTTTACCTTTTCTTACCCTAGAGTTCTTGCTATCCACTTTATCCCTGCTCTAGAATCCATTTCAGGTTAACTTAATGGAAGCATGGTGATTCTTAAAAATAGACAAGCATAAATGTCTTTGAGTCTCTGATGATTCATGGCAGGGATACAGTAAATCTCCTGACAGAACGGGCTCAGCCAGTGGCTAAACACTAAACCAGGGATGTAAATATTTGACTATTTCATCCTTGCAAGTGAGGACAAATAATTTCCACAGTTTTCTCCCTGCTGCAGAGGAACTGAATAATTCTACATAGTTTTCACTTGGCATTTGCACATTCCAAAGTCTTCCTGGAAATTGTTCTGCACAGAAATACATGTGGGTATTATTTTTTAATGACATTCATGAATTTTGTGCAACAAACCCCCATTGTTTCCAGATGTTACTTTTACTCTTTGTGCAAGAGTTTTGTTTTCTCACAATCCCCATCCACACCAACCCCACATGCAAAAACAGTCACATGGGAATTTTGTGTAAGACTGGTATTTATGTGTCATAGTTATCATCACCACCACCACCATCATCATCATTTTGCACACATACCAAAACAACTAGTGTCTATCATTTTGTGCAATATTTTTTGCTCAAGATTGGTGGATAGATTGCTGGGTTTTGTACAGAAAATAGCAATCTTGCACAAAACACTCCATGTCAGTGTCTGCATTTTTTTTTTTTTTTTTGGCAAAGGAGTGTGTGTGTGTGTGTGTGTGTGTGTGTGTAAAAAATAACTCATCTAGATGTATTTCTGTGCTGAATAATATATAAAATTATTTTGTGCTGTGTAAATACTGGACAAAGTCTTCATGAAAGTCTCACCACTGTGTTAATTCTTCCTGATGAAGTTTTCTAAATTATTCTTCCTGATCAGGTTTTGGTCATTATTTTAGTCCATTCTGTTTTCTTTTTAAAGGTGAGCCAGGATGGCGTAATGATTTGAATGTTGGACTGTGATTCTGGAATCCAAGGTTTGATTGCCTGGTTGGCCGTGAAACCAACGGAGTGACCTTGGGCAGGTCACATGCTCTCAGCCTCAGGGGGAGGCAATGGCAAACCTCTATGAACAAATCTTACCCAGCAAACCCTTAGGGTCACCATAAGTCAGAAATGACTTGAAAAAATGACAAGAAAGAAAGAGAGCAAGAGAAAGGAAGGAGGGAGGGAGGGGAAAAATGAAAACAAGTATGGGTTTTGCATAACTTGCCAGGCATCATGGCCTGGGAATGAACATAATAAAATATTATTAAAGGAACACAGTTAAAAGAGTGTATCTACCACAAAGTCACTTCCAAACTATCACATTTATACTCTATACAGCTTTTACTTCTTTGACTATGCACTAGATTAAATCCTTCAAAATGGAATCATAAAAGAAAGAATAGGGAATATGTGTGGCATCAGATGTTGCTAGGCTACAGCTCCCATCATACCTTACCATTGGCTGTACTGCCTAGGATGGATGAAAGTGGCAGCCCAACAACATCTGGAGGGCCATGTGCTCTCCCCCAACTCTTACTAAAGCATATTCAACATTTAGTACAATTGCTGGAAGCAACAAGAAATATTGACTGTTATCAGCCAACTTAGCTGAAAAAGGGATGCTAAACAACCCACAAAACATTTTAGCGCCACTTCATTCACGTCATAGTTTATAGTTTTGAACAGTAAAGTTCTCAAGCAAGAAATAAGCTGAATTCCCAGATCAGTTAAATACCCAGTAAAGTTCAGGAACATTGAGAGTTGTAGCCCAGTACACATCCCAATAAAACTTAATAGAGGAGTTCTCTAAGGTGCTTTCAAGCTCTCCATCAAAGACTGTTTGGGGATTTTGTCAGGGAGGATCCAACAGAGCTTGTCCTTTCTGTTTATTTTAGTGAGTATGCTTGGTTATGACATGCTGAATGAGCAGAAGGAAACTAAGGACCTTCCACCGAGGATAACCCCTTGCATTTTCCAACTGATGTTCTTCACATATGACCTACAGGAGGTCATTTCTTGGAGGAAATGGATAAATCAGTTTTTACAGCTCATTTGTTCCATAACCTTTCATCTAAAAACTGCCTGGTACAACCCAGTACAAAATAAAGGAACACAATCACTGTTAGGAGAGACAATCAATTTCTTGGAATTTACAAGCTGGAGATATGCTCTAAGAACATGACACTAAGGAGATTATTGTACCACTAAAAACCCAGTTTTCCACTCCCAAGTTGAATTGTAAGTTGGGAGGCAACCAGGTTCTATCGCACATAACTCACTGCCAAATCCTGAAAGCAGAAGTCCAAAATCTCTTAAAGGGCACAGTTTGGGGACCACTCAATTAGACTATACTTCAACAAATATTTGAGAAAAAATGCTGTTGCCAAAACAGAGCTGCATGATCCTGTATTCATATATGATGGAATTGCCCACATACAATTACCTTCTGGTCACATATCTTTGAAATAATATATTTAGCAACTAAACTATCAACCCTGTACTCCAAACTGTTCTTTACACGGTCTTTGACAATCAAAATAGTGTATTAAATCACAAAAATCTACCCATTTTTCAACATATGGCAGCTAGGCTTGAAATGGCATTACATAAATAGAAATTGTTTCTCCATAGTGAACTGACCTATGAAGTCTGGAGCATTGCCCTGCTGGAAAAATTCGTAACCACTGTTCACCATACCAGAACTGACCAAACTGGAATGTGATTGTATTTTACATACTTCCCATTTATTGACTTTGTAAATAATAAGCTTGATTTTCTCTGTTCTCCATAACACAACTGGATGTGTAGAGGGATAATCTTAGTAGATAGAAGAACTTGAAGACTGTATTACAAATGAAAATAAGATATGATATCATAGTAACTTCCTTTATAACTTCTTCTCTGCTAATCTATTTTATATTGATTTATATTTTGGGGATACATTTTTATAGGAATCAAATTTAGTAGAAAGATAATTTTTTTAAAAAGAGTCAAACATCCCAAGCTCTAGATGAACAAATCTCTCAGTTTCAGTTTCTAACACATTAAAATTCCTATAATCTCAAGTTGTTTCCATATAAGATATGAGGAACATGATGATGTTTGGTAAATTCTTATGAAAAAGAAACTAAAACAAAATTATCACCCATCACCAATTAGTTCGGGGGGGGGGGGGAAGAGAAGAAAAAGGGAACAGGGTTATATGGGTCACAGGACTATAGATGTGAAGGCTTAGAAATAGATTTTTCAGCTCAAATGTAATTTAATTCCAGTGCTCTATACTTTCTCCAGTTATCAAATGCCAAAGTCTGAATCAATATATTTAGTATTTCCAGGTTCTATGTATGGTTGTGAAAGCTAGACAGTCAAGAAAGCAGATAGGAGGAAAATCAATTCATTTTGCATTGTGGTACTGGCGAAGAGTTCTATAGATTGCATGGACCACTACAAGGAAAATGACTGGTTCCTAGAGCTAATCAGGACTGAATACTCCCTAGAAATGTCATACTTTGGACTTATCATGAGATGACATGACTGACTGGAAAAGATCATAGTGTTTGGTAAAGTTGAAGGCAGTAGGAAAAAAGGGAGACCACACAGCAGGTGGATTGATTCAGTCAAGGAAGCCACAGCTCTGAGTTTGCAAAATCTAAGCAGGTTAATTGATGATGGGGCTTTTCAAAGTCTGTCATTATAGGCTCACTAAAAGTCAAAACCAACTTGACAGCAAATAACAGTAACAATATTTTCCCTAAACAACCCAGGGCAAGACTCACAATCCCAAACTTTCCATGGACTTCCAAGTAGCATTCGTTAACATATTCTCCTCTAACTTCAAATCAGACATGACAGTGTTTGGATTATTAACCTTATGTTGATTTTTGACATACCCATCCTCCAAGGAGGTCTAGGCAGGTAGTTCTTTCCCTTCCTATTTGCCTGACAGATAAAAACTAATTTGGGAATACCTGGCAGGCTTCATGGCTGAACTGATGAGAATGTAAGTCTCTCCAATCGTAGCCTGAAACATTCACCACAAGTGTGCAGACAATGGTATTAGGATAGCAGTGTTTGCCAGCTGTTGTCAGCATCACTGTTGGAAGTTCAGACATCCACATACCTTAATTTCTACTCATTGAATTATTATTTATTTATATCATTTTAACCTAGGCTTCAGGCCCAAAATGTCTATAAAACAAAACAAAACAAAAATAGTGAAAGAAGAAAGAGCAAAAAATTAGACCAAAAACAGACATATGGAACAACCCTATTTTCCATGCTGTTGCTCTGCGTTGTAGTCTGCTGGTAGTTAAGGTAATTTTGTTTTACATGGGTTCACAACTATCATGAAATCCACTGAATTTTTCATTTATACCTTCTTCCTTCTACCCCAGGATTCATGTGGACATTGAGAATGTTCCTCTTTGAGATTGCCTTTGGCTGATGCTGTAGGGTTATTTATTTTATATGTGTGTGTTTAGAATGCTCTTATCCAACTTTAGAGTGCCCAGAATCTTTTGAAATGACTTACACATGATTCTTCAAATAAAATTACACTAAACTTTATACAGGACTATAAATTATATGGTTGCTTGTGCTTGTTCTTCCCTATTTTTACATCAGAAAGGAAGAAGCATTCACCAAAACCCTCTGATTTGGGGGCACAACAGTTAGAGTTCACTTAGCCCATGATTAAAACAGCCTTCAATTTTTTTCCAGTTTCATTATTATTATTCTGTTACTATTCTATTTATTTATATCTCACCTTTCTTCTGGCACAGGGACTCATGTGCTGTGTCTGCTTGTCTCCCTGTATCTTTCTTTTGTTTTGTTTTGTTGGTTGCAGCACCTTTTTCCCAAATAAAAAGACAGTACAGTGGGGCTTTGTTATCTGCTGGGGTTTGGTTCCAGGACCCTCCATGGATAACAAAATCCATGGATGCTCAAGTCCCATGAAATATAATGGCACAACAAAATGGTGTCCCATATATAAAGTGGAAAATCAAGGTTTGCTATTTGGAATTTATAGTTTTGGGGAATATTTTCAAGCCATGTATGCTCAAATCCATGGATTTAAAAAAATCTGTGGATTAGGAGGGCCAACTGTACCTCTTTCACACATACCCCACTCTTCCTTTAGACGAGAACTTTTTGGGAGATTAAAATATGTCCTCATCTTGACAAAAACACTTAAAGAAGAGGCTTCTCAGAATAATTCTTGGTAACTCTTCTTTCCTTCTCAACTCTTCTCTAGCCTCACTCAGGCTAGTAACTTCACAAAATAATTTATTCTCATGTGACTACATTTAAACCTTGCGTTTTACTTCTTTTATACATTAATTTAGGAATATAAATAATGAAACTGTGAAAAATACTTGAAATAACCTCAGCACAGATTTGGACACCATGAAGCTTCTTGATTTTAGGGGACATAAGCATGCCTCAGTTGTCATTGGATGTAGTCTCATGCTCTGCATGAGAAAATTGTGTATTTATCTTGAGATATTGCTATATAAGTGATACAATGAGGGCAACTCACTGGAACTGTGAAATAGATTCATAGCCATTTCACCAACATCAAAATGGGCTTGTTGGGAGGACAAAATAGAGTGAAAAGAGAACAGTTTACACCACCTTGAACTTCTCAGAGGAAGAGTGTGATAAAAATGCAATAGAGAAAAAATTAATGACTACTAGGGTGGTTTGATCTGCTCACTTACCTTCTGCAAAATAATGAAACCATTCCACTGTGCCTAAAATTTAGAGGAAATTCCACAAAACACAAGGTATTCTGGGAATTCCACATAAGAGTCACAGCCTTAAGCCCTGTAAAAGTGAAGGGCAGATAACACCACTCTTTTTCTGAATCACAGGAATTCATTTACAAGCAGAATCTCTTTCACAGACTATCTCCAAAATGAAGTGCCTTAGCATAGTAAAGAAGGCATAAAAAGCCATGCTCTTCTTGACTCCAAAGTCCCACCTTGGGGATAGTATATTGAGATGACTAAAGAGATAAGCCATCTCATGCTGTACTGGGTAGTAATAAAACAAAACCCTTCTGCTGGTATGTTAAAATATGTATACTTGAAGAACTGAGGAGGAAGCAAAAAACAAAAACAAAAAAAAATCCACATATCTACATTTTCTTTCTAGAACTAGTCAATGCTTGCTAGAAAGCCATACACCCAGAGTCCATTTTACAGCAATGTCCCTCCCACTACATACAAACAACATACCCAAAAGCTGTTGTGTTCATCTAGATTCCAATGGGGCAGTATATGGATAGCCTTGGGAAAGTGCATGTATATGAGACCCCAATTTAATTCTGAGTTACACCTGCTCCATTCTTAAGTCCATGATTGAATGTGTAGCATCAAATGTACACCAGGGGTGGATAACTATCAAAGTCACATTGCATCATGGCTAAAAATGTGGGGAAATTGCCCATTTGGGTACATTTTTTCACTTTTTTGGCAGTGGGTATAGCCCCCTCAGGGAACCTCTGAGGGCTACATCCCTGCTATCACCCACTGCCAAAAAAAGTGAAAAAATGCACCCCAATAGGCAATTTCCCCACATTTTTAGCTGTCTTTCTTTCATTTTAAATCCAGGAGAGGTCTCTTTTTTCTCAACAGTAAGTGATCCAGAACTGCCTGCTGCGAGAGAAACAGCCTGTCCTGGGTCCAAAGCATGGTGGTTGGAGCAAGTCATGGCAAAAATCCACCCCCCACACACACACATTTCATGGTTTGGAACATTTGGGGGGGGGGTTAATTTTTGCAAATATAATTTGGGCATTAGGCCACAAAAAGGTTCTAGGACTGCTGGTGGTGCACAGGTATCACACACACACAATACAAAATGGCAAAGGTGGCAACCATATATACAACATCTGAGAACATACATTCCAGTCATAAAACAGAATGATATATAGCTACAGTTACAGTGTCAAGTAATCTTCCGATAAATAATGATACAAAAAATATAATTCAAAGTACATAACATACTAGCTAATAAACATACAAGGTACAAAATCTAAAAATACATAACATAGTAATAATTGAGGCATAATATCTAAATGGAAATGTTCAACATATGAAGGAAATAATTTTTTCTAATATTTTGTTTGTACTGAATAGTCAAGAGGAACAAATCAGAGAAAATGTGTGTTTACTCTGAGTACAGGAAGAAATGCAACTTCCAGGGCTAGCCCAAGACATTTAGTTGCCTGAGGCAGAGGAGAAAATAGTGTGATGTACATATACACATACATTGTCAAGATATCAAGGTATACAAGGCAGAAAATCCCAGAAGCACCTTTTCCTTGTCCCTGGAAATATAAACACAACAATAACACATCAAATATTTAACCTTCTGCTTCCCTTTCATGAAACTCAAAATCAGCTGCCTGGGGTATCTATTTTGCTCTGTATCATGTGCACCACATTAGTAAACATAGTCACGATGAAAAGTTCAACATAAGCATTGGAAACCAAGAGTTCATGCCAATATACTGCTAATGCTAGAATGCTTTTTACCTGTCTTTTCCATTTATGTTCATGGATAAAGCAGAACAATCCTATGCTGATTCATTTTTTGTGGGCTCTCATGTTTAGGATAAACAAATGTCTCATCGGTTGATGGCTGCTTTTATATTTTCCATTTCATTCTCTCCAACACTTCTCATGCCTTTGGTATTACAGCCTTGAAACAGTTCTCTTTCTATAGATGCATGGTTGTCATCGTCTCCCTATTTTCCATTTGTATAGGTCAACCAGGACAAAACATACATTAGAACTGATTAGTGCTCTTACCACCTGAGAATGGAGAACTCAAGGTCAGCCCTTCTGTTTGTCAGACATTTTTCTTGCTGTTCTTTGGCTATACAGTGACTTTTCATACAAAATCACAAGTTAAAATGCTTCCACCTGCCACAAATGCAACAAAATCAGTCCTCTCACTGGAAAAATGTATTTTGACTGGAGGCTTCTTTTTCTCTTCAATTTACTGAAATAAAGATTGTATGTATGAGTATCTGTGTTCTAATAGTTAAGAAAATGCTTCCTCCAGAAATAATGCAGTTTTGCATATTTACAAGCTAAGCAGGCTTTTCAAGAGATCCTTTTACAAACAACTTCATTTATATACCACTTCATACCACCTAGGCAGTGTCTAAGTGGTTTACAACTATAAGCTGCTTGCCCCCAACAATCTGGGTACTCATTTTAATGACCTCAGAAGGATGCAAGCCTGAGTCAAGCTTAAGCCCTTTTGCTGGTATTGAACTTGCAACCTTACGTTTTGAGTGAGTGGCTGCAGTACAGGCATTTAACCACTGTGCCACCAGGGCTCTTGGTGCTGTTAGTGCTTGACATACTCATCTTCAATGAGGTCAAGAAGTGGGTCATCATAGTATGCTTCCAGTGCACTGACATTTTTATATTAGTACATTGTATTGCAAAGCAGCCTCAGCCAGCTCATTCTGTGGAAGTGCAGCCTCAGCCAGCAGGACAAAGGCAAGACTCACCTGCTGATGAGGCAGAGGACATAGCTGGGGTCTTAAGTCCTCAATCAAGAAGGAGGGAGAAACATATCAAGCAAAAACGTACCAAGAAGCAACAAGGAAGCTCTGATTAGGAGCAGCTGGTGTTAGACCAATTAAGGACTGAGTTTGCCTAAGTGCTGGAAGTATCCTGTCCCTGATACTTCAGACTTCAGACTTCCTGGCTTCTTCAACCCTTGGACCATATTGATCTTGATTCTTGTTGCTACCATTGACTCGTAACCTTTGACTAATGCCTTTCTCTTAACTAACTCCCACAGGCAAAGATGCTTTCTAATTGATGGTGATTTACTGCCTCTGCCTGCACTGTCAACTGATGGTTCACTCCTAGCCAGGCTGTGTAGGTGTTTGGTGAATCAGGACACTCCCACCTGGCCAGACCTGGAAAAGACTGCCAGGTGGCAGCAGTGGATTGGCCTGACCTCTCTTCCCTTCTGCTACCTTGCCCTCCCAACTGGTGGGGGGAAGCCAAAGGAAGGAGAAAAGTAGGGGAGAGAAGAACACTCAAAAATATTCCTTTAAATATTGAGGGAAACCAGTCGACAATGGTGGTGGGAGGAAAAGCACTCAGAGGGAAATGTGGAAGGTAGGGGGAGATGGCAGGGGCAAAGAGCACTTGGAGGAAAATTCAGCTCACTCTGCCATATAAGCTGAGCTTCCCTCCAAGAGCTCAGAAAAACTGAAGGTGGTCAGGCTGCATTCCCCGCTGAGCATTCTTCTTCCCCCCAGTGGCTGCCTCCATTTTGTCTCAGCACTTGGGGGGAAAGGCAGGCAGGCCAATTAGGCCAGAAGTGAGTGCTGTCAAAGCAGCTTGTGGGGCCTCCATCTCCTCCACCTCCTCAGCTGCACAAAGCAGAGACACACCTCCAGGGAGCATGTTCCATGCCTCACCCCCTGCTGAAGCAGCTTCATGAAGATGTTGACCCTACCAGTTGTATGCAAGAAGCAGAAGAGGATGCAAAGGATGGAGAAGTACAACTCTGGTCCAGGGTACAACAGCACACCTTTGAATAAGAGGCCATGGGGTTTGGCTGGGTGGAATGGCAGCCCTCACCAAAGACAAGTTGATGAGCCAGCCACCACCAAATAGGAAGAGAAGGAGGAAAAAGAAAGGGCTGGTCAGATCCCCATGAGCATGCAACAGTCACAGCTGCTGCATCTCTTCCTCCTATTGTTCCAAATCCCCTTGGCCTAGCTGAGGCGACCTGGCTGGCAGAGGGGCATAACAGCATGAGTTACTGCACTGTGGCTCAGAACTGGTAGTATTTAGTTTTCTTAATTTTATGGGATATAATCCTTATGTATTTTACCTTATAAGTTATTGATTTTTAGGGCTGCCATCTTTTAAAGCAGTGTGCTGGAGGAAAGGGTATATTCAGAGGCCTTAGATCCATCTGTTTCTTCACTGAGCAGGGGCTTAAATATTTCCCCTTTGCTTCATATACTGATTTTATGTTTTTCCTTAATTTTGTAATATTTCACACTATTTTTTTCATTGCCTTCATGGTAGTTACATTGTTTGCTACTTCAGGTGGTACACTATTATAACTGCGGCTAACCATTACTTTTGCTGTTGTTACTTTCATGCAATATAGTCTGTGTTTTTCTGTTTTGTAAAAATGCACCTCCAAGTATGCACAATTCATTAAGGATCAAGTTCACAGTCTTAAGCCCCCTACCCACATAAAAATACTGGGTCCCTTTGCATGAATAAAAAGAAACAAGGTAGAATGTTTAATTACTGTGGCATTTCAATTATGAACTGGGGTTTTGACCTAAAACATTTGGGAAGCATATATGCTATTGCATTCTGTTCTGAAACCATTGATTCTGAATTCCTACTGGACTTTTTCCAAGATAGCCAACCCACCATACATGTTTAAAACACTATTACTGTATATAGTTGGGGAGCTTGCTGTATAATTATTTTTCCCCTTGCTTTTTTCTGCTGATAAGAAAGACAGTTTCAAATACTACCTTGTGCATCACTGTTAATAATGCAATACTAAAACAACATCTAAAATGGTAGCACAGAGAAGCCTATATTTAACATACAATTTCTAGCCATGTCAAGAATGTTTTTCCTACTCCAAAGTGGTAAGAAAAAGATATTGCTCTCCACCCTGAATACTGATTAATGCATAGCTTCAGGCTAAATGCAAAATATTTTACAGAAATAAATATGCCCCTTTGAAGTTACAAAGCAGCTGAAATTATGTCTCCTTGCTGTTAGAAAGGTGCATGCTCATTTGAAAGTGAGGAAATGCCATATCCCAAGTACTTTGTTTATAGAGCAATAAACAACTATTTTGCCTCACAGGGAATTCCATCTCCCACTGAAACAAAGGAGGCCTTGGGGCTGAATAATTATCAATATTTTATTTATACCATTTTATAGATGCAGCTGTCTGTCTACAGAGGGTTTTTTTTTTAAAGTCTGTGCTCTAACACAGTCAGAATACTGCAATGGATAATAACATGAAATGAAAAGAATAAGCAGACTATCAGGAGGCAGGGAGAGAGAAGGATGATTCATCCTAGATGTAAAATTTGCATGGACAACTTACAAACACTGCTGCATGTCAGTTTATATAAAACCCACTTGGTTTTGATGAAAGATGGCCTCCCAGTCCTTAAACATGGAATAATTTCCACAGATTTCAACTCTGATTAAAAGTAAGTACAGCTAGGATTGGTGCCATGAATTCACCACTGACCTCCCATCTTAGTCTCAAAGTTTGATTTCATTGCATCTTTCTTGCCTTCTGACAACCACTGTTCTCATCTTCTATATCACTATCCTAGTTATCTTATCACAGATTCTTTAGTATATTTAAAACAGCACAACCTACATGGGAAGGATGTATAAGTAGAACTGAGGAATCCCAACATTTATAGAAGCAAAAAGAGAAATTTCAACTATTTCAAAGATCCAAAACCAGATCAGTACTTGGGGCTGGCTATAGGTAGCACACAACTCTCTATGGTAATAGCAATACTGGCTGCTGATACATTTCTGGGTGCAATTCAAAATGCTGGATATGATCTATAAAGCACTGTTTAGATCTCTCTATAAATCTGTTTGTGTGGTGCTGGAGATCCCTTCCCAGAAACATTATCTTGGTGCCCTCCTTGCTATCCTTTCATAAGCAGTTGAAGACCCTTTTGTTTCACCTTTGAGGGAGAAAGGTCCTTTCATATGCTGTATTTTATATATGTATTTGTTCCTCTTCGTTTAATGGTTATACTTTTAACTGTGTTTAATTATATTGATGTTTCAACTGAAATACCATTTTTTTTAATGATGTACATTTTTAAACTATATCCGTTGTAACTTTTGTAAGCCACCTCGAGTCTTGGACTAGGGGAAGGATGGGATATAAATAATAGCTCCTCATTAGCATCTGATGTTAGAAGGATCTCTAGGTGATTTTTAAAACCACATTACTGTGGTTCAGTAATGATATAAATCAAGGACTTCTTTCACTTCCTAAATTAGGCTGCTTAAGCAACCTGGGGGGAAAGGAGCACACTGAGTGTGAAAAGTACATGTGTGATTTCCTAGTTGGCTTGGGAAGGCCAATGCCAGATTCGTTGGAAATATCATAATGCAAAGTGAGAATTTTAATCAGTTGTCATGACTATTAAGTTTGCTCACATACTTCCATATAGCTCAGATAGTCATTCCAGCCATTTTTCAGAAGTCCTTATAGGGCCAAGCCTAATAGGGAGAGTGACACAACAGTGCAACAAGTAACAAGTTCTGTGAGCAGAGATGTCCTGCCCATTAGAAGTGACGGGACAGATTCTGAGCCACCACAGGCAATCCCCAAGGATCCCCACATTCTGACACTCGAACAGTGCCATCAAAGTATCTGGTATTTGCACTGGTGCCTAAGTGGCTTTGGAGAGATCAGTGTAAGCTGCTCCACAGATGGTACTGAAGTAGGGGCAGAAAAGGACACAGTTAGGAAATGTGAGGAGTGGAGAGGGAGATAAGGACATGAGACAGAGTGAGGGAGGGGGGAGATGGAAGTGGTGTGAGGGAATATAGGGGAAAACTGAGGAGAAAGAAGGAGACAATGAAAGAAAGGAAGGAAGCTGGGAAAAGGACAAAGGAGATAAGAATTCAGTAGGAGTGGAAATAGTATTTGGAAATATTTGAAATTTGTCAAAACTTTTGTTTGCACCAAAAAAACAACAACAACCATGTGTGAATTTTACATGGAAAGTCCCAAGCAGAGGGGTAAGTGCTGCATGTGACACCTTCATTTCAGGTGACAAGAGAGCTTACCGTGTTTCCCCAAAAATAAGACACTGTCTTATATTAATTTTTGCTCCCAAAGAGGCACTGGGTCTTATTTTCAGGGGATGTCTCAGTTTTTTCCCTCCTTCCCTGGAACCTCGATTTTTTTCCTTTCTCCTTTTCCCTCCACTGGGCTCCTCTGTTTCCCTCCTTTTCCCTCCCCTGGGCTCCTCCGTGTTTGCTGCAGGAAGAGAAAGAAGGAGCAGCAGGAGCACGAATGGCACCCAGGGATTTCGCCAGCTGTGCACATGCACCATCCAGGCACCCTTTGCATCTTTTCCAAGCAGGCAGGTGCCCTTTGCAGCTGCTCAAAGCAGCTCTCTCTCCCTGCTTCTTGCTACTGTTTGTCTCATCCTCAGTTTGCTTTCTCTCTTTCTCTGGGGGTGGCAGCAAGCAACCGGTGAGATGCAGAAGGGAACATTGGGGTTGGAGGCAGAAAGCTTTGCTAGGTCTTACTTTCAAGGGAGGACTTACATTTAGCAATTCAGCAAAATCTCTACTAGGTCTTATTTTTTGCAGATGTCTTATTTTTGGGGAAACACAGTAGTCCTCCATCTGGATGTCATGAAAAGACAGAAAATAACCAGACATTGTTAGAGGTTTTTATGATATTGTCTCCCTTAGCTTCCAATGAAACTGTTGTACCTGTGTGCAAGATGGGTGTTAAAGACAAGGAGCCAGTCAGGGATAAAAATGGCAACCTAAATTCAGCATCACTAAGATGGCTGAATGCATAGGGATTCTGAGGTCTAAAACACACTTCAGAAATAATCCACTTGCAAACCACTCTAACTGCCCTGGCTCAATGCTGGGCCAAGCTCTTTGCTACAATTGCCAGCTTTTTTTTTTATCACATTAGATTCTTGTAACTTTTGCAGCTATACAAGAGTCAACAATTTCCTAAGTACACCTTTTTCACCAGTAAAATGTGGAAAAGATTGGTGATCCTATTCCTCACTAAGTTTCTTCTCAAAAACAGCAAGGAGTAATGTCATCAATTGTCTTTGTATTCTGAAAAAGTCTTGAAAAATCACAGTTTCTAAAGAATATTTGCAATTTGGGACTTAATCTGCATAAATTTCACTTATGACTGTTTTGCATAGAAAAACTATTTCTGTGAAGAAAACAGTTTTTCCTACATAGAAAATAACATATTAATGCAAAAATATTGTTTTCTGTACAGAAGATGCTGTTTTCTATGAAAACTGAATGTTAGAAACTTTACACAGAATAACTCTCCAATTACAGCATTTTCTGTGCAGAAAGCAGAATTTTCTGCTCAGGAAACAATATTACATGCTGTTTTCTGTGCAAAAATAACTGTGGGGCTGTGCAAATCAGGACCATGGCAATTGCATGCCACAATCATGATCTGACCTTTGCAGGGCGCAAAAAGGAGCCGCAAAAAGTGGCTTCTTTGTGCACCATGCAAAGGGCAAAATAGCCATGGTGCCACGGCTTTTCAATGCTCCTTCGGTGCTGCATTGTGTAGATGTAGCGTCAGAGGAGTGCCATGTGGAGAGGCACACGGTGTCATGCCGCCCTGGGGGCAGAGCCAGGACATGCATCATGTGGACACTACACTCCAACTCTGCCCCCAAGATGGCCTTTAAGGCTGCTCTGCACAGGACCTGTGTCAATTTTGCACAAAATAAGTCCCAAACTGTGAAGATTATCATCAGCTCAGGATTCTTTTTGTCTGGGTTTCTCAAACCTCAAAAGATATGTTTTAAAAATCATTTTTTGAATATTTGAAAATATTCTTGTAGTCCCTAGAAAAGATACTACAGTTAGGAAAAGCTGGCCTGCTGCAGCTGCTAATGGTGGTGATTACAGGTTTTTCACCCAGCTTTTAAGAGCACAGGAGCATTACTTGGAATAAAAAAAAAACCTGTGGTAGAAATCATAGAGTGTGACTGTAGCCAATAATGAATTTCTATTAATGCTTTTTCCCATCATTCACTTTGTCAGCTACTAGGGCTTTCCACTTACAGCATACTGGTGAACTTGTAGCTCAAGCTGTATTACATCTCTATATTCTAGCACATTTCTCTAGTTCACTTGCTTCCTATTTTACCACTTTATAACTGCTTGAGACTTTTCTCGTGCTTCTTCCCTGACCTCTATTAAATTTAGTAACAACTTTCTAGCAGAAGTACAGGGCCTTCCTGTTAACCCACCCTGTCAGCTGAGGCTAGAAGTCCTTGTGGAGCTACTGTATCAAACCTTTCAACCTTGCAAGAAGAAATATGGAGGTTGCTGTTTGGTTCAACTGGCCTTTTAGCACAGTGTGATGCTGTATGTTTGGATTTTGGTAGAGATCATAGGCACAAAAAGTTTTCTGATGCACACAAAAATATTGTTCCACAGGGAAAGCACTGTGGATACAGAGAGCATGTCTTCACAGCTTTCTCTCCCTTGTTATTAATATATGCAATGAGGAAGTCAGATGGGAAAGGACAAGAATGTCCATATATGATCATGCTAAGGGTTTGCCTAGCCCAGATTCCAGCCCTAAATACTTCAGAAGTGCACAGTATTATTATTTTTCCCCTGTGGCACTATCCCTTAAGCATGGCAAGTCCTTAGGAGACTCCACCGCTATGCCCACAATGGCCAGCTCCAGATTTCAAGGGCGCCATTCCTTCATAGGTGGATTTCTGGTTGTGGGTTTAGCTGGTGATGGCAGCTAGAAGCAGCTTCAGCTTATATAATGTCACTTCTGACAATTTCAGAAATTAAAATGCCTACCTGACATTGTCACTGCCCAATAAGTATACAGTTGGGGAGGCTAGGCAGGTATGGGCTCCGGTGAGTCCAGACAGGATTTTGAGGTGCCATCACCTATTGATAATCACTAGGTTGTGTGCCAGGCTTGCCTGTGTTAGTAATCCAGCTTTATCTATACTTAACTTGTGAGCTTTTTAATGCCAGATCTTTCTAAAGAAAATGAAGTTTAGCAGGAACAGAAATGTAACTTGTCAAACACAACATTTTATAATTCTATAATTATAATTCTTTAATTTTATAATTATGTAGTGTAGACAACATAGCAAACTAAGCTATTGCTTAGGGATTGTGCAATATGGTTGGTTTAACTGGTAGGACTTAATTTTGATTAGGCAGGATGAAATATTAACATTTGAAAGGGTAAATTTGTTTCTTCTTAATGTTATTTTGGTTCTTGTTGTTATGGTGATATACAATGAAAAGGAAAATATTAAAGGTGGTATTTCTCTTTCTTAATCATTGGTACCCTTTAATTTTTATTTTTATTTTAAATTAATTGTACAGTTCTTTCAACGTCTGAAAAAGACTCCTATATTTTCTGGTTTATGTGAGTTACATTACCATAGATTCAGTATTAATTAACTTTTATTCGGTGACAGATCATTCTTTTTGTAAAAAAAAGAAAAGAAAAAAAGATCAATTTACTAGGTAACTGATACTGGTTACAAAGCAGATGACTAACAATAACATATTATATAAATCTAATCAGCAGTAAGTCTCCATAAGATCAATGGGGCATACGCCCACATAAATGAGTACAGTTGGCCCTCTGTATCCTTGAATTGTGCTATCCACACCTTGAAATTTTTCCAAAAACAATATACTGTATAAAAAAAATCCAAAAAGCAAACATTGATTCTGCCATTTTATATAAGAGACACCATTTTACTACACTACTGTATATAATGGGACTTGAGCATCCACAGATTTTTGTATTCATGGGGAGTTCTGGAAGTAAACCCCAGCAGATACCAAGGGCCACTGTATATGATTGTATCACAAGAATTCCTTAATCAATCCTGGTGTTAACATGGGTTTTCTACAACCTGAATATGGCACTAATTCATCCTCTTGTCACTTTACTTAATAATACCTTATTAGTTATTAGTTTAGAAATGATAGATAGAGGCATGCTAAAAAAATAACATCAAAGTTTTGACATACTCAAGGACAATGCTTGGAAAAACATTTTTTTCCCAAGTTCTGCTCAAGAATATTCAGGAGCCTATGAATTTTTGAATGAAAACATATTCACACGCCACAGTTGAAAAGATCCTAAAAGGGGAGTTTATTGGTATATTCTCCCCTCTATACCATGAAGTGGAGAAAAAAAGATTGAGAGGGCATGGATGAGAAGGAGCAGGACAAGGTACACAAGAGAAAAGTAGACAGGAATTGGCAAAACTGGCTATCTGGTATATTTATATATGTAGGTGTCATTGCTAGGTACCAGCCAGCCAGAGCATACACACTTGTCTGCTATATTGTCTGCTAATGCTCGTGGGCCTTTCCACAGACCTCACTTTTCTGGAATCTTTTTCCCATAGTGATAGCAGTTCACATATGGGCAGATGAATTCACCAATTTGTATGTCCATTTTTGGTGCAATAATACAGCAACCACATTTTGAAGATCCCTGACTTAAGTCCACTATGATTGGACACATATTTCATTCTGGTCACTCTTATCATTACTGTCTTTATGTGATGATTATCAAGCTAGAATTGTTATTTATAATATTAGTACAACCAGCATCTAGAATGTCTTGAGTATCTCCTCTCAGCCATGGAAACCCACTGGGTGATCTTGGGCAAGCTACACACTCTGCCTTAGAAAACTGTATGCCTTAGGGTCACCATAACAACTTGAAGGCACACAGCAACAACAAAATATTACTAGTTTTTTGTTTTGTTTTGTTTTTTGGTATGTGTGATGCAAATAGCAGCAGCAACAACTACAACAACAGTTACTACTACAACTACTGGTAGTCTTTGGATTTTGATTCTCTAAGCCTGACCTATGGCTTTTCTGATTATTATTTTTTATACCAGCACTGGGCTTCATATTTTCTTAACAGTCAAGTTTTTAGACCTGTTTTTGTGACTTGCTATTTCAGAAGGGGAAGGAGAAATCATCAGAGCACATCCATTATGCATAAGCTTTGAAAGAACCAAGAACACCACCAGTGAAATCAATTAGATGCACCTATTTTCCCCCCTGCTTGATAAGTAATGACACTGCTTCAACCTTTGCAGAGAAAAAAAGAAACTATAAATGGACTCTGTTGTCTTGCAAGTTGCAAACCTGTGTTTAATGCAGAACCATAAACCAACTGGAAGCCACTAATGCAGAACTAAATGATGAAATATCTATAGGACCTTGTTCAAATAGCTATTTGCAGACCTTTTAGTGATCTTGAGATTGTAGCATCATGAAAGACACTACTAGCCACCTATCATACCCAGAGTCAGAATACTAAAGCCTTGGTAACAACTCATCCACTACTGCTGGTTGCATGACTTTCCAGAGCAATGCTTTTACCAACTGAAATAAAGAAGGAAAAGGAAGAGATTGCTTTGTTATAGAGGAGCTAAGGCTTTGAGGGTCAAAGTACCAGTGCTCTTTTATTACCAGGAATTATGACATCACTATCTTTAGATGTCCCAGGTCTCTCTAAATGTAGCGGTAGCCTTCACAGTAACTGGAATGGAAACAGATTTTCACAAAACCAATGAGTGGCTATGATAATATGAAGCATTCCAGGTAAATTGATCTTGCTAAGGCCATAAAATATGTTCTTCTGGTAGAGGCTCATAAAAACTGCTAGAAATTTTTCAGACATTGAGAGAGAGGGAGAGGATAAAGATGGACAGACAGAGTGACAGACAATTATTTTAATTAGACTCTGCTGGGTGACATCCAGTCCTTATTATACTGTATTGTACTGTTTACTTACATAAAACACCAATAATAATAATAAGAAGAAGAAGAAGAAGAAGTTTTATTTTTCTCTGCCTCTCTGTCAAAGACAATCAAGGTGACTCCATGGACCATAGAAAATTCCACAAAGCTGGAGACTGTGGAGATTAGCACATGGATTTTAAAACTGTCTCAAGCCTCCCAGTCTGCAGCCGGGACATGGGATGGAGATGGAGATTATCACTTGCTAAATTGCTGCCTAATTGCCACCCACCATCAGCCTGGGTCCCAGCTGCACTCTGCCAGTACTTTTTAGAAAATGGAAAGCTTCCAACTTCAAAAAAGTGCTGGCGGAGTGTGGCTGGAACCCGGCTTGGACCTGGGCTGACAGAGGGCAATGCGATTTAGCATTCAATTGACTGATCTAGACTGGCAAAAGGGGGTGTGTTCATGCTTGCATGAAAGTGTAGCCTTCCGATGACCCACACTGAAAATTTGGCATGAACGCACTTCTTTTGCATTTTAGTGGGGGGAAAACAGCTTTAAAAAGGACCTGCTTTTCCCAGCTTTTTTTTTTTAAAGGGTATAACTGTGCAGCTGCATATAAATGCTGTGGTGCAACTGTGCAGTTTTTTAAAGCTCCCAAACCCTAGCTCTTGCCCTAACCCGAACCCTAGACATGCGCAGTAGGGACTCTGGGATGCTGTAACTGTTATGCAACTGCTCATAAAATGTCAATTCATTCATAAAATAAAGAAGTTTATTCATAAACTTAAATTGTAACAAATTTAATATCTTTTTAAGGGGGGAGGGATGCAGTTTGTTTTATTGATGTAATAGTATTTTAATGTGTAAGCCGCCTCGATTGATCTCAAAGGGGTGGGGTATTAATAATAATAATAGAAAAGACTTCAGATAAGTCATCCGCACACCTCCTCAGTGTAGCTGCCCTATGCTTTTTTATTACACACCTGGGACTTGCAGTGCAGCTGCTAAGTAGTAAGGAAAAGGCAACTTCATGTTGCCCTTTCCTGCCAATCTAGAAAGCCCCAATGACATAAATGCATTATTCTATATGGTGTCCATTGTATAAAATGATACTTGCATTAGAAGAATACTTTGCATTTCTAACTTTAAGAGTTTCAGATGAAATTCTTAGTCATGGTCTAGGTTACAAAACTTTCAGCCCACTTAGCTACATAGCAGAGGTGCTAAGGAACTCATGTTAGTAAATACTGTAGCAAAGATGCATAATGGGATACCAACAAGAGTGTCCCAGTGTGCATCGGACTCTACCTATGTACATCAGCACTCTCTAAATAGTGTTCCATCGTTTGTAGGTCCTGTTATGTGCTGGTCCTGTTGTACATTGGTCCCAAAGCACATCAGTCCCAGTGCACATCAGGTCCTGTTGTGCATTGGATCCCATTATACATTTGTCCTTATGACAGCAGTCACTTTGCTGGCTTAACTATGTAGTATTGTAATAGCAGTCCCTTGCTGAATACAGAGGCTGCAAAACTGCTCAGTTCTGTTTCCTGCAGACACATATCCACTTGCAAGGTCCCCAAGTGAATTATGGCCCTCTTTACAACTTTATGACCCCAATGTATGCCCACTACTTTAGAGGAAGGGGGAGTTCAATAATACCCCATCTCACCTAAGATTCGTCATCTCATGAAATTGAAGGTATACTCCACAAGGCACAACGTTCTTGCTTTCATTTCTGTTCTTTGCCAAATAGACCCACTCTTGGTGCACTACTAGGAAACAGCAATGTTTTTATCACTTTGCTGGTTGCAACATTGTCTGCTAAAAAAATTGAGAGCCAGGCATCAAAAATAAATTAGCTGGGTAAACAGAATGGTCTCTCCTTTTAAAAGCTTTTTGTGCCGATGTTTTAATGTGATTTCTGGAATTAGATAGTGTGCCTTTTGTACTAGAAGGGAAAGTTTTAAGATAAATGTTACTTTTGGTAACTTTAGGTCTTTTAGGTATGTCAATAATTTAGTAACTATAAATGGCATACAATGCTTCAAAGATATTCTATATTTGTGTATGTACTTTGTAATGTGTTACTATGAACTAACTTGGGGCAGCTACAAAAAATGAAGCTACCATTACAGACAGAACAACACAACCACCTCCATTTTTCAGCTCTCCTTCAGGTTGTTGCTATAGGCTTGCACTTTAAAATTTTCTGCTGTCCCACTCACTATTTTAATTGCCATAGGTGAGCTCCTTTTACTTCTTTGTGAGACATCATGATGTAGTGGTGTGTTGCACTAAGACTCCAGAGGCCAGGGTTCGAATTCTCAACAGCTATGGAAACCCACTGGGTGAACTTGGGCAAGCTGCACTCAGGCTAAGAGGGTTCATATTCTCACTCAGCCATGGAAAGCTGTTTGGTGACCCTGGGCAAGTCACAATCTCTCAGGCTAAGAGCAAGGCAAAGGCAAAACTCCTCTGAATAAATCTTGCCGAGATTCACCTAGCAGCATAGGATCTGCTTTAGTCTGGTGTGATCTCATATAACAGAATTGTGCAGGTTCATATAAGTTTTTATCACAGAATCAGGAGTCTTCCCATAAAGTGTCAGCTCCATTTTTAAAAAAGGCACACACACAATGTTCTGTGTTAGTAGTATCATCTGAAGAACTGGATTCCATAATATTGAAGTGAAGTTTCTAAAATGGCATACAGGTGTGTGGAAGAACCTCATCTATATGTTCAGCCTCTGGTGATGTAGACCATCTTTGAAAGCTTATGCTACAACTTCTTTCACACAGTCTCAAGGGTCCTACAAGATCCCTTGGTATACAGATAATCAATCATTGGTATTCACACTTTTAAGAAATGTAAAACACTTTGTAAGGCTCATCTAAAAATCAGAACATAAATATAAACAAACAAAGTAAGCTTCACATTGGCACAAGCAAGCTGTGTTGAAGCTATGGAAGAATTACCTATGCATGGTGCTGTTCATTATACTGAAATTCAGTTCTTTGCTTTACAGAAAAAATGTTGCTTACCATTCAGGCCTCTAAATCTTTAAACAGAGGTTGGACGGCCATCTATCGGGAATGCTTTGATTGAGAGTTCCTGCATGGCAAGGGGTTGGACTGGATGGCCCTTGTGGTCTCCTCCAGCTCTATGGGGCGAAACAGATGGGCAGAAAAATGGCTTAAAGCTGCCTTTTCTAAATCCACATTTTTTGAAACCCCATTAACTGCACCACCGGCAGCTGGAGTACTCATGTCATGACCACGTGACATGGCTTCAAGCCAGGAAGAAGTGGAAAAAAACTGCTTCTTTTTGAAACAGCTTTTCTCTGCATAAGGTGCCTAGAGGGCACTTTCCTGCTGATTTCAAGGCATGTGTCATCTAAATGCCACACCTTCAAGCCAGCCTGAAATCACCTCTCTCTTCCTGTCTGTTTAGCCCCTATAGGGCAAAACAGATGGGCAGGAAAAAGTGGCTTGAAGCTGCCTTTTCTGAAGCACATTGAAACCACACCAACCACACCACAGGCTCCCAAGGCAGCCGGAGTGCTCATGTCATGACCACATGACAAGACTTCAAGCCAGGAAGAAGCAGAAAAAAGACTGATTCTTTTTGAAATTGCTTGTCTCTTCATAAGGGCTCATTTCTGCTGGCTTCAAGGCATGTGTCATCTAAACGCCAAACCTTCAAGCCAGCCTGAAAGCACCTCTTTTTGCCTGTCTGTTTGGCCCCTATGATTCTATCTAAAACTATACAATGTTAACTCATAGTTAACCCTGTGCACACCAACAGCTGGGGGAGGGGGGCTGGAGGCTATCCCTCTGGGGCTGTGTGTACAGCCTATCACTCTCCCAATTTGTTACTCAGATAGCACCTGACAAAAGCCAACATTAAAGTGGTATACAGTTATTCATTTGTTCATGCACTGACTGTGACATTTGGTTGCTGTTGCTATTGTTGTTGATGATGTTGCTGTGTGCCTTTAAGTCATTTCCAAATTCATGGTGACCCAAAGGTGAACCTATCATGGGATATTCTTAGCAAGTTTCTTCAGAGGGGGCTGTCATTGCCATCCTCTGAGAGAGTGTGTGACTTGCCCAAGGGCACCCAGTGGGTTTACATGACCAAACTGGGATTCACACTCTGGTCTCCAGAGTCCTAGTCCAACACTCAGACCACTACACCATGCTGGATCTCTCTTGGTACACTCCAAAATCTTAGGTTTTGGTTGAAGAAACATGTGTGACCCTTGCATTTGTTGCCTGTGTCTCATGAAAGCTCAGGATATGGAGAATGATGGGACAAATCTTGACTACATAAATGCAGCCTAGTCAATCCATGTTTGATATGGAGAGACGCATTCAAGTTTAAAAGAAACCTATATATGCTAGATATAGGTCGACAGTTCAGCAGTTCAAGGCCCACGTGCTGCATGATGGAGTGAGCTCCCATCACTAGTTCCAACTTCTGCCAACCTAGCAGTTCAAAAGCATGTAAATGTGCAAATAGATGAATAGATACCACTTTGGTAGGAAGGTAAAAATGTTCTGTGCATGGTCATGCTAGTCAAATGACCACAAAGTCATCTTTGACAATACTGGTTCTTCAGCTTAGTAATAGAGATGAGCACTGCCCCCTACAGTTGGACTCGACTAGACATATTGTCAAGAAAAGACTTTTACCTTTTTATATGTTATTATCTTTGTTGTAATGATGTTGTGTTTAAAACAGTTCTCAGTAAGAACTGTTTAACAAAGGCTTAAGCTGAATAAATATTCACTCCCTCTCCATTCCGTAACTTTGAGCAGCTACACCAGCAAGGTTTGAAGCAAAATTTTCTAAGTGTAGGTATAGTTCTAAAGTGGGGCTACAGTAGTGGACAGGAGTGCAAGTAGGAAGATTGTAACACCCCCACTAAGTAATAATTTCCACTCCAAAAAGTAAACATGGAACAATGTTATACAAAACAAATAATGTTCAGATGCTTAAGGAGACAGAAAGGGGGAAGGCATTTTTGAATATTGATAGCATTGTTCAGTGGCACATTTCAGTGTTGGATACACAACTCTTGGCAAAGCCCTTATATTGCATAGGGTTAAAATTAAAGGAAACCAGAATCTAGCAAACCTTCGCAGAGCCAACATATTTCTGAGATATCATTTGGGTGCCCTTTAAATACATTTTATGAGACAGAAAAGATGAAAGGCACCTATTTACTATTGCCTTCCAAATTTCCGTGGCCTTACTATGCTCTATAAAGAGATGGAAGCAGGACTTACAGTAATAAAGGTCAAAATACCCTTGAAAAAGAAGTTGCGACATCAGTCTCTTCATGTTCAGCTATCATCTTGTTAACAAATAAAAACTTCCAAATAAAGTACAGAGTTAATAATAGTCAAGTGAAATTAGTCTTGTGCTTCTACATTATTTACTTATCTACTTTCTTTCTTTTTCATTGTGACTTTGTCATTTATCATTTTAAATCTTCAATATGGCCTTTTCTTTCAAAACATGAACAGGAGAAATTAATCTATCACACTAATGAAATGTCAGGATGAGGGGTATTTTTTTTAAAACAACAACACTTTTGCTTAAAGTTCTATCCACTCTTGCTCTTGTTCTTGCTCTTACTGTTGAAGGGATTTATTCATGTTTATCAGTGGACCAAAACACATACTGTTTTCACATCCACTTCAACATATGGCAACTTTATGAATGAGAGACCACCAGCACCACTGGTAATTCAGTCTTGCTGAGATCTTGCAAACCCAGGGCTGTGGTTTTGTGACTGACAAGTGAATCAGACTGCCCAGAAGGAGTGGCCTGATGCTGCCTCACTAGCACTGGATTGAGGGCATGGCAACCTCACACCACCCTTGCTGCCACTGCACAGCTCTTCTCTATTCTTTAGTGCAGTGTGTCTAAACACTGCACCAAGGAAATGTTGTGATGCCACCCTGGGCGGCATGACGCTGCTTTGGGAGATGAGTCAGGGCATGCAGTGTGCAGTCACCATGCCCCCACTACACACCAATGCTGGCCCTTTGGGTTAGTCTTTACAGCCCCTGAGTCTATCCTCCTAGAATACAGTGGGCCCTTGGTATCCACTGGGGATTGGTTCCAGGACCCCCCATAGATACAAAAATCTGTGGATGCTCAAGTCCCATTAAACACAGTGGCATAGTGAAATGATATCCCTTAAATAAAATGGCAAAAACAAGATTTGCTTTTGGAATTAATTTATTTTTTCAAGCCATGGATGGTTGGATCTGTGGATTAAAAAAAAAAATCTGTGGATACAGAGGACTGACTGTACTGCCACCCTCTTTTCCTGCTGCCTACAACTTTATTGCATTGTTGTCTTTTCCAGTGAGTCATGTTGTCTTATGATACATCTCAAGTATGATAGCTTTTGTTTAATCATATTTGTTTCCAGTGAAAGTTCAAGTATTCGCTGCTTTCAGATCTATTTATTGTGTTTGTCTTTCTAGTGGTCCATGGTATTTACAGAACTCTCCTCTAGTACCACATTTGCAATTAGTGGTTTATTTGTTTTTAACTTGTCAGCTTTCTTCACTGCTTTTAAATTGTTACACAGAAATTGGAAATACTATTCTATGGATTATTCTGACTTTAGTATTTTTAATGATACCTTTTGAGGGCCTTATCTGGTTCCTTCAAAACTGCCATTCCAAGTCTTCTAATTTTTCAAAAACTGCAGCCTCCATTTTGATTAATTGCTGATACAGTCAACCATTTTGATACTTTAAAGTTTAAAGTTGTCTAAGGCCCTGTCTGTATGGGTCAGGATACTCCAAGGGTAGCCTCAATCACATAGATGGGCCCTTCATTCTGACCTCAGAGTGAGCAGCCTATGATGGATGCCAGGCAGCTTAGTGGGATACCTGTGAAGACAGCCAACATGGTGTGGGAAAATAGAGCTCCAGATCTTCTCAGAAGATCCAGAATAACAGGCATGCTTTTCACAACCTTTTTAAGAGTGGTTCTGGTGTGAAATGTGCCGGACATCATCTGAACTCATCACACTAGAACTGGGGTTTGGGACATGTGCTGTCTGAAAAGGACAATGCCTGAATGGCAGGGGAATGAGGCTTTTGGCCTGTGTAGACTGTGCCTCAACCTTCTGTGGTCATGTTGTTGTTGTTGTTTTCTTCATATTCAGTTTTAACACTACTTTTGCATTTTCTTCCTTAACTTTCAGCAGTAATTTTTCCAAGACTATTTTATGTTAATAATGTAATGTCATCTTTCTTCTCCAGTTTTCACACCTCCTTCCTCCAAGTCCAATCCCATTTTTAATATGATATGTTCTACATACAAACTAAACAGATATGGTCACAAAATGCACCATTGACTGATGCTCTTCCCAATTGGAAATCATTATGTAACTCCATATTGTGTGCTGACAGTGACCTCTTGTCCAAGTATAGGTTATGCATTAGGACAATCCAATGTTACACCACTTCCATTTCATTTAGAGTGACCCATAGTTTTTCATAATGTACAAAGTGAAAGGCTTTGCTGTAATCTATAAAGTACAAGCTGATATTTTTTTTCTGAAATTCTTTGGTACTTTCAATTAGTGAACAGGTTTGCTATATGATCTTGTGTGCCTCTTCCTTTTTTTAGCTTCAGCATTTGGCATTTCTTGCTCTTTACATGGTAGAAGCATGTATAACATTTGGCATTTCTTGCTCTATACATGGTAGAAGTTTGGCTGTAAAATCTTGAATATCATCTACTTGCATGGCAGATTAGTGCAATGGTCTGATAGTTACCACAGTCCCGGTGTATTGTAATGAATATTGAGCATTTCCAACCAGTGCGATATTGTTTTCTTTTCCATATTTGTTACCAGACATTTGAAGAATTTGTATGGATTCTGTCTCTATAACTTGAAACAGCCCTATTGGTATTCCATCTGTTCCTGGTGATTAATTTTCCAAAGTGCTTTGAGAATACTTTCTGCTTCACTTTCTAAAATTGTAAATTGAACAACTGTACTTTTTATGCTTGCTAAACACATTGGCCTGATATGCATAGCTTCAAAAGGAAACAGTAGTGTTCTCAGCTTCAAAACCACCAGTTAAAAAACTACAATCCTATTTGCTTCAATAGTGAGGAACAGTTTATTTGCTTCAGTAGTCAGGAATGATGGATGTAGATGGGATTCAAACCTGAGATGCTTGAGGAATCTGATCTTTCAGAATTCTTATATGAAATGTACATGTTTCTTGGTCCCTGTCTTCTTGGATCAAATAAAACATCATCCTACCAACAACAACATCCTCTGGTCATCAAGACACACAGCCTAAACCCAGAGTATACCACCCTTACAATGAATTTGAAGATGTCAACTTTCATTTTAGAGCTTCCTGGAAGATACAGAGCCCTCTATGATGTGGGTGGTTGCTTACAATGAGTCCCACTGTGCCGCTTGGCACATTGCCATTATGGTAAGTTGCTCACCCTGATTCACCCAAGGCACCCAACCATGTGAATTATGCTGGCCACCTCATTCTGACTTTAGAGGGAGTGATGCATGGAGGCAGTGGCCATACTGGGCAGCACAGTGGGAAACATGCAAACAGCTAGACAGCATCACAATGGGAGTGCCAGGAAATGGGAAGGCACCTCTGAGAATTCTGTCCCATGCAGGCAGGGCATTAGATAAATATGCTTATTGAAACTTGCTCAGAATCCTGGAAAAAGCAATTATTCCAAATGGTAGAATCCAGGTAGCTTTTTCAGCTATAACCTTGAAACTCCCTATTTTAGGCATGCTGGAACTCTTGTTGTACAACTTTTGTTGAGTGTTATAATAAGGCATGGCCCACTCCCTGTGAGCAACCTGTCAGTCTTTCTTTGGCCTTTTTAATGAGCCAGAAAGGGCAAAATTCTACCACACACATGGTGACTCTCAAATGGCAAAAGATGATGTCTACATATTGGGCTGCAGAAATTAAAAAGCATAAATTATTATTGGATGGACATGGGCCAAAGTTTGAACCATTTGGTCTGTATTAATTATAGTTGATAGAGCAGATCTAATTCTATCTGAACAGTACTGGGCAAATTGTTCTCAACAGACTATTAAATGGTCTGGATTCTCCTCTTAAAGGCCAGTGTATAGAAGATGTCTGTCTCAAACAGCACACAAAATGAAATATGTCAAGGAAGGACACCTCAGGAAAGATTGTTTCCTCACAAAAATAGAAATACCACATTAAATCCAAGCCATACAGACTAAATTCCAAGGTGTACTATATATGCATGGTAGTTCAATTCAGACAGACTACAACTAAAATTACTGATTTATCATTCACTCTGAATTGAGTCAAGGATTTTAAAGAATTTAAGTATATAAATATAGTCATTTGATCTTAAGGGGTATAAACACTTATTTACTATAATTCAGTATTTCTATTAAAGTTAATCTCAACATGTCACATTATTCAAAACTTCAAAGAAATATCTATTTTTTTCTTTTAAAATTTTGATAGCCTTTATATGTATCTCCTAAGTGGTAGAATTCAAAGATACAGCCATGTTAGTCTGTAGAATCAGTATGAAGAGAGATCTTGTAACACCTTTGAGACTTCAGTCTACTTCCTCACCTAAGGAAGTTCATGCTACCAAATTGTTTCTGTCAGTTAGTTTCAAAGGTGCTACACAATCTCTCTAGGTCTCTAAATCAACATGAAATCCAAGAATTATAGCTAGTGGACTCCTGTTCATGTCTTCCCAGAAGAAAGCCCCCTTGACATAATGGGAGCTTATTTTCAGGGAAATATGAATACTGTTATTTTGGTAGCAGGTGAGGCCTTTAAAAAAAAAATTGGAAGGCTTCTGGGAACTGACTGTTGTACAAGAAAGGGGTTTTCCATGCATTTTAATATTTTTATCCTTTGTTTTAAATTAATCTTTCAAATGTTTTTAATTTTTTTGTCAATTTAATGCTCTTTTAATCAGATTTTTTTCATAGAATCTAATATTATCACACTAGAGGGCAAACAGGATTTAAACAGGAATTAAACAGGAATTAAACAGGAAATGCCTTATGTTTAACATAGGGCATTTAACATGCCTTATGTTTAACATAGGGCATTTCCTGTTTAATTCCTGTTTAATTCCTGTTTAAAACCTGTTTGGCCTCTAGTGTGATAAACCCCATAGAGTTGGAAGAGACCACAAGGGCCATCCAGTCCAACTCCCTGCCATGCAGGACCTCTCCATCAAAGCATCCCTGACAGATGGCCATCCAGCCTCTGCTTAAAGACCTCAAAGGACGGAGACTCCACTACAATCTGAGGGAGTTTTGTATGTTTTTAACTTCATATGCTTTGTTTTTAATGTTCTCTACTTTGTAAACCACATTGAGTCCCAGTTTGAGAAAAAGCAGGGTAAAGGTAAAGGGGGGAAGGGAGGATGAAATTGCAACTTTAAGGGATTATAGTTGGTGCCTGATAACCAAAGCATATTTATACATTAACAGACACTAAATGAAATAAAGAAAATGGTTGCATAAACTATAGGCTCACTTGTTATTATTGTTGGGGGCCTTCAAATAGTTTCTAACTTATGGAGACCCCAAGGTGAACACATCATGGGATTTTCTTGGCAGGATTTATTCAGGGAGGAGGGTTGCCTTTGATTCCCTCTGACTTACTCAGTATGTTTCCATGCTCAGGGATTTGAACCCTGGTCTCCCAGAGTTGTAGTCCAGTGCTCATAGCACTATATCACAATGGCTCACAAGATCACTCATAGGAAAGTATATATTTAGGACTGCAGTTTAAGCCTAACTTCTTTTGTTAGGATTTATTGTTGTGGAGTAGACCTATCGATGGAATCAAAGGTAACTTGTCTAAGTACCATTGATTCAATGGGTATACTCTAGTTGGAATTAGCAGCAGTATTCTAGCCAGGATCTTTCGGTTTTAGATTTTGAATATGTTATGACTGCACATTGCCACTGGCTCTTAGTTTTGCTGTTCAGGCAAATATCCAATACTACACATTACAACTGTGTAAAGTGCTACACGTGCTTTCCAGGAGAATCAATTTGAAAATGCAAAAGGGAATTGAAAAGGGGGATATAAATTAACATAAAATTGTATGGGAAGGTCTGATGAATTGCTTTTTAATATTTGCTTCAGCTCAATACAACAAACACTGAAATGACTAATGTAGTGTTAAGACCGTCTAACAAAGTAAATGTTCTGGCCATTCTGGATTTTGAAATTCCTTTACTAAATTGACAACTGACTTAATTTGCTTCACAAGTTTAAAGAGACCCTGTTTGTAAGAAAGTGTCACTTGTGTTTAAATTATCAGACAGAGTTTTAACCATAAATTGTATTGGTCTTTCTTTACCAGTCCTGGCCATGATCATTACAGGTTTTGAATTAAGACCTTTCTTCCTAAATTTCTTTTGGTTTGTATGGCTGTGATGCTGCAGACAGGTTTTGCATTTTAAGTGAGGAAACCTGTTTAGAAAACAAGATGTAGCTTGGAAAGACATATTGAAAATAATTTGGGATTGTTAAAATAAGCTGTACAAGATCAGCATTTAACAAGTAAGTGGAAACTGTTTAAAAATTAATGATAGTGTATCTTTTCATTAAGGGATGCATTTCAGGTTCTGTGTTTCATATGCACTCTTCAATACCTCTAATTTAAGTACAGTTTTGGTGCCAGGCTCTATAAAGATGTGGAAGAGTTTAGAAACCTTACACCCTACAAAAGTATAGAACTAGGATTCCATTCTCACTGTCATGATAACATCGTATGGAACCCTAGGGAGGTGGAATCTGATGAGCAACTACAGTTCTCAGGCTGAGGCCATGCCTGCACTCTGGAGCATCCTGAAGTATCCTGGCCCAGCAGCTGTACCAATCTCCCTCTGTTACCTGGCCGTATGTTTCCATTCTTCAGTGACTGTTTGCATGAGTGTCCTGCTGAGCCACCCAGCACATCTGCTTCCACTGCTTCTGAGGCCAGAATTAGGTGCCCTGCCATGAGCACATGCATGGACACCTTGTTCTGTTAGCGTTTGTAGCGCTGTCCATGATGAGGTACCATGGCTACGTTTGGTGGCAAGATCACCTCCGTGACTGTAGTGCAGGCAGCAGTTTGTGGGCTGGAGAAGTACCTCTCCTCTTCCAGAATAACTGAAGAGGCACTGTAGACAAAGGTCTCTCAGATGAGGCTTTTACTCTTAGAAGAAGTTAACAATATGTACAGAGCTATCTACAAACATCTACACAGTCCACCATCCACCAACAGAAGAAGCCATCCAGTCAACTGACTGTAACAGAATCCTCACCCAACTGTCAAGACCAACTGTCAACAGAATGTTCAAATTCCCCTAGCCAGTACCTGATTGGCTGATGTTCCTGGCTGGTGTTGAGCCAATACACATTGTACATTTTCCTTGGGACTCTTTATCCCAACATGTTCTGGCCTCAAAGTGAGTGACCGATAGTGATAGCAAATGCACTGGGTTGCACAAATGGATGCCCATGAAGACAGCCATTGTACCATAGGAACAGAGGTCACCAGATCTTCCCCGAAGATCTAGAGCAAGATCTTTATTTTTAAAACCATTTTAAGCCTGTTATAACCCAATTCTGGTGTGCAACATGCCAGAGGTTTTCTGGATTGCTCACACCAGAACTGGGGTTTGGGCCATATATATACTGAACAGAACAACACCAGAACAGGGGCAAATGGACCTTTTGGCCTGTGCACACAAGGCTTCAGAATTCTAAACCCCCCTCTCTCAATTTCAGATAGAGAATCAAAATGGTGTAATGAGTGTTACACTGGGATTCCAGAGCATCATGGTTCAATTTTCTGCTCAGCTGTGGAACCCTATTGGGTGCCTTTGGGTAAGTCATATTCTCTTAGCTTCAGTGAAAGGCAATGATAAACTTTCTCTAAATAAATCTTGCCAAGAAATTATTTTGATAGGTTCACCAGAAAGTCAACTTGAAAGCACCTAACAGCGATGAGAAACTGCACATCCCATGATTCTGTATCTTTCCATGGCAGTTAAAATAAATCATAGCACTATAATTGGGTAGCAAGGAAAGCTCCATAATTAAGAATGGCATATTACTCCTCTCATCCTTATTAATGTTTCTGGTATTCCCTTATGGATCTTGCTGGTAAAATATCTCAAGTCTTGGGACATTTCCCTGGTAATGCATGAAACAACAACAGCAGCGCAACAGCAGGAGAAACATCTTATAATGCCCTTTACATCAAAGGGAGAATATAACAGTATATATTCCACTGTTAAAAAAAAATGCATTTGACATAATATCATAGTCAGCCTTTTCCTGCCACTATTCCAGTTTACTTGGTGACCTCTTGACAGGAACAGAGAAACAATGAATGTAATGACATTCTGTCACACTTTTCTTTCAGCATTTATCGGAGGCATGCATGAAGTAAAACTATAGTGACTCTGCCTTTTTTTGTGCCATCATAAACCTCCCCGCACCAAAAGAAAAAAGAAAAAGAAAAAGAAAAAAGTGCCCTGTTTGGACAGTACCAACATTGGATATACCAATTATAGAATTTTCCCATCCATGTGTATACTAATATACTAATATAACTGATGGAAAAATAGGGAAAAGGTGAAAACATAACTAGCAATGATCTCTGACATAATCCTGCCTCTATCTGCAGGGAGAGGCAGGAAATATAAATATTTTTTTTATATTCAAATCAGATTATATTCAAATCTTTTACTCAAAGTCTCAAATCAAATCTCAAGTCTGCCTTCAAGTCTCATGTTGAATCTGAAGTCCTTGCAACTTTCCAGTCAAATTTCAATTACTGTAGAGTCTCATGTCTGGGAGACAAATTTTACAGGGGGAAAAAGAGATGGTGCACATTTCTTTGAAGGGGGAAAGTTAATGTGTTAGACTTTGGGGCAGTACAGACTGCCCCTTAGGGGCGGTCTCTAGCCGCCCGAGGAAGCAGCGAGATGGGGCCAAGGCTGCCGCACCGGCAGCCTTGGAGGCCCCATCTTGCCATTTCAGGAGGCCATGGGGAAGCGGCAAACTACTGCTTCCCTGCGGCCTCAAAGCAGGGTGCAGCAGGTGCCCTGGACACCCACTGCACCCTGCTTCTTGAGGAGGTACCAAGGGGAGAAAGGGGCCGCCGCCGCGGCCCCTTTCTCCCCGGATCTTTGGTGCAGCTGTTTAAAGGCCGTGCCAAACACCTGGCGCAAAAAAGGAGCTCAGTTTTTGAGCTTGGCGCCCTCCCGCGGCACAAAGTTGTCATGGCGCACACAGCATTTCTAAACGCTGTGTGCACCATGACAACATCATGGCACGCCTGTATGGATGCTGCCATTTTTAAATGGCGGCGCTCATACACTTTAGGGTTAGGGAGGGTGTGGACGCTGCTCCTTCCCTAACCCTAAAGATGTCCTTTCCAGCCCTTATCTCTTCTGGCAGGCCTTCCCAGAAAATGATTAACTCTCTGTCATCTACTGTTCCTCCAGCCCCATTTACTAAGACACTGATACTCTTGAGGCCGCTCACTTACCCAGTTTTTAAAGCTATTATTGTCCAATGTTTGTCTTTTAATGTTTCACTGTTTTAAATCTTATTCTTAGTTTAATCTATTTTTAAGGGGTGGGAGGGGAGACTGAAGTGTTATTTTAACTGTATGTATTTTTAAATGTTGTACTCCGCCCCGATTGCTCACCCAGAGGGGCGGAATATAAATAAATATTTATTATTATTATTATTATTATTATTATTATTATTTTATTATCACGCTGCATTGTGCCCATCTAGATCAGGCCAATGAGCCTGAGGTGGAAGTCAAGGTCTGCTCTGATGTCCACACTGCACATCAGAGGAGCCTTCTAATGCTTTTCAAAAGGATTTTTTTGACCTCAAGTTTATTGCCTAACACATTTCCTGTTCCCTCATAAAAAGTGTGTCTAGTGTTCTGGGGGAAAATCTTGCCTACTGCTCAAAGTGAACAAGACCAACAAGTCAGTCATTAAAAATATACAAGTCTCAAGTCAAGTTAGTGTGTCATTTATTGCTGAGTAAAGTCCAAGCTGAATCATTGAGGCAACTTGAGTCTGACTTGAGTCCAAGTCAATCGACTTGAGTCTACATAACTGATAACTAGGTTTGTTATCTAAGGAAGAAGTGCCTGATGGATTTGCTGCCACAGGGATGGTGAATTTTTCCTGGATTTTACCATCACACATTCTGCATCTGCTCCAAGTTGGACTCAGCTGATGCTGGTCCTTAAGTATGGCTCCCATTGAACTGGGAGCAGCTGTGGGAGGCACACTAGTAAAATCTGGAGAAGGCTAAATAACTCACAAAACACCAGAAACCCATAGCCTTGAGCCGTGCCAGTTAAAGCAGTATCAAACTGCATGATTTCTGCAATGCAGATGACACCTAAGACTACATGAGCAACACTGACACTGAAAGGACTTGGACCAAGATCGTATCTCTCTTCATCACATGTATATACCCCCCTACTGAAATACATTACACCAGGGATGTCACTAGGGGATGTGTGGGATGCAGACTGCACCAAGTAACGCCATAAGGGTGTGCGTGTGTGTGACGCCACTGCTCCCCAGACATCTGCCTTTTGGCATAATTGGCTGTGGTGTTCACCTGCATCCTATTAATATGCTGAAAAAGATTGTGTGTGTGTGGTGAGGCTCAGTGGGAGGAGAGGCCCTGGGGTTTTTTTAAAAAAATAAAAAATATGTGTTTTATGGGGGGTTATTTTAAAAAATCACATCTTACCAAATTTTCAATTTAACCACATGAAACTATGTACATGTAAATACATTCTGGCTGTGTTTAGGATATTGTAATTTAAAGGTATAATTTTAATCTTGCTAGTTGTTTATGTCACAGCCATTACCATTATATTCAGTGATATATGGAAATTACAATTTATGAGTAACATTAGTACAAAAAACATGACCAAGGATTCTGTATGGTATGGTACGGGAGGAGGTCAAGGGGACATTAGATGCCACCAACCCTAGTTACACCACTGTGTTACACAATCCCTACTGACTACCAATGTAGTTCAACATAAAAGGTCAATGTACATGACTAATGACCTGTTATACAATTGCAATGTTTGGAGTCCAAAAGCAATATATTACAAGCGATGTATATCCGCCTGCTATCCCATGTACTTTAATGAGCTACCATATGTACAATGATATCACATAAACAGTTCCTCTTACACTGCATTCAAATTCCCTGGCATGCAAGTGATAGTAACAGAATGTTGGCCCTGGTCTTCATCATAAACAGAGCAATTTGTCCACCAACCATTGTAGGAGTACAAAGATATTTGGAAAATACTTGGGATTGCATTGTTGCTGGAAGGCGTTATCTCCATGTCCTTTAACTAAGATTTTACAAACCTGAATTTTAAATATTTGTCCCCAGAATATATTTTTCCCTGCATCCTATTAATATGCTGCAAATAATCATAATATGCATAATATTTGTTCTACCTTTTCAAAAATGGAAAACTCCAGTTTTTGAAAATCTCCTGGATAAGCATGGCTAGGGTTTGGGCTGCAGACAGGTTGCACTAGCCTGGCCTTGGCTGTATGCAATAACACCCGGTTTTGATTTTTCAATCCTGCTTCTCTCCTAAGGGGATTTGCAGGTGCAATAATCAACATAGTTTGACACCACTTTAAGTACTGTAGCTCCCTCCTATGGAATCCTAGGATTTGTAGTGTTACAAAGTCTTTAGACTTCAGCATACTGGTGCCTCACAATACTACAAATTCCAGGATTCTGTAGGATGGGGCCATGGCAGTTCAAAAGGTGTCAAACTGCATTATTTCTACGGTATAGATGCACCCTATGGTCTAACCTGCATTGCAAAAATAATGCAATTTAACAAAACCTTAACTGCTATGGCTCAGTGCTATGGAATTCTGGAATTTCTAGTTGTGTGAGATATTTAGCCTACTCTATCAGCAAGCTTTGATTCTACGACAAACTACAAATCCTATAGCATTGAGCCATAGCAGTTAAAGTGATGTCAAACTGCATTATTTCTGCAGTGCAGATTAGATCTATGATTTTATTTTCAGTGGCATGACTCTCTAGGTGAGGGTTTTAAATACTGCTCCAACTGAAGATTCCAGGATTCAGTAAGATGGAACCATGACAGTTAAAGTGGAATCATAGTGCTATAGTTGTGTAATGTGAAAGGAACCCATATGGCAAGCTGTAAAACACATTATAAAGAAATCATCATCTAATCTTTAGCATTCAGTGGTCTGTAAAAACAAAATTCTCTGATCTCATTAAGCACTAAAATTCATTTGATGGTGGCACGGAGCTTTCAGGCTCTTACAGACAGGAAGGCTGTCAGGAACATTAGTCACACAGCCTTCTAAGGACTGAGCTGCAACCTTTGTCCCTGAGGCTTTGCATCTCTGCTGCAAAGCAACTGTAATCCTCCTTGTGCCCAAATGGCTTTATTTGCCTTTTGCTTTGCTCTTTTTCCAACCTTCCCCCATTGTGATTGGCTATGTTTAAGCTCCTATGTAAACTTTCCCTTTCTGTTAGGAGATTCTGCCTATCCAACTGAATAATACCATGAGATTGCCCCAGGCGCTGATGTATCTGATCCAAAACCTGAGACCTGGGGAGGACATCTGGTACTACCATTAAGCTTTATACCTTAAGTACCAACCATAGTTGCTCACTACCTCTCAATCAAAAACCACACAGACTTGAGAAGATATTTCCAATTTGGAATTTATTCACAGTATGTATTTCTCATCTTATTTCCCCAAATGGGGACTCAAGGAGGCTTACAACTTAAAAGCACAATAAAGTTAACAGCATACTGAAAGTGAATAGTAAAATATAATTAAACTAAGCAGAGTCAAAACAATTCAAACCTCTAGTTAAAAAAAATAAAATGCAATTAATTTTTTTAAAAAATCTATTTAAATAGATTCAGATTAAAACAAGATAGCACCCCTAGCCCATGCTCTAAAAACTTTGTTTTGAAAACCTGTCCAAATGAAACAGAAGAACAACAAGGGGGGCATTCTAGCCTCCCTGGGAACAGAGTTCCAAAGTCTAGGGTCCTCTCTTGTGTCTCCTCTAAGGTCCTCTCTTGTGTCTCCATCAACCATGCTTGCAATGTTGGACTGAGGGGCCTTTGCTGATGGTCTCAGACAGCTTCACATGGAGAGATGTAGTCTGCCAGATAATCTGGGGCTGAGCCTGAGCCATATAGGACTTTATACATCATAAAAAGCCTGTTGAATTTTGCCTGGAAACAAATTGGCAGCCATTGATGCTGTTTTAACAAGGGAGCAGTAACCTGTAACCTGTACCAGTTAACATTCTGCCTGCAGGTCTTTGAACTACGTTAAGTTTTTGAGCACTCTTCAAAGGCAGCCCATGTAAAGCATGTTACAGTAATCCAAATGGGACATAATTAAGGTGTAGTAAGTCCAGATCTCATATTTCTTGGAGTTAGTGCACCTGGTGCACAAGCTCTAAATGTGCAAAATCACTCCTGGCCACCACAGAAACTTGGGCCTTTGTGTTCAAAGCTGAGTCCAGGATTACACCCAAGCTGCAAATATGCATTTTCAGGAGGGAGTGTAACCACAGTGAACACAGGCTGAATATCACTATTCCCTGATCTGCCTTACAGTGGGTCAGAAGCAACTATGTCTTGTCTGTAATACATTACAATTTGTTCACATTTACCCAATCCATTACTGATGACAACCATCAGTTTTGAACCACGACAGACGCTTTGGATTGTGATGGAAAGGAATAGTCAATGGTGCCAATAGTTTTTTGTGGAGCTTTCGGGCTATGTGGCCATGTTCTAGAAGAGTTCCTTTCTTACGTTTTGCCAGCCACACATGCTGGCAAAATGTCAGAAAGGAACTCTTCTAGAACATGGCACATAGCCCGAAAGCTCCACAAAAAACTATGGATGCCGGCCATGAAAGCCTTCAACTCCACAATGGTGCCAATAGTTCCTAAAATTAACTATTCTAAGCTCTAGCTGTTTTTCTACTTTTCCCTGTGCTATGCAACCTCCTCCAGTGAACATTAGCATCTCCCTCTGACACAGAATCTCATATCTTAGCATGATCCAGAAATCCAGTGTCTTTTCTTCCCCGGCTTTTGTCCCTTCTAATGCATATTGGTGATGTCAGCCTTAGTTTTATAGTCTTCTTGCAAAGAATATACTAAACTGCCTTTAAATTGCTTTCTTCTCCTGTACCTTGTTCCCATATATGCTGGAGGGAAGATAGTGAAATTTTATGTCGTGGTGTTCTCAAAAATTAAGCTCTTTGATGCAATTTTTTCCCTTATTCCACAGATTTGATTTTTCTTTTTCACTGGAGGATTTAGGAAGGCAGAGCAGCAGAAGATTCTTTCCCCATCTTTTCTTTCATTTGCACCAGCAGATCTGCATATAAATAATAAATCACACCATTCTGGAGTTGCATTTTTACAGATGACTTCCCAATCTTGATTATTGCCTTTAACTTCCAAATGTGGTTACCTGTTACTGACTTAGTCAAAGAAAATGATTTATGATAACAGCTTCTCTGCAACTTTAAGATGGATAAAATTATGTCCTTTGTGAAGCAGCTGGAGTCTGATGGCTAGCAGCTCTCCCTTCATCTGTCATTACTAATAAACCCATTGACACAAAACACAAACAGACAAGGAAGCGAGTGAAGGATGGCTGCATCTTTTCAAATTATTAATTATTAGAACAAGTAAGCGGGTTGTCACTTGTTTGCATGGACAAACTGGGGACAACATAGTTTATTGCCTTTGGTTTTGTTTACCACATGCTAATGTGATTAATAAGGTATAGAAAACCAGCATCATTAAGCCAGTGTTTTGCACTAATGATAAAGATTAGCACCTGCGTGTCATACTTCACTGTCAGTGACTCATTTTGGATCCATCACATAATGAAGAAATTAGAGAACGAAAACCCTTTCATTCCATTCTGCAGGAGACTTATCACACCTCTACAGAGGACACAAATTTATTTCTTTAAGTGAAGAAATAAATGAATGAAATATATTTCCATCTTGCCAGGAATGTATCCTGGCAAATAAACATTTGACTAATAATTCACTGCTTATCCCTGCCTTGAAAGAACATGACAAAATGGAGGACTTTCTTTATTTACTATGAAAAAAAAAACCCGTGGTAATAAACTTTATTGCATTAAGAAGTAACAAGAAGTAATGCATCTCTCTGCAAAATTCTATTCACACTCACAATACTGTAGCAAGGAAGAAAAACTTTATTTTATAAAGCTGGTTCCAATTTAGTTACATCAAAAATTGCATACAGGAGGAGTGTGAAAAGTGCAACTGTAAGCCACATGTTCTCTGTGATTCACATTTTCTATAGCCCCAATCTCCATGAACCCCTGACATGAGAAAAAAGAAGAAAACAACTGAAAATCAGTTGCAATATCATGCAGTGCTGTGGTTTGCTACCAAAATTCAGCAGCAAGCCATGGCTTTGGTATCCAAGACAGTATCTTCTGCTTGTACTTCACAGGTGAAGTATATGGCATGGACATGGAAATGAGGTAAAATGGCATCCTATAGAAGATTGGGGGTGAGTAGGGAAATCAGGCTCCTGAACCATTTTTTAAAGTCTTTTTATGGTTTCCATGGGACCCAGCATGGTGTACTGATAACTGTGTTGGACTATGGCTTTGGAAACAAGGGTTCAATTCCTGGCTGAGCCAATGAAACTCACTGGGTGATCTTTGACAAGTCACATGTTCTCAGCCTTAGGAGAAGGCAATGGCAAACCTCCTCTGAACACATCATGCCAAGAAAACCCTATGATAGGTTTGTCTTAGGGTCACCATAAGTCTCCACCCCTCATTCTGGCATCATCCTGTTCAGATTACATTTCCCAAACTCCAGTTCTAGTATGAACAGTCTGGATGATATCTGGCATGTTCTGCACCAGAAACTGGGTATTACATCCTTAAACCATGTTTTAAAAACATACCTGTTGTTCCTGATCTTCTGACCTCAGAAGTGAGTGACTTGCACAAGTGCCAGATGTCTTGGGTGGTTCAGCAGGATGCCTGTGCAGACAGCTGCCATGATGAGGGAACAGAAGGTCAGTAATGGGGGCAGATTGGGGCAGTTCCAGTTTTAAATTTACTGCAATGCTAGAAATTTGGTGAGTGAAGGAAAATTTAAATGGGGGAGAGAATTTTTATGGGCACAAAAGGATGACATTGCCTTCCCCCTTAGCTACATTCCTGGGGGAGATTAATGTAGACATTATAGCCCTCCACTTCAATTAATTTTATCCTATTTAAGATGAAAGAAGGGCTGAGAAATCTGTCTCACTAGTGGTTGTTGGACTAGAGGTCCCATAGTTCCTGCCTATGGTGGCTAGGCTAATGAGAGCAGGAGTGCAGCAGTATTTGGAGGTTCATCAACTAACAAGTCAGACATGGAACTCGCAAGGCTCCCTATAAATGATCATTCAGTTCCAAACTATTAACAATTAATGGTGGGCAGAATTATTGTAATCAAAGTTACACCAATACAAGCAATATGGGGTTGTTTTATGTGGCCGGGGGCTGTTCTGAGAAGGTCTGCTGGAAGAGATCCATCTTAACAGCTTTCTTGAAGCTGTCTAAATTGGATATTAAACGGATCTTGTCCTGCAGGTCATTCCATAGAGTGGGAGCAACCACAGAAAAGGTCCTCTGGGAGGTTGCAGCTAATCTAGTCCTCATTGGTTGTAATAAATTCCTCCCAGAGCATCTGAGTGTATGGGGCGGATTATATGGAAGTAGGTGATTCCTTAGATAGGTTGGACCTAAGCCATGCAGAGCTTTAAAGGTGATCATCAACACCTTGTACTTTGCCTGGAAACTAATAGGCAGGCAGTGGAGCGATTTCAGTATTGGTGTAATATTGTCACTCCTAGTTGTTCCTGTAATCAACCTGGCTGCCATATTCTGTAGCAGTTGAAGTTTCCAAACTAGGCACAAGGGTAGCCCCATGTAGATAGCATTACAAAAGTCAAGTCGTGAAGTTACCAGTGCATGTACTAGGGTTCCAAGATCTCCTGGTTCCAGGAAAGGGCACAGTTGGCATATCAGCCGCAGCTGATTACAGGCACTCTTGACTGTCGCATTCACCTGATTCGTCATGTGAAGTGATGAGTCAAAAAGCACCCTCAAACTGCAAACACAGTCCTTCAAGGGGAGCGTGAACCCCACTAGGAGCGGAGGTTGCAGCCCAATAGCTGGTTTAGGAGCCCCCACCTTAAGTACCTCCATTTTATCTGGATTCAACCTGACTTGTTTACCCTCATCCAGACCATTACTGCTGCAAGACACCGACTGAGGGGAGAAATGCCATCTGTCATTGTCGCTGATGATTGAGACATGGAGAAATATATTTGGGTGTCATCAGAGTACTGATAACACCCCGCCCCAAGTCTACAGATGATTTCTCCCAGCGGCTTCATATAAATGTTGAACATCATCGGGGACAGTATGGCGCCCTGAGGGACACCACAATTGAGCTCTGTTTTTGAGGAGCAACTGTCCCTGAGCATCACCCTCTGGAACCTGCCCGCAAGGAAGGAACTGAACCACTGCAAAGCAGTGCCTCCGATTCCTAATTCACTCAGGCATTCCAAGAGGATGTCGTGATCAATTGTATTGAATACCGCTGAGAGGTCTAATAGCACCAACAGGGTCACACGTCCTCTGTCAATGCTTAGACACAGGTCATCAGTTAAGGCGACCATGGCAGTCACCACCCCATATCCAGTCCTGAAGTCAGTTTGAAATGGATCTAGAAAATCAGCTTCATCCAAGACCACTTGGAGCTGAAGAGCAACAGCCCTCTCGATCACCTTGTTCAAAAATGGCAGATGGGATACAGGCCTATAGTTCTTCATGTCCAGGGGGTCCAGGGAAGGTTTTTTTCAGAAGCAGTCTCACAACCGCTTCCTTTAACAGAGATTGTACACAACCTTCCCTAAGGGATGCATTGATGACACTTCTAAGAAATGTCATCAAGGCATCACCCCCTTGGACTGCCAGCCATGATGGGCAGGGATTGAGAGAGTATGTCGTCTTCCTCACCTTTCCAAGGATCTTGTCCATATCATTGGTACTCACAAGCTCAAATTGATCCAGTCTAATCTCATAAACAGATTGACTGGACACCTCATCAGATGACTTTATCCCAACGCTGGCGTCCAAGTGAGGTCTTATCTGAGAGATTTTACCTTCAAAGTAGTTATTAAATGCATAACAGCAGTCTGTTGTTGGGTTAAGTAGAGGGCTCTGGGTAGATGGCATCACACCACCCTAAACAGCTATGCCGGACAGGACTTTGCAGATGCAATGCAAACAGACGAGGAGGATCTCCTCATTGCTTTTATTGCCTCTCTATAAGAACGAAGAAATGTCTTATGATGAGTTCTGTCAGATAAGAGTCCAGATTTCTGCCAATCGCGATCTAGTTGTTGTCCCACCTGCTTCATGCTCTTCAACTCTTTAGTATACCAGAATTTCTGGTTCAGAGCAGGTAGGAAAGGAAACTCAGGAGTGATTGTGTTGATAGCCCTGGTAAGATCGGCGTTCCATGTATTCACCAAGGCTTTGACAGAGTCGCCGGCATTATCAATCAGTAAACCCTCTAGGGCTTTCTGGAAACCAATTGGTTCCATCAGCCTTTGAGGGCAGACCATTTTAATAGGTCCTCCGCCCCCAATGAGGCAGACAGTGGCTTTAAGTTGTGCCTTGTTCCCAAAGGACAGTGGGTGTGATCTATTTCAACTTTCCGTTGATATTCAATATTGGGTCTGTCTACACCTGTCCTTAATTCAATAGCTAAAAACATGCAAAGGACAAATAACAGAAAATAAAGGCAGCGTCTCAATAAAGTTTTTAACCCCATGAAATAGGGTTAAGGGGGAGAATGAACACCCATCTCATCCACCGCCACTACTCTTGACCCAATAAAATGGGGCTTGAGAGGGAGGCTCCTGTTTCCCTGCTTGGCTTTGGCTGAAGGGTAAATTATCCTGAAGGGTAAATTAAAGTCAATTTGCTATAATCAGTTACAGTATATACTCATGTATAAGTGTAGAAATTTAGGTTAAAAATTTGACCCAAAAAAACCTCAATTGACTTATCCATGGGTCAATGTAGGTACTGTACTTTAACTCACATTCAAAAAAGGAATCATCTCCTGGTGGAAGGCAAGAGTGAACACCCTCTATATTCTCATCCATCCAGCCCTTATCAGCAGCACAACCTAGTATGAGCACAAACAGTTATGCCTGCTGGAATTTTGTAAGTTCTTTGGCACTGTTTTCCTTTTTTTTCATCCTTTACATCTTTTTAGATACCCCTAAGTTTTACCCTTGACTAATCCATGGGTCATACCAAAATCCATAATTTTGGTCCCAAAACCTGCCCTCAACTTATACATGAGGCCAGCTTATGGTTCTGTTTGACATAAAAAGAAGAAAAAAGAAAAAACAGCAACACATAATCAGAATTTTTGCAAAAGCTGCCTCGGTACGAATATAATTTTCATAAAGCAATTATTTCACAATAGAGGTTTTACTGCAGGTTTAATTTATGAGCTTCTAGACAAAAAAGGCCTTACTGCTATGAAAAGATGCCATTGTTTTCTACACAATAAAAGTAGTGAAATATATAACACAATACATGCACGTCATACACGGGCATGCTATACGTGGCTTTCAGCTTACACTGAAAGCTGCATGCTGGAAAAGGTAATGGTGTGTGCACTGTGCCACACTGCACCATGTGCACGAGCTCCATTGTTTTCAATGGGGCTTGAGCATTCAAGGAATTTCCCTTATGCAAGGGGTGGGGTACGGAAATGTAGTTATCAGGGCTCCATTTGTCAGCATACTTGGCATGCAGTTTTATCAGTATGCTGGACATCAGACATAAGAGGAAGGATGGAAAGAAGGAAAGCAGGGAGACTGGCAGGCTTCATTTCTCTCGAAACATCAACAGAACAGGCCAAGAGATACCCATGTATGAGAAAGAGGGGAGCAGACTGATAGGAGATTCTCCATAGATGGGTAGACAGGAGATCAACTTGGGGAAAAAATTACTTTACATCTCCACTCACCCATTTGCCCATGCTTCTAATGTGTTTCTGGAAGCTGTAGTCCAAGAGAGATGAATCAGATTCTGCCCTTGCCCACTAGATCCAAAGAAAATGTCCACCCCCTCCAATCTCTCTGCTGTCAATCCAGATGACACAGGGCTCAATCCCTAGTTTTGGTAAAACTGTCATGCTTGCTCTGAGGTCAGAATGAAGATCCCAGTTTTGTGTTCAATGCTAGGCACGTCATTCTGACCTCAGGGGGAGCACCTTGCATTGGCAGTGGATGGCACAATGGGATGCATATGCAAACAGCCACACAGCATGAGAACGAAGTGCCCAAGGCAATTAGAGGGATGTTGGGGCAGCTTTGGGGCCAGAATACTTCAGGTTCCTCCTGGAGTATTCTAGCCCATGTAGACCTGGCCTAGGTCATGCTGCTGATAACTTTAGTAAGCCCCAAACTTTAGCTTGAAACTTAAAAAAAGGAAAAGAAAAGAAAAGGAGAAAGTTTGATATCACTGAACTTTATAAAAAGTATAGCCAGTTGCTGAACCACTACTAGTAATGACCCCATTTCACCAAAGACATGTCATATACCTACAGTTGGTAGATATTTATCTTAACAAATAAAACAGGTTAGCCTTTAAAGTGGTCCAGGACTCATTTGCTTTGGTGAACATGGCTTCCTATCTCCTTCAAAATGGATAAAATCCTTCCTTATTTAGTGCAGCCATGCTCTCAGAAGCCAGTCTGGGGATCTCATTGACACCAATAACATTGCTAGCACTGATGTCAGAATATGAGGTAATATTTACCAGGTTTCTTTTTTAAGGGTATAAAACCACAATTGATTTTTGTCTACTTTTTGGCTCACAGTGTTATGTACAGTATTTAAAAAATGGCTCTGGATCACAACTCTTTATATCACCTACTTTCTATAACAAAGTGGAACTGAAAGCAGAACAATTTATCAGGGCAAAGCTACAGTTCAGTTGGAAAATCCCAATGTTGGGGCACTCTAAAATTGTCAGAGGCCTGCCAGATTGGAAGGGAAGGAGTAGTTTGTTTTTTTTTCACTCTTCTTCTGTTTTTATTTTTCATTCTTAATTTCAACAGGTGGGCCATGATTTAATCAAGATTTATACATCTTGAGTGTGTGGTCCTCAAGACACTCCAGAAGCCTCCCAGTATGCCTCACAATGGTCTGTGTTGTCTAAGGCTGATGGGATGGTGTAAAGGGTACCTCAAGAACCTGGAGAATCAAGGCTTCACTCACTTCATGCATTCATTCCCACACCCTCAATCACATCTCTGACATTATAAGAGTAAACAGCACAGATGTTTCTGCTGGGAAGCAGGGCAATGATGGCATCCACAGCTGGATCTCCTTCTTTCAGTTTTAAGTCATCTCAAGGTCATAGAATCATAGAATAATAGGAGATTATCACACAGCAGTTTTTGCCCTAGCTGTGCACTGAATGGGATAGGGTCAGAACGGGGAAATACAGGTGTTATCGCACAGTAAATTTCTGCTGCGCTGCCACCCAACCATCACCTGTCCCCCAATTGCAATGGTACGGAAAGCTTCCGTACTACCAAAAACAGCCAGCAGAGCACACCCAGGGGTTGGGCAGCAGTGCAGAAGCAATTTACTGTGCGATAACACCTGTTTTCCCCGTTCTGACCGATCCCATTCAGTGCATGTCCAGGGCAAAAATGGCTGTGTGATCATCTCCATAGAGTTGGAAGAGATCACAAGGGCCATCCAATCTGACCTGGCATGTAGGGGTACACAATCAAAGCACTCCCTGTGATAGATGGCCATCTGGCTTCTGTTTAAAAATTTCCAAAGAAGGAGATTCCACTACTGTCCAAGGCTACATATTCCACTGTCAAACAGCTCTTACTGTCAGGAAGTTGTGGTTTTTTTAAAATGTTGAGGTAGAATTTCTTTTCCGGTAGTTTGCATCCATTGCTGCAGCAAACAAGCCTGCTCCATCCTCAGTATGACATCCTTTCAAATATTTAAACAGGGCTATCATATCACATTTTCACCATCTCTTCTCCATACTAAACATACCTAAGTTGCTCCTCATGAGACATGGTTTCCAGACCATTAACCATTTTGGTTGCCCTCCTCTGGACACACTCCAGTTTCTCAACATCCTTTTTGAATTATGGTGCCCAGACCTGGACACAGTATTTTAGATGAGGCGTAACCAAACAGAGTAGAGTGGTACTATTACTTCCCTTGATCTAGACACAATGGGGTGGGACAGACCACCCAAAAGGGGTGGTCTGCAGCTGCCTCAAGAAGCGGCAAGATGGGGCCAAGGCTGCCTCACTAGCAGCCTCAGAGGCCCCGTCCCGCTGCTTCTGCAGGCCGGGAAGAAGCGGCGAATTGCCACTTCCCCAAGACCTACAAGTGAGGTGCAGATTGCCCCCTGGGCGCCCGCTGCACCCTGCTCTCCCCAGCACTGGCGAGGGGAGAAAGGGGCCACCGCCATGGCCCCTTTCTCCCCTGGCTCCTTGCCATGGCTGTCTAAAGGCCATGCCAAAGACCTGCACCAAAAAAGAGCTCCATTTTGGAGCTCTTTTTCGCACCGTGGAAATGTCATCAGGAGCATGCTGCCTTATTTAAACGCTGCACACTCCATGACAAAGAACAACGCCATGACAACATCCATACATGTTAGGGTTCGAGAAGGACTAAATGCTGTGCCCTCCCGAACCCTAAACACGCCATACGGCAGCCTTTTTGGCCATCTGTTCCAGGCCTATACTTCCAATGATGCAGCCTTCAATTGTGTTGGCTTTTTTTAGCTACTGCATCACACTGTCTACTCATTTTCAACTTGTGGTCTCCCTTTCACAAGTACTATTGTCAGTCCAGGTATCACCCATCCTATATCTATGCATTTTATTTTTACTGTCCAAATATAGTATCCTACATTTTTCCCTATTGAAATTCATTTAGTTAGTTTTGGACCAGCTTTCTGATTTATTAAGTTCATTTTTTTTTATTTTGATCCTACCCTCTGGGGTATTAGCTACCCCTGCTAATTTTGTATCATTTGATAAGCAGGTCCATTATTCTTTCATCCCAGATGCTCAGGTCCCCTGGGAAAAATCTACTGCATCCAGCAAAAACTAAGCTGGCTGAGGTTACCCAGAGGACCTTCTCCTCTACCGTTCCCAAGTTATGGAATGGCCTGCTGGTGGAGACCTTTAAAAGGCAGTCAAAATGGATCTCTTCCGACAGGCCTTCCTGGATTAGCAACTCAGTCGTCTCCCACTGACTACCCTGTCTTGTTGGTTTTAATAATCTTAACTTTATTGTTTTATTATTATTGTTTATTACTGTGATTTAGTGGTCATATTGGGTTTATGGTGCATTGTATTTTATTGTATTTTAATGTGTTTTTTAATATTGTTGTAAGCCGCCTTGATCTCACTGGAGAGGTAAGATATAAAATTGTTGTTGTTGTTGCTGTTGTCATTGATAAAGATGTTGAATAGCATTGGGCCCAAGACAGAACCCTATGGCACCCACTAGTCACTTCTTTCCAAAATGAAGAGGAGCCATAGCAGAGCACCCTAATCATTCTTTCTAAATGCTTACAGACTGTCTAATGATCTTTTCTAGAATCTTTCCTGATATTGATGTCAACCTTCTTCTCCATAAAATATGTAATAAATGTGTCATGACTAAAATGGCACTGTGTTTAGATTCCCTGGGTGTGTAATGTAACTTGATGTGATGAATCAATCCTATATTGAGATACGAGACAGATACATAGATATTGATCATGGATTAATCAATTATATGTTAATTAGAGTGATTAACAAAGGAAGTGTAAATCCTTTCAATAAATTGATGTATGTATGATGTATTTATGCATTTATTTATCAACCATAGACCCAACAGAGACCCTAAAGCAATGTTTTAAAATAAATGATTAACTGCATCCTTTAGGGATTCAAATAGCATGCAAAAATGGACCCAAATGATCAATCATTATTGAGTTTGGAAAGGGCATACTAGTGATGATAGATGATCAAAGGTTTTGTGGAAAAAATGGAAGTGGAGTTAAAAATGAGGGATGTGGCAAATGGTGCACACATACATACACACACAACCCTGGAATCTGCCTATCCCTAAATTAGAGTTTGAAGGGCAAGCCACATAAAAATGTGTTGCTACTCCTCAACCTAGAATCTGCTACAGGAGGTAGTTGCCTTGTCTTGCCTTAAAACAGGGACAACCCTGCCTTAATCCACACTATATTCCCCATAACATTCTTTTTCATGGATTCTAATCCCTTTCAGGTGATGCTGAACATGGGAGCTGCCACTACCTGTTGCTCTTGAGGCTATATGTCCCTTTCTGCTATTTACCTTGAGGACAATAAGAAGGCTCAAGTGACTCCAAGACGTGATTGCAATGATTCACACAATGTTCTTTTAGAAGTGTTTGTACTCAGTAATGATAGCCATTGTCCATTGCATTTTAATTCTGACCTCAGATTGATAAAGTGGGTTATCTTGTCTTTTGTCATCAAAAAGGCAGCTACCGGTATGTCCTCAGCCATTATAAATTTTGGGAATGTGTTGTGAGCACTGTGGGAATGCCATCTTCAATAGTTACATTACATAAATTCAGTTCATTGCTCATGTGACCTTTTTGATAAGTACCAGGTTGAAATGCTTCCCTGTCTCTCTAATCAAGATATATTCTAATTCATCTCCCAGAAGTCTAGAAGAGTTTTGTCTAGAGGTTTGGTCTTTTCAGTTTCCTCTGTCATGTATTATATTCATGTGTGGAATACCAGAAAACTCTTGGTACAGTGCTTCAATTAAAAATGGGTAAACTCATTGTTCCAGAGATAATTGAGTCAGAATCTCTTTCTTTTCATGGATAAAGAACCATAAACTTCCAGCTGCAAGACAGATTTTTTTTTATCTCTCTTTTAACAGAGGTTCAACCTTTAACTAATTAATCCCTTCCATTTTTGATAGGTCAAGGTTACAATCTGAATACAAAACTTTGTGGTTATTTAGTTAATGAGTGCACAATTTAAGAAGACTCAGGCCCTGTGCAGACTGGCCTTAAAGGCTGGCTTGGGGGCATCCACATCACACAAGCCCCGACTCCGCCCCAGGGCAGCGTGATGTCGCGCACCACTCCACAGTACAGTATTATGTGGCTTGCCCTTACATTCATCACATCAGTTTACACGGTGGAACCACTCCACATGGTGTGCAGCAGCATGGCGCTCCTCTGGTGCTGTTTCCACACAACTAAGCCCCAAAGGAATGCTGTAAAGATGTGGTGCTGTGGATACTGTGCTCTGCAAAGGCCAGATCGGGGTGATGGTGTGCAGTTGCCGCAGCCTCAATCTGGCTGTAAAAGGGGCGGCTGTAGGCCACCCCTTAGGGGCTATCTGCACAGCCCCTTAGGCCTCTGCATTAGAATCTGGCTAACCTTATTTGAAAGCTTTTCTAATGGCCAATCAGCTCTTCATTAAATTTCATCTGATTTATGTGCATGGTGGAACAAAAATATATAATATGGTTTTAGTGGAATCTACAACTTGCAAATAATTCAAACTTTTCTGTGGCTGCTTCCAGGGATCAAGTAAGGATGTATAAAATTCTTAAGTCTCAATCTTGCTGAGTTGCTCAGTTTCCCATTGGTATTCTTATTCCATCTTCCTCCTTCATCATATCATGATACTTCCTTCCTCCCCCATGCAAAAATCTGTGCTTATTTTACATGTTTAAAAAGGTACACATTTCTATATTAACTATATATTGCACACACTTATTTATTTATTTCCCTCTGTTGATTAAAGTATATTCATGTACATTTTAAATTGTATACATTTTTAATTGTGGGAATTTTGCAAGTACATGCATGGTGCCACTCCAACTCAAAAAATTCATTATTAGTCTTTGTAATGGATAGATTTCTCAGTAGTAGATACTGATAGTCAGTATCAGGAGGTACAAATGGTTATTTCACTGTCAAATTAGAAGCCAAACAAATTTCTTGCCCTTTCCAAACCAGAAATGGGCTGCCTGCAATCCTCTATAAAGAGAAAAGCAGGAGCATGGCCTAAACAAGAGTGGGCACTTCATCTCAGAAGGTTCTAACACATACACATGCATTTAGACCACAACCTAGCTATAGACAGGAGGGATTCCCATGCCTATCCTCATGCAATAAAATCTTCCAAGCCATTATTTTTCAAGTGAGGCTCCGTGGTTGGCTAGGAAAAACAAAAGAGTTTCTGGGACAGGAAATGGAAGGTGGAAAAGCATCATTTCATCCTGCCCACTCATAGTGTAATTTGTATGCATCCCCATCTCCACTTCTGCTTCAAAGAAAACCTGTGCAACCCAACTTGGAACATCTTTCCATTGTGTCTAGTTCCATTCTTACACTATGAACATAGAGATTCTGCAAACGATAGCCCAACTTCCATTCTTTCTGTGCAAAACCTCTTACTGAGATTAAAACTGGAACCAATTGATTTCTGGTTATTCAAAAAAAGTCTTCTGAATTTGCTTATTCCTTTTGGAAATAAAGCTTACAAATAAAATATGAAATGTCAGAACAAATATTTGATGGCAAAGACTCCCAAATTCTCTAAGAAAGTTTTAAATCAGAGTCATTACTACACCTAGGATATACTAATAGTAATCATTTTAATGTTTTGTTGTTGTTGTTTTGAGGAAAAAAAACCTGGATCTCCTCATCTAGCTATTTGTAAGAACTGGTATACACAAGGAACATCGTCAGATTATGATCGCTAAAGATCTAGGCACCTGCTTGCATGGTTAGTTTCATGATTCATTGGCAGTTAGTTGTGCTGCTATAATGTAGTAGTTTGCAGGCATTACACACACATCTATTTTCTCTGATTGTTGGCTGTGTTTTTGAATTATAAAGGCAGCAATGATGTAACTAAAATGCCATGAACAGACAGAGAAAGGAAAATCTATGGATTTTTTTTTTTTTTTTAATAACCTTCCAGTCATAAAACACAAAGAGTTGCCATGCTTGGTTAGACTGATGCTGCATCTACCTATGAATACTACTCTGTTGGTTGTGGTTGACTGCATGGCATGAACCACCACAAGAATAATCGTAAATGCCATAACATTTTTGGCATCACAGCATCCTCTGAAATAAGTTCAGTAAGTTCCAAAGGAAGCAGCCTTGTTCCAGGTCACACTGTTTGTCTGCGTCAGTATTGTTTCCTGGGGATTTTCTAGGGTCTCAGGCAAAGTTTTTTGCCTTTAATATGCTATCAGCTGCTATCTAATTGCTTTAACTGGAGATGCTGAGGATTGAATCTAGGTCCTTCTGAATGCAAAATGTGCTCCACCACTAAGCTATGGTCACTCCTCTGCAAAAGAAAATTGCATACACTTTGGCCAATTACCTTTCTTGTGTTGGTTTTAAACTTATTTCTGATCTCTTTCAGTGCAGATGGAGATGCACTCAAACACATGAGTGCTTTTGTATTTCCAAAGGGAAAAGTAATTTGCTATTCACATTGTCTATTTATATGCTAAAAATAATCAAGGGTAAAAATGCATTTAGTTAGCAGAAGAGGGTAAGAGTAAATTAAAGAGCAGTTAGTTTAAGAGTTTTGGTTTTCTTTAAAGCTGGATTCTTCAGTTTAATGAAAGGAGTTGCACAAAACCTGGATATAAGCAATCTGTTGAATATTGTAGCCATTATTTCAATACGGAGACATATTTCACAGTGTTCGCATATATTTCTACTTCTAAACTTTAAAAGCATCCAGTAGAGTATTCCTTTCAATCAATCAATCTGATGAGCAATTGTAGATTCTGTTTGAAAACTCTTGCCTCAGTTAAGGCTGTTTGTCATTCTCATGATTCACTAGGTGTGATTGCCATCTGGAAGGTGTAATTTTCCATTCAAAATTACTTCTCTCTCTTAACAGTGTTTTCCAAGTGAGTTTCACTTCTAATGACTTTCTGTTTCTTCGGTACTTGTTTTAGCAGGCTCTAAAAAGGCAAATTGTGTTGCATACTTAATTTTGTTCCTGAATACTATCATTCATTACTGTTGTCAGATTACCTCTGCAAGAACAACTTGTACACTCTTTGGGATGGTCTGCGTTTACCAGCTATAAATGCTGTTACCAAATTAATGTAGATATATGTAGAATTATAGTAAGTCTACAAATGGGATACTTAAGGAATAGTTACTATTTTTGAAGCCAAAAACCCCCTACTTATAGTGTGTCCAGTTTCTGTGTGACACAAGACCTGAGAAATTTAATACTATGGGATTTTAAAAAGTTTTTTTTTAAAAAAAAGTTATGAAATCATCACAGAGCATAATGGAATATCCTCAAAATATGTCCAACATTGTCATATCTGGAGGTATTAAACTAATTTACTCTTTCTGTTTAAATGCATCAATGTTAAAAACACCACCAAAGTTCAGACAAGTATGTGAAGTCAAAGGCTTTCATGGCCAGAATCCATAACTTTTTGTGGGGTTTTTTTTTTTTGTGTGTGTGTGTGGCATTTTCAGAGAATGCTTGCATGGAAGTGAGTGGGGAACATATATACTGTGAGACCCTGAGCTGGGAGGAGTGATTTCCAAGTTAATCTGTATATTGTAATAGTCATTTATAAGGGTTCACAGTTGCTCTTGGATATGTTATACCCATACGAGGGAGTATCCAAAAGTTTTAATGATCACCTTTTAAAAAAATTGATAGAAAGTTTGTTTTGATTTGTAGTTGTTAACTTATCTCTATGAAGTCACCATCTAAATTTATACATTTTTCTCAGCATATCTTGACCCTTCGAATACCTGATATTGTAGAAGTCTGCAGATTGTGCTTTATAAGGGGGTATTGTAAAGTAATAATTATCACCTGGAAGTTATGGCATATTGATGAAATTTTGTCAGTGTCATCATTGGTCCCTAAGTGCACATTGCTGAGAAAATCAGCTCATTGTGTCCTTTATTTTTGTGACTGCCTGTGCCAGAAGTGACTAAAAAATCCTCATCAGGTGCAATCTGCAGGCTTCTACAATATCAGGTATTCAGAGGGTCAAGATACGCTGAGTAAAATGTGTAAATCTAGATAGTGACTACATAGAGATAAGTTAACAACTACAAATCAAACTTTCTGTCAATTTTTTTTTAAAAAAATGATCATTAAAACTTTTGGATACTCCCTCGTATATTGTACCCAGCTGAAGAAACCCTTAAAGTTAGCAATGTTTGACTATCAGACCTGAAAAACACTAAAATCAAGACCCAGAAAATGCAAATGAAAATTACCCACGGTCAGGGGTTTTCCCAGTAGAAAATGGATCTCTAATTAAACAGACACAAATGCTCTTTGTATATCTTTCACCCTGAGGTCTTCCCATTTAGCAAAATACACAAATTAACATGGAAATCACTCCTCCCAACCCAGGGTCACACTGCATATATATACCCCACTCACTTCTATACCAGCATTCTGGTAACTAACATCAATATAATTAAAATTTTCACAGCATAAAACAACAGTCATATTGCATGGACGTCAGGGGTCGAGATGCTAAAAAGTGAGGGGAGAGCTTGACCCACTAACAGAGACAGGAGTTAAGGACTTTCTGGGAAGGTCTGCCAGAAGAGATGTGTCTTTATGGCTTTTTAAAAGCAATCAAGAGATGTAATAAGACACATCTCATCTGGCAGGCCATTCCATAGTGTGGGAGCGGCGGCAGAGAAGGTCCTCTAGGAGGTCTGCGACAGCCTAGTTTTCATCGGTGGCAGCAGATTCCTCCCAGAGGACCGGAATGTGCAGGGGGGCTCATATGGGAAGAGGCGGTTTCCTAAGATAAGATGGATCCAAGCCATGTAGGGCTTTAAAGGTTAAAACCAACACCTTGTACTGTGCCCGGAAACTAATTGGCAGCCAGTGGAGAGACTTCAGCACCGGTGTTAAGTGCTCTCTCCTCGATGTTCCCATGATAAGCCTGGCTGCCATGTTCTGAACTAATTGAAGTTTCTGGATTAAGCACAAGAGTAGCCCCATGTAGAGCGCATTACAGAAATCCAATTGTGAGGTTACCAAAGCATGTACCACATACTCCAGGTCCTTCGGATCCAGGGAAGGGCGCAACTGGCCTCTCAGCTGAAGCTGATAACAGGCACTCCTAAACGTCGCATTCACCTGACTAGTCATGTGAAGTGACGAATCTAGGAGTACCCCCAGACTGCAAACAGAGTCCTTTGAGGAGAGTGTGACTCCATCTAGGACCAGGAGATGTATTCCCAAACCTGGCTTCGGTCCTGTAACTGTTAGTACCTCCGTTTTGTCTGGATTAACCTTCAACCTGTTTTCCCTCATCTAATCCATTACTGAGCTCCATGCCTCCAAATTATCTCACCCAGCAGCTTCATATAGATATTAAACAGTATCAGGGACAGGATGGCACCCTGAGGGATGCCACAATTAAGCTTGATCTTTGAATAGTAACTGTCCCCAAGCTTCACCCTTTGGGATCTACCAGAGAGAAATGTGCCTCCGATCCTCAACTCCCTTAGCCGACCCAAAAGGATGGAATGATCTACAGTGTCAAAGACCACGGAAAGATCCAAGAGCACCAGCAGGGTCACACTACGCCTATCGATGCTCAGGCGGAGGTCATCGGTCAGAGCAACCATGGCAGTCTCAACTCCATGTCCTGTCCTTAAGCCCATTTGAAATGGATTTAGATAATCAGTTTCATCCAAGACGGCTTGGAGTTGGGAGGCGACTGCTCTCTTGATCACCTTGCTCAAGAAAGGGAGCAGGGATACTGGTCTGTAGATGGTAGAGAACCCTCCCATAGGGACGCATTGATTGTATCCCGAAGGAATACCCTCAATGCATCCCCTGCCTGGATGACCAGCCAAGATGGACAAGGATCGAGAGGGCAAGTCGTCTTCCTCAAACTTGTCCACATCCTCAGTACTTGCAGGTTGAAATTCATCCAGTAAAGTAACATCAGTGGAGTTATGTGTTAATGAGAAAGTATGTGGATAGATGTTGATGAGTGGTAGGAGTATATGGTTTTGGCGCTGTCCACTTTTTACTTTGGATGTACCTACATATGACCCCCAGACCTTTATCCAAAAGGTAACGTGATCTGTATAATGAAAACTCTTTCCCACCTGTGCTCTAAACCAGGATGCACACAGTCAACTCTCTCTGGAGCCCACCTACACAGATGTGTTGTCTTGAGAGCTAGAAGTCTCATAGGTGGTGAGCCTGGTAACCCTGACTCTCATTCTCAGGCTGTGGACAGCTACTCTAGAGAACTCATACTCTAAAAATGAGTTTTCAGTGCTATAATGGGCCATTGCATGTTGCCTTGCTAAGACAAAGGCTCTCAGAACCTTTTAGTATTTTGCCACCTCTGATGGGAAAAGGTCTTTTGGAAGAACCAGCCCTAAAATGTGGGAGAGAAAAATATTCAAATAGAAAGAAGGTATTGAAACCTACAGAATACTGTACTTGCCCACATTTATTATCCAAAAATGTGGAGATAAAAACTAAACAACAAAGGATCTGTAGTATACTGGCTCCTCCATGGAAAGTATACCCAGTAATTCTTAAACCATAAACTCTGGAAGATTTTGGATGAGAAGAATCCAGCAGCATTTCTTGTAAACCAATGAAACATTGGCTTTGCTCTGTCATATTCACAGAGTAATCTTGCACAAATTTATTCAAAGATCACCCCTATGGTGTTCAATGGGGCTTGCTTCCAGGTAAGTGTGTAGAAGATTGCAGCTTTAACCAGCACACAAACAAGTCACTAAGTTATCATCTAGCAACAGTATGAGGTATTTTTCTGTGAAGAAGTAATAATATTCAGAACCATAAGCATTAGTAATAGTAGAAGCTCACAGAAAAAAATTCTATTGCTTTTGCATCTCTTTGATTATAGGGATACAGATGACAGTTACACATTTTAATAAAGAACCTGACACCTCATGTAATTGCTATTGTTGCAGCATACTAACAGACTATTAATATGTTGTTTTGACCAACTGACAGAAAATGGATATTTCATCTTCATGGTGATTAACCGAGAGACTGGAAATAAGCATATGTTGTCCTTAGAACTTCATCTTCAAAGAAGCAGAAGAATAATGTTGGCTTTGAATTTCAAAGACATCCTTGGCTAATTGAGATTGGTGGTGGGCTAGTTCTAACTTACTCAGTGCTGAAGATGCAAAGTCTCATGGGTGGACATGTGTTTTTGGCAGAGGTGCTAAGAGGCTGAAGAATTTGGCAAAGTAAGAATGAGAACAGATGTTAAACCAATCATCAGGTGTCACCACAATAAAAATTCCCTTCTCTCCACAGTACAACATTTTAGGAATTCTCATCATATGGTATCATATCAGGAGTTTCCCTTCATATCTCTCCCCAGCAACAAGTTCTATGGTAAAAATTGCTGAGCATTATGAGAGAGAAAGAGAAAAATGGAGAATTTGCCATACTTTTTGTGGGACGGTTTTTATACTGAATGATTGGAACTGCTTTTTCACCATCTCTTTCTCTTACTATACTAACCTTAGGTGAGAATACAGGAAAAAGCTTTCTTGGTGGCTGCTCCCAAGTTGTGAAACTCTCTTCCACAGAAGGTTTGATTGGCTTCCTCCCTGCTGTCTTTCCAACAACAGGTAAAGGCATTTTTTATTTAGGAAGACATTTTGTTTTTAATTTGTTGGAACACATACAGCTTTTATCTAGCAGGTGTTGTGTTTCTGTATGTATAAGTATTAAATGTGCTTTTTAACACTTTTTTAAACTTGTGCATTTTAAACAGAACTTTAATTTTTTTAATTGTATGTATAATTTTTAATTGTTCTTTGTTTTACATGCTTGTGAGCCACCATGGATCTCTTGCAGGGGGAAAGGCGGGATATAAATTAAATAAATAAGGCCTTGATTTTCCACTGCAAATGGTAATCTTTATATAGGCAGAGATATCATTTTCTTGACCTTTTCATCTCTTAACACATAGGAATAAGTCAACCAGCACAATGCTTAGATCTTTCTTCATCTTTACACTCTGGTAGGCTCCTAAAAGAACATACAGCTAACTTTCCTGTGTCATTGCCATCAGTAGCCAGCAAGTTATCACTTGCGTTATAGATACAATTAAATGTCACCTGGGACTATAATAAAAGAAGCAGTGTTATTATTTATTGGAGGTGCAGAGCATGGAGATAATAAACAATGTTGTCTTACAATGCAGGTCAGTGCAAGTAATCAGAAGCCTGTTTTATCTATTTCAATTGAAAATACACTATAATTCCAAAAGATAAAAGCAATACTACATTGATCTTTATTGAAGCTTAAGCCCAAAGGTGACATGTGCTGAAATTGGGTGAAGGATTCCTGCAGAGTAGCAATGGCAACGCTTGCACTATCCAGGTGATGTCACAAGCAATCTTCTGTTCTCACATGGAAATGGTGTTTCTGTACATTCCAAGTTTTCAGTGTCAGTTCCAAACCCAATTTTGAATTAACAGATGTATCTATAAATCTATCAGAGAAATATAGCCCTTGGACAAGCTAAGTGACATATTAAAAGCCAACTTTGATGGGTCTTTTAACACATTTTCTTTTCTGGAACATCTATTTTCTTATGGCTTAAGAATGCATAGTTCAACATTTTCCAAGGACACTTTATAAGTGATTTATGCCTTATAGAAAGAGAAAGTAAGAGGGGGGAAAAAAGAAAGAAAGAAGTATTTAAAGAGCAAAGCCAATAAGCCAAATGAATTCATTACATTTTGAAATATATATACTTATTTTGTATTGTGCATCTAAAATATTATGTATGAATGAGACAAACAGCTTGGCAACTTCTGCATCATAAAGCATGTGTTCAGGGGAGAAAGTACATTATACATCAGAATAGCAGAACTGGCTGAGGTTCCCTGCTGATCACTAAAATGACTGAGGTTTGTTGTCATGAGCAGTGTCACACATTATGATTGCTCTTTGAGACACTGGTGTTGTATCAGATGGCTGCTGGTTGTCCTGAAGCATGTTCTTGGGTGTTTAAAGATGTGTGTGCATGCATATTTAACTTCTACATGTGATTGCTTCATGGGGTGAAATAAATGTATAATACTCTGTTTCATGGCATTGCCAATGTAACATGTAGCTCTTCACAATGTGAGGAATTGTCAGAACTAAAACATAATAGGCAGAAATCAGAGGAGGACTGCTAGGAACCCAAAGTTATGTGTGGGATTTACAGCTGATGGAATTAGAGGCCAAGAAGGAATCCATTTGTAGGCCTTTGGGTCTACGTGGGTCACATACCATCCTAGCTAGTTAGACATGTTCAGAGCTCAAGAGTATTTTCCTACCCAATAAGATGTTCCTATCCACAGTCCCCATGATAAGGGGACAGCTGCACTCAGAAGTGATGGTTCAGAGATCTAGACATAGTGGTTCCTGTCAAAATTATTTAATGACATTAGAATCCTATGGCTTCCAATATAATTTCTTTCTAGAACAACAATCGGAAATAATAGTCAGAATCCTGTCAAGAGAAAGCAACATTGCTATGGTACAATTCAGAGAATCATGTTCTCATCCTCCCAATCTCTATTTATCAAACAGCAGCCACAGCAATCATTGGGGGATCTGTTCTCCTGTTGATCAGGAAGCAGTTAAATGGATTTTCCCATCCCCTCTTGAGAGCTATTTCCAGTGTGACAGGCAAGGATTAGGACTTTCAGACACTTGATTCCTAGTCAACAAAGGAACAGACGCCCATCGATCATAGTGGCTGATGTATAGTAAACTGGGATTAAGGGACTTTCATGGTCCATATGTATCCCCTAAATGAGTGGCTACATAGGGATCATGAATAGAAAACAATAACACAATTTTAATTGACCCAATAGAATTCTGGCCACTATTTAAAACAACAGAATGCCAAGAAATCTTCCAGAGTTTTTATAATTTGGGAATGTGATAGTTCCCTGCCCTCAGACTTGCAATCTAAATAAGACACAAAACACAAACAAAAGGGAATGACTGTTAAGGAGGAGATTAGTCCAGCAGATGCTGGCTAATCTTCTCTCCCTCAGGGTACAACTGCACTGCAGAAATTATGCAGTCTGATACCACTTTAATTGCCATATCTCAATGCTATGGAATTCTGGGATTGTAGTTTGGTGAGATATTTAGCCTCTGACAGAGTGCTCTGGTGCCACAACAAACTACAGATTCCAGGATTCCATAGATTTTGAGCCATTGAAGTTAAAGTGGTATTATATTACATTATTTCTGCAGTGCAGATGCAGCCTCAGAGACCAGAATCAAGTTGTGCCTAGCCATTCTTCTATTGAGAGACCAGAGGAAATTGCAGTTGGAAAATAGAGGGAGAGGCTCTCACTAGTTGCTGGGCCAAGGCTTGATAGAGCTGTGCCTAGATACTCTCTCCCCCGAAAGGCCAGAGCAACAGCATTTGGAACATGGTGTGATATGACATTACTTGTTATTTGTTTCTTCCAGCCTGTGAACTGAAGGCCTCTGCAGGCCATACATGTACAACTCAGTGAATCATGTTAATAGATTGTTATGTTTATAATAACAGGGAATATCAACACAACTAAGGGAGAGAGTATGGGAAAATAGTCTAAATGAATGACAATGCTGCAGTGGAGGTTCAGAGGTTCCACCTCCCTCCCCTTACACACACATACTGTATAGAAGCTAGATACAGTGATTAGTGTCATGTAAGAAGATTTTGCCGTTATGATCTGCTTTAATTAATCTAGAAAAATGAACACTCCCTGGTCCACAGTCAAAATTAATGCAGGATATAATTTCTGTTTCACCCATAATCATGCATCAGTAAGACAGGGGAATGGAAAGCTACCTACACAGTACCCTCATTGCAAGTACAACAGGGTAGCAAAGGGTGTAAGAGGTCATTAATCTTCATTAAGCACTTTGCAGTATGTACCCTTGGGGTCATTCATCCACCATTTTCAGAACTATGATTATACATTTATGACTGTAAGAATACTCTCTGGTGAATAAGACCTGCAAAAATAAATGGGGCATATGAATAAGCGTGCTTGGAACTGCAGCCACAGTCCATTATAGAGGAAGAATACCAGCACTTTAGGGATTGTTCATTTAACAGGCAGTTTTCATCCTCTCTCCCTTACCTCTAAATAAGGACTGCATTTTTGCCATTCTAATACAAAGCACAGTGTGACTCTCCCATCCACATTTAAATATTCACTTTCTATTCCAGTTTTTGTACATAAATACAAATGAACAATGTTGGCTGCCAAACAATCACCACTTTTCTACATCACCCAAGTTTAATTTGCAATGTACACGCTAAGCCCAAACTGTTCAAGCAAGTTGAAATAGATAGAATCAGAGGAGACAGCAAAAGCTATTTTCTGCTCTGTGAGATACAAGGCGTCTGAGTTATTTTTAGGCTTCCAAGTTGGATCCTGTGTTTATCTTTGAGAGTCCTATAATTCTGTAATCGTTGATTTTCAGTGTTCTTTAATATTTTCCCACTAATCTTGATGCTAGCTGGCTGTGTATTCATTCAATGCTGTTGCCATGTTAGTGGTCGGTCCCATTTCCTGGATTGTGCTTCCTTGTGGTTGCATATAAGATTTCACAAAGCCCTCTGGAGAATGACAGTGTTTGTTTATGCATCTGTTTATTTCATCCAAAGATGACTGCTTCTGTCAAGGTTCTCTATAGAAGAACTGCACAGGTAAGCAAAACTATGTAGCCTCCAGGTTTATAGAATCATTTAACTAGTTCCACAAACCAAGAGAATCTGGGATTTCTTGGCAGCAGACAGTTTATGTTATTAATACAATGACATTAGTAGTTTGCAGTGTGTCTACAGTAAATGTCTTTCTTCTGAAATTCTTAAACTCTGCACTATAGTAAATTGCATTGTGATTTATTAATTGATAAATTATAGCTGACATCCTGTTAGCTATGATTTGTTAAGTTACACTTAGGACATTGTAACCGCTTTGTATTCTAATTTGTGAACATAACACTATTGCCATTACTGCAAATGACTCTTAAACCCACCTCAAAAGCCAGTCAGCCTTTCCATGTGATGGAGGATTGTTTTAATGGGCTATCTCTATCTAACTCAATGAACACACTTCATGGATGAAACCAGAAGGAGTTTATTGGAACAATCAGCAGAGCAGCAGATCCTTTGCCAGATCTGAGTTAAGGAGCTATGTTTCACATCTATACCCACTTTGGATTCACCTCCCTTCTACATTCCTTTCCAATGGAGTGCCAGGCATCTATTTCATATAACAATCCCCCAGAGCTGCTCACCCCCTTTCAACATGGCAGAGAGAGCAACAAGGGGATGGCTCTGACACCTGTGCTGCTGGCTAGTGGGCATTGCAGTATGATATGACCAGCCCCCTCCTACCAGCAAGCAATGTTGTGGTGCTGGCAAGAGAGGGCTGGACAACTCTGTCTCTCAGAATGGGTGATTTGCTTTTACGGTGGGTTTCAAATGGGGAAACAACGTTTTAGCCATGACATCATGGCTGCATGTTTCATGCAGGATCACAACCTACATTTATAACTTTCATGTCTGCCCCCTGACAGGACAGTGAAGGTGATTAAGTATAAAAATACTGTTGACAGAAATATTGTAGACAGAAAGCAGACTTGTTTTTCCCACCTGAGAGGACAACTCCATTTGATTCCACCAATCCTTACTTCAGGTGGAAGAAGTTGAGAACATTAAAAACTTCTGCCTGTTTTGTTTTTGTTTTTTCCTTCCCCACTACTTTCCACAGATTTTTAAAATGTATAAGCCTGACATCAGGAATAGTCTCGTCTGTTTTTTTACAATTACTGATACATGTTCTAAAATCCTTTTCAAATGCAGAGGGAGCATCATTGATATAAAACAATTAGCAAAAAATTAAACTTTTTACTACTTAATGTCATCCATCCATCTTTGCTCTTGTCATACATCTGCTCTGATCCTACATGTCTCTTTTAAAAAACAAAAACTTCAGTCATAACTATTTAAATCTTAGATTTAATTGTTCTCCTGATCACCTATTGACCCTCAGTATTCACTATTAAAAATCAGTTCTCAAGCCTGTCCATTGTATACTACCCATGCAATGTGGAGGAGGAACAAGCTTGCCATCTGTGCTTTCTTCACCATGTAGAATAGTATGTGTGATATGATATGTCCGTGTACACTCAGAAAAAGAGATAGCACATGGTGATGTGGGTGTTTTTGGAAAGCTGTTGTGTACATTTAAACCCATTATGCAAGTGGACTATGAGTCTTAGGTTGATTCCTATATTTCTTCTCAGTTAGTGTACAGCCCAAACCACAGGAGCTCTGAGACTTCTTGTGATCAATTTGTTGATCTTAGCTACACTCTCTTTCCTCCTGAATCTTAGTCTGCACTTATTCTAAGTTTGCTTTTCCTCCATCTTGTAGTTAGAAGTTCTTCCTTTCTCTCCTCTTTGTTTGTAAAGCATGTTACAGAGCCTCTCAACATGAGATGTTATGAAACCTTTCATATTTTTAAATAAGTATATTTCATGTGTTTTTATGAAGAAGAATAAGCTTGCTTTATTTCTCTGCTAGACCCTGTCTGATGGTGATGGTTGGGGCTGTTGTTCACTTTCAACCTGTAAACACTGTTTGTGAGATCCACTAATATCGCTTACATTCTTCAACACATGCATTGCTTGAAAATTACCAAAGACCAGGCATGTGGAGAAACCATTAGAATGTGACCTCAAAATATATGGGAAGAGATGAAGAACACTGACAGAGGGATAATGAAATGACAGCTTTGTTGTACTGGAAACAATGGAATGGCATCTGGTGGCTCTATCAGTGCAACAGTGAATACACACAGGTTTTAAGTTTGAATTTAAAAGGAGGTAACCAAGAGGCAGAAAACACTGACAATTCACCACCAGTGAGATGATTTCATACATGTAGAAGAGAGACGGGAATCATGCAGTCTATGTGCTGCATGCAACCATTTGTGGTCCAGTGCAGTTCTTGGGGCCACCATTGTAAGGATCACCTGAAATCTAAGGAGCCTCTTTGGCTTTGCCAGTTTGAGCAGCAGGCAATCAATCAATCAGGAAAAAAAAAATACAAAACAAGAAAAAACAGATAAAAACATCAATTTTAGTAAAAACACGGAGAATTATTTTGTCTCCACTACTTCTCCATAGTGCCAAGCATGCATAGCACACACATTAATGCACTGTGATATAAACAGCTGAGGAAATGAAAGCAAGGCCAGGAATTGTAGTAATCTGATACTGTGTATTTTTGTGTATAGAGGCTGTGCATAAAAGCCTTCCTTTTTCATAGGTTTTAGAAATAATGGGGCGAAGCAAACTGCTTCAAAGGAGTGGCTCTGCATTGCCCCTTTCAGTACCAGATAGGGGCTGCAGCAACCATACACCGCAGCCCCAATCTGGCGCTTTGCCAGCTCTAAAAGAAACAACAAAATGCTGCTCCTTTTAGACCTGGCAAAAAGGCACTCTTGCCATGGCAGCGACACTTTTGGTGCTCCTTTGGCATGGATTGTATAAATATCACACCAAAGGAGCACTATGATGCTGCCTGCTATGTGGGTGGGCGGGCGGTATGACACTGTTGTGGGTTTGTTGTCTGGGCCTGTGGCATCCAAACACCACACTCCAATGCTGACCCTATGCCAGCACTTCAAGCCAGTCTGTACAGCCTCAAATTTGGGAACAGTAAATATATGAACACATTATTTTAGCATTTTAACCATCATTTCAGAAGAAATTAATCCACAATACATTTTTCAAGGAAGGAAAATGCTTTGAGGGGAAAATGAAAAAGACTTTTCCACCACTTTTTCCAGATTTTTTCCCAACTCTAACTGAAAGCCCTAACTTTCAATTCACTACAATTCCCATACATTTTTGCAATAGGCACAAACATAACCTATACTGAGGATATAGCTCAACAACTTGAACTACTCCTTTGCTGTTCATACTAAAATCTGGAACAGATTACCCAACCCACAGACATCGAACGCACCAGCCATCACTGGAAGTTGTCACCCAACAAATTCAGGTGGGCTCCAACTTTGCCTTGCAGAAAACATAGTATCCCCACACAAGCCCTATTATCATGGAAGAGGAAACTAGCTCATATTGAAAACAAGAAACAGTGTACAAGCATACAAAGCATTCTGCATGCCAACTGCAGGGAATATACTAAGGAATACTACTATATATTTGTTAAAGAATCACTTCTTTATGGACATATTCATCTGAAAAGATGAATGGATGGATGGCATGCTAAAAAGATGGCTACGGCTGAGGAGGGTCAATTGCTGCACCTTCCCCAGCCCTACTCACACCCTGGTGCCAGCCCTTTGGGGCCGTCTGTACCGGGCCATCATGTAAAAATCTTAATCACGAATGTGCAATTTTCACAGGATAAACTCCATGTACACTTCCAATTGTCCCCGCATGATAAACTCCTATTGTCTATCTCTCTCTGCTACTGCAGTGTAGTACCTGGAGAACTGGGATGGAATTTGGGAGATCCAGATTACAATCTCCACTAAAGCCTGAAACTTGCTGAGTGACTTTGGGTTTGTCATTGACGCTCTCACTCTGATGTGAAATAAATGAAGTAATGCCATTATCTGCCACACACTGGCCTACATCACATATGTACCTAAAAATGTATAATTATCTATCATCTTCTGACCTGACTCTAAATCTACCTTAATAGAAAGCAGCTGCATCAAGCAACAGAGATTTGTTTTCTTGGTAATCAGAGCATAACAGAATGATGTTTCCAGCCCCCTCCCATCTGTGATCTCAGATACAACAAGGAGCTGTGTCAGGGATACTGCTTTTGATTGTTGTATCACAGATCACTGGTTCGAAGGGACTGGAAATGTTATCCTGCTGTACCCCACTCACTTAGTGCAGCTGCCTCCTTTTTACATAGATTAGTCAGCAACTGGATTATAGAATTTGGAAATATGTGAAAAGAAACCAGTTCGCTGAAGGAAACTGAAACTATTAAAATAACACCTCTGAAGGAGTCAAAAACAAAACATGTCTCCTATGGGCAACAATGGGTCAGTACAGATAGCCCTAAAGGGGCAGCTTGATGCCACCCCTATTGAACCCCATATTGGGGCCACAGCAACCACACACAGCAGCCCTAATCTGGTATTTTTCCATCCCAAAAAGAATTGACAAAATGCCACTCCTTTTTGGGGTGGAAAAAACTGCCCTTTTTGCGACGGTGGCAGCTCTTCAGTGCTCCTATGGCATGTGGCATCTGAACACCATGCCACCAGAGCGCCACAACACTTCCCGCTGTCTGGTCAGACAGGCGGCATGGCACCAGTTTGGGAGTGGCATCGGGACATGCATCATCTAAACACCATGCCCCCACACGGCCCCCAAGCAGGCACTTAATGCTGGTCTGTTTTGGCCCTATGTCAACTAAAGTATCTATCCCATTGTCTTTGTCAGTCCTGTGATTCAAAAATTAATACTTCTTATTTGTATGTTAAATTTGTGTTAGATGCATTTAAAAAATCATTCCCCTGAAGTTCATCTTAATGTGTTAGATTTTTGACCTTACAGGTAATGAAAAGTGTTAAGTCTTCTCTACTTACATTCCAAACCCTGATGCAACCTAGGCTTCATCTACACTGCAGAAATAATGCAGTTTGGCACTACTTTAACTGCCATCGCTGAATGCTATGGAATCATGGGACTTGTAGTTTGTTGTGGCACCAAAGCTCTCTGAGAGGGAAGGCTAAATGTCTCATAAAACTATAGTTCCCATAATTTCCTAGCATTAAGACATGACAGTTAAAGCAGTGTCAAACTGCATTATTTCTGTAGTGGGATGCAGTTGTATGGCTAGGGTTGATGTCCTCAAACCTGGAGATAACTCCTATCCTTTTAATAGCTACATAGAAGAGGAAATGTTAGAAGATGTTGCTGGCTACCTGGTTGTCTAACAAAGAACATCACAAGGTACATCACAAGGCTCTTGTGAAGATGAAGGTTGGGATCCTGGTTCAGAGAAACAATGCATAAAGTTCTGTCAGTTACAACTCTACCACATCTCCTCAATCACCACAGTCCACCTTTTACCTAATGCAGCTTCCTCCCCTCCAACATAGCTATAGTATTTTTTGATTAGTGAAGAGCCAATGGAATGGAAATGCATCTAGGTATGTTCATATTGCTGGATTCACAGAAGAATGACATCCTCTGTGACCTCCAAGGGTCACAACCATCAGAGGCTGTAAAGGATGATATTAAGCTGGGCTTCCAGCTATAGGAACACAGCTGGATACCTTTCTTCTACTCTCTCTTTCTCCACCGGCCAATAAATGGCCATGTTGGGAGAATTGCAGCAACTAAAGATACTTTGAGAGATAACTTTGTTATAACATGAGCTCAATAGAGATTTCTGACCTACTTAGAAACCATAACAATGACTTACACAGAGGTAAGTTGGACTGAAACCTGTGGAAGTCATTAACAAGGTGCTAGCAAAAGTGACATGAAGGAGAGCCATGGATGCTTATGTGAGCAAACTCAAGGAAAGGCAACAGAGAAATATAATTATGAAATAAATGAGGTGCCTGGTTGTTCACATATAAATACAAGAATATATATATGCATAGCCTTTTTTTAAAAAAACACATTTCTCCAGTAGTTGGTGAATACATGACTGATTCACCGGCCATGAAGGAACATGATAAAACTCATAGTGATACACACATTCAGTTGAATATGCCAAAAATACCTTTTTTCATAAATATCTTTATTTGACATCTGTATTTCATACATGATAAAACAGCATTTGTTGCATGTTACACATATTTGCATCTTCAAATCTTTGTGCAAATATATTTACCTTGTCATGCTGTGATTTTCTTTGATTAATCACCCTTCCCCCCATCCTATGTGACATACTATTCATTTCATTTGGTTCTTGTTGAAGCTATGATAATTCATTATTACTTTTGTAACATTTACTGTACTGTCTGAATATGCCAAAAAATAATAAGGCTTTTTTCATTTTCTTAACTTAACTGGGGGCTTTCACTTATTTGTCCCCAAGAAGAAATGCTTGCACAGGACTACATGCCAAAAATCTTCTAAAGTAAGCCTGAAGCCAACCTTTAAAACAGAAGTGCAGCTCCATAATTTGTTTTCCCTGAAAGCAGGCAAATAGCAAGGAAATAAAACATTTCCCCGTGCATATGTGCTTGCTCAAAAACAGTGACAGGTTATATGCCTCTATTGTAGTTTGAGATATGTTTTCCTTAAATTGTTTCACTGGCTGGTTTTGTAAATAAGGTTATGTTCATTAGCAGAGCACCTTCAATACACTCCAGTAAGTCCTGTAGAGTACTATTATTCATACTGAGTAGAAAACAGCATAAAGTCAAAGGAAACACCATTGCATTTATTCCACAGTAAGCAAACATGATTGCTTTCTTTAGTATAAATCTATTGTTCTCTGCTCAATTATAGTTTTAATTGGTATATGATATTTTGGAGAACCATCGCTTAATGACTTTTTAAGCACTTTGTGAATCATCAGAGTTTAGCTACAGGAAGTACTTTTGCTCCATTTTCTCATTACCACACATATAAATAATATTCTCATTCAGCAACAAAGGTAATCTGTGAGATTGTTTTGAAAAGTAACAGAAAAATGTCTGCCCATGTTGCATTGTATGCAATTGTGTGGCTATTTTTTTCCCTTCTTTTCAAGAGTGTTGTGTAAAAAAGATGGATGTGAATTTGTTGTCACTTCTATCATATGGTTGCCTAATAACTCTTTAGGCCAGTCATTTCAGCAAAATAAAATATATGCTTTTATTCTTATTCATGCTTGCAATTATTACTTCGTGGATGTTATTGTGCACTTCTGGAAGGGAGGTTGCTTTAAAATATTCCCCTTACGTTACAATGTTCACAATGGCATGACATAATAATTTAAATTAACACCAACATTTAAAGCCACATTAAATAGTACTGCAGAAAGACTGTTTCCCCTATTTGGTTATTATACAACATCTTTTAAATATGATGCATTAAAAGATTTGTTTGTTTGCTTGGAGTACTATTAAGTATGTATATCACATCATCTAAATGTGGTTATATTCACTCTCTCAGACTCTTTTGTCCCTCCTTTCTATCACCCAGAACATACATAAACATTGGGGCTACTTTGGATGCCTCTTGCTACCATGTTAACAAAGTAAAAATATGCCTAAATTCTGTGCTAGTCCTGAACAGACTAACTCATTTGGATTTACTTACATATTGGCTTATTATTCAACAACTGATTCCACGGGTCTACTCTAACTGGGTCCAACCAACAGGGTTTCCATCTAGAAACTTCTAAATTTAGCACACAGCAAAGAAATTTCAGAGTAATAACAATAGGTTGCAGCAGTAAATTCATCATCCAATGAAGTCATGCAAGTTGTCCATTAGTTTACATTCAACAGCCAAGAGAGTTTTACATGTTAACATGAAGTGTATGTTTCATCTTTCTTCTTCATATTACATGGCCAATATCCAAAGAAATAATTAACTAATTTCCCAGTAGGGAAATACAGTTCCCAAATGGCTGGTATGATTGACTTGTACTTCCTTTCAGCCTTTCTCAGTAATGTGCAAAGTCACCATGCCACCCCATCTCACCCATTCCAGGTCTCTACTGCCACCATTCATCAGTTCCACCTAAATGAAATTTGACATGTTTGAAGCTAGAAAGAATATGTAATCCCTTTGTAATTGAACTGAAAACCAAGGCAGGTAAAATCCAAGCTCTACTTGACACTCCTGCAAATTGAGATCATAGGGCAGGAGTCTTTAACACATGCATCTCTGTTCCACGATCAATTCAAGCTACTGGATGCATATGTTGTACAAAGACAAAATGTTTTATTTTGGGGAGCTACCAAGAGGACCTAAAATATCATTTGTATGCAGATTTCTATGAATTAAATGCCAGAATTGATCTAAATGAAAGTTCAGTGTTTCTCCGCATCCTTCCCAACATATTGTGACTTCCTTGTAAAAACCCATTAATTAACTTTCTGGGAGGAAAATTGTTCTTAAAAATATGAATAATTAATATTTTGACTGCCACAAATATTCTAAAATCATTTTTTTAAAAGAAAGAAAAGAAACTCAGGGACTTAGCAAAAGGAGCAAAAACTAAACTAATGCATTCTGGAGACAAAGACAGAATTAACATAACTTTGCTTGGTAGCTATTTAATGGTCAGGTGAGAATTGACCCCCAGGTTTGCCATACAAATTAAAATTGGAAGATAATGTTGCTATATTAACATGCTAGTTGCTAATGTAAAGAACATCAGCATTGTCCCTCAGTTAGTTATGTAAAGACATTAGACAGTGTATTTGCTTTACATCATATCTAGGGATTCCCCTGTCCTTGGAACACCTCTGTATACTAATTAATTTCCTTTAAAGATTTAGTTCTGAAGATAAATGCTTCTGTTGCTTTTTTTCAGCATTACAAGCCAAGCCACAAATATCTCCCTTCTCTCCCCACTTAGACCATAGATTGAATACATAATATGCTTATTTTCCATCTCCAGCAAAAATGAATAGATTGTAAACAAGTCATCCTCACCCCCCACCCACCCCACCCCACCCCACCCCCCCACCCCCGCCTCCAAGGCTTCCACTGTACTTCCTACTGCCTCTTACTTTCTTCCTCGAAGGCTTTGAGAAGATGGAGTTGTATAACTCTATAAAAGCTATGGCTAGAGGTGGCCACTTTAGTTGGGATCCTTAGAATGATTTGGGGTGCTTGGAACAACAAATTACAATGAGCTCCAGAAGGATGTCTACATATTTGGGAAATTGATATTAAAATAGCAGATGCAGTGAATTGTAAGGAAGTGTAACATGATGGGTATTGGTACTTTAAAAATCCCAGTTTCACATTTGAGGTGGATAATCAGGAAAGGGATCTTGGGCTGTGTTGGATACCTTGATGAAAGTATTGATCCAATGTACTGCTGCTACTTTTAAGAAAGGCAAGATCCATATTGAGGATCACTGGGGAAAGAATCCAGAATAAAACCACCATTATTATATTGTTCTTTTTACAAATCTATGCTATGACCACACTTTGGATATGGTGTACAGTTCTGGACACTCCTCCTGAATATTGATATTATAATATTGGAAAAGTTGTAGGAAGGAGCCACCAATATAATCAAGAAACTAGAGTGACTTCCTTATGTGGAAAGTATTTGAGGCTGTTTGGCTTAAGAAGAAGGCAAGTAAAGACAGACACAATGAAATATGTGAAAATATGCATAGTGTGGAGCACACTGAGAGGAAAAAACTCTCTCTCTTATAATATTAAAACCAACAGATATCCACCAAAGCAAATGTCAGGATAGTCCAGACAGAGAGAAGAAAGAAGTACTTCACAAAGCTAAAAGCAGAACTGTGGAGTTTGCTACTTTCTGCAAGATATTGCCACCAAAGTGAACAGCTTTAAAGGAGTAGCTGGATGACTTATGGAAGTTAAGGCTATCAGTGGCTACTACTATTATGTGTGTGCGTGCGTGCATGTGTGTGTATACTGTATTACCTTCACTATCAGAGGCAATACTGATAACTGATACAGAATTGGCTAGGAATGATATGGAATAGAGTTAAGTCACCTGTTTCAGAGATGACTGTCAGAGTGGGGCAGGTAGCTAAAGGCAGGAATTGGGATTGTGCTGATACAACGAGACTTTTCTAGCTGTAGCCCTCAGTGACTGAAAAAATGTTAAGTGAGTTTTGCTTTGGCCGCACTGGGTCTTGATCTGCCATTTTCCAAATACAACTTTCACAAGAACCCAATGAGAAAAACTGGAAATGATGGAGAAGGAATGCTCCCATCGCACTATATAATGTGTGATGATCAGATCACACATATTCAGATCATATATCATGCCATCATGATCAGATCACACATGAGCAGAACCTTGAGCTCTACAATGATTAGTTAAATGAAGTGCCATACTGATCTCTCAACCATAACATAACCTTCCTAGGCAGCTTATGAACCAAGCATGGGTTACTTCCCCACAACATTTTGGGGTGAAGCACTCCCCATGCTTGGTTCACAAACCACTTGGTAACCACTGTGACATCAGCTGTTTCTGTGTGGTGCTACCTTAATACCATCTGCACCAAGAAACCATTTGACTCAAGTAAATGGCACAGTTTTACCTACCCCATTTCATTTGGCATGAGTGATAGTTCAATAGCTTAAACCAACCAATACCTCTCTACTGACATTACTAGTAGCACATAGGATTGTACCATGTAGAGTCAGTTCCCATGCTGGGGTAGAAATATTACATTAAACAGACCTGGTAACTTCTTAAAGGGACTTTAGCCATTAGCTCACACACCACCATCATAACACTACAAATTAGAATGATTATGAATATAGCAAGGTGGCTAAAAGTAGGTCTGATCCATTGCTGTTGCTGGTTGTTCTTCCTGCTCATTTGGTGAGGCCACAGGAGAGAGCCTTCTTGGTGGCTTATCCTGGGCTATGGAACACTTGGTTTGCCTCTTCTGTGATCTCTTTTGGCTGGTGTTAAAAGTGCACCAATGCTTAGCACTGAAGAGTCAAGAATGCCTCAGAGAAGGCACTAATAATAGGGTTAGTTAATCTGAGTGGCCCAAAGCATCCTCCCTTCTGGTTTATATATCTTAACTCTATTACAGTGATACCCTTACTGGCCAACCAAAATACAGAAAATACATTATGCAGGCTTTCAAAGCTTTACAATGATCATACAGGAGAAGAAAAATGTCCAGTCACTTTAAATACAATGCAATAACCTCTGTTGTTAAGAGGGCTATCAGTGCAGGCAGGGGTCACTTATTTTCTTGGTCCTGGGACAAAGGTAGTAAAAAGACAGGGAGTAAATTTTCAGCTCCATTAGCAATTCTGACACCTCTGTGATGTAAACTGATACTCCTAGGCATATTTTCCCCATATCTTCTCTTCCTGCCAGTCCTGTCTCATCTCTTCCCAGGAATAAAGCTAGATTAGATCAGCACCTTGAATAAGTTTCCTATTTTACAATGGAGTTCCTATAATAAAGTCTCTAATTTGTTTCTCTAAGTCATTGGTGTCTTTACTAGTTAATCAGGATTACTAAGGACTTCAAATTCTCTCTCTCAGCCACTTAAAGACATCATCATCATCATCATCATCATCATCATCATCATCATCATTTTAAAAAGACCTTGATCCTTGATTTATTAGGGTAGACAGAGGGACATGAAATTAGGTGTACTGATTGTTTTGTTTTATTTTATTTTAATGCTCCTGAGATTACAAGTCTCCTGCTTTAAATATGCAATATGTATTTCATGTATTCATGTTTTAAAAGTAGTGTTTTATTTGGGTTAATGGTTTAATGGTTTTAAAACTTGTGGACTACATACTATTTTTGCTAATTTTGGTTTAATTTACATTGTAAACTGCTTTGATTCCCATTTGGGAGAAAGGGGTGCTGTAAATCAATTGAAATCATGGCAGCCAGTGTATTATTTCTCAGCATGGAGAAATGATGTGTAATAAATGGTTCTTACTGGTGAATTTCTGCCTGCCACAATACTGTTTAAAGTAGAGCAGATATGCCAAAAAAAGAAAGCAGGACACTGCTAGTGGATAAATAATCACCCAGTTTTGAGTGGCAAAAGAGAGGGCAGTCATTTAATATTTCTTATTCCAAAGGTTTGAAACACTTAAATATAATGCTCATATTTAATTCAAGAGCACAGTATCCCTTTACCTTCTTTTTCTTAAAACAAGGGGAGAGTTTATTACCTTTAGACTGTGTGAAATCATCCTCAACACTTTATAAAACATTTCTGTTTACACCTCTATAATGAGATTCAAATTTGAGCTTAAAGCTAATCATAATCTTTTCTAATTTGCTGAAACAGTAGCCATGCAATGAAGCAACACCCAAAGTCATGAACTTTCTTTTTTCAGGCAACTGTTTGTACTATCTTCTAATGAGCAATAACCTATTTTGCTAACTGACTTCTGCTTTGACTTTTCTTTCCTTTTTAATTTCTCAAGGAGGAGAATTAGCCTTGGCAGCAAACTGTGTTTGAATCCCTTTTCTAGCTCACAAGTTCTTCGTTGTTCTGTAGCTGTAGTGGCTGTTTCAATGAGTTCTTTATTATTAAATAGAGAATATTTTCCTCTCTTCAAATGAATTTTGGCAGTGCAATTAGAGGCAAACATATCTATTGTGATGGTTAGTGTATTTTGATTCTTCAGTCAATGTTAGAGTGTGCTTGAATTCAAAGGCATAGCTGTGTTAGTATGAAAATCAGTATGTAAAGGGATCTTGCAGCATCTTTCAGACTGAAAGAGAGAGGTTGGTATCATGGGGGCTTTTTAAATTGGCAGGAAAGTGTGACATGAAATCACACTTTCCTTAATGCTTAGCTGCTAGACTGCAAGCTCCAGGTGTGCACTTAAAAGGTATAGGGCTTTTAGACTGAGGGGTGTGGGAACGACTTATCTGAGGTCTTTTCTGTGGCTCAGCAGCTACATGGGAAGCTGTCAGAACGCTACAAACACAGGCGGAGCAGCTACATGGGCGGCAAGGAACGCGGCTTTTAGCCGCGCTTTAAATTTTTTTTCCTTGCCGGCTGCGAAGTGCGCAATTGTGCAATTGCGCAATTGCGCAATTGTGCAGGTACACAATACAGCGACATTATCATTGCCTGCTGGGAACTGCACAATTGCGCAGGTACATCATACAGGAGTTTATCACATTGCCACACTTCTCCTTTCTGGGCCCTCGCTCCCTCCTTCCTTCCCTCCTCCTCCTCCTCCTCAGTTGCAGACAGTGGCTGGTGCTCCATGTCCCTCTCCTCCTCCTCCTCCTCCTCCTCCTCCTTCTCCCTCTGGCTGAGAGACTGTGACTCTTGGGTGAGAGAGTGACTTGCAGCAGCGCAGCAGGAGGAGGAGGAGGAGGAGGAAGGACCCAGAGGACTCTGCCCTCAGCTTCCACATTGCCCCCCTGGCCCGGTCCCAGGAGAGCAGGGCACCTTTTTAGCAGCAGCAGCAGCAGCAGCAAAGGAGAAGCAAGGCTGCCTCCTCCTGCATCCTTCCCCCTCGAGCCCAGGGTCTGCATGAGTCCCCAGGGAAGGTGGGAGCAGCCAAGCCTCCCTCGCTCCCTGACTGAGGGCCTCTCTCACCTGCCTGGCCCCACAACCAGAAAGGAAAAGGCAGTGAGGAGGACACTGAGGACACTTTGCCGAGTCCTGCCTGCTCCTTATTTATGGTCAGCTGTCACTGAATGGGTGTCTCTCTCTGTGTGTGTATGTGTGTGTGTGTGTGTGAGAGAGAGAGAGAGAGAGAGAGAGAGAGACTATGCATGTCTCTGTGTTTAAATCCCAAGCTGGGGAAGCTTTGCTTTGCTGCAGCCAGGTTGCAAGGGCTTCACTCCTCTCTGGTCCCAACCTGGCTGGGACTCCCATTGAAAGCAATGACTCTGAAGAGGCGAAAAGAGAGGGAAAGCTGTGCAAAATCAGGGCTTTTACTGCATCCACACTGGAGAAATAGCCCTTATGGCTCAAAGGTATGGAATTCTGGGAGTTGGAGTTTGTTGTGGGCCCAGAGCAATGCCCCTCAGGGGAGCAAAACAGACCCACATCCCCCAGGCTGCCCCACTCCATCCTCCTCCAAAGGAGGAGGAATGAGGGAAGAAGGACTCTTTGGGGAGAATTAGAAAAAAGGGGGGGAGTTTTCTCTCTTTGCGAAGCCCCTGGCCCTGGAGGAAGGAAGGCAAAAGGGTCCTTGAGGGGCACAAGGGGCCAGGAACAGGGCAAGAGAGAGCTTGCAGGGCGCAAAAGGGAGAGCCTTCCCCCTCCCTCTTGCCTCCTGTCCAAAACAGCTGCTTTTCCTCCGGAGGCAGGCGGGGAAGACCTGGGGGCCTGGAAGCCAAAACAAAACGGAGGACCATGGGAATTGATGTGGGGGCAATCCCAGGGCTAAACTACAGATGCTTTTCACATCAGCACATCTTTGAATTACAATTGCACAGGTACAGGATACAGTCAAATTGCCAGGGGAACTGCGCAGTTGCACAATAGCGCAATTCGCAGCCGGCAAACAAATTTTTTTAATAGGTTCAGCAGTTTATCATTGCGGTTTCTCTACCTTTTTTAAACTGTGGAGTTGCACTGGTGCATCATGAATGAACCCCCTTATTTTGTGAATGAATTGACATGTTATCCACAGTAGAATAACAGTAACAGCATCCCAGAGTCCCTACTGCGCATGTCTAGGGTTCCGATTAGGGTTGGAGCTAGGGTTTGGGAGCTTTAAAAAACTGCGTGGTTAAACCCCAGCTTTTACACCTGCAGGGCATTGAGCGTTTTAATTAGAACTGAACTCCACACCACGCATGCTCCCAACCCACGATCCATTATGCTCCGCACCTGGAGCGCTGCCTTTAAATGGGCAATTTAAAGAGACAGCGCCCCATTTAACTGCGCAACTACACCTTAGCCTTTAGATGCACTTGCGCTATAGCGCACTTTCTAAAAAAAGAGTAGGGAAATCCAGCTCCTTTTTAAAGGCGCTTCTTCTCCCTTAAAGCGCCAAAATGGCGTTTTCATGGCACACTTTCCCTTTTTCTCATCTAAAAGCTGGGCTTTCATGCAGCCTTCATCACACCTCTTTTTGCCAATCTAAAATGGGCCATGAGCTTTTTGTAGAGTTGAGCTTACTTCCTCAGATCTATGTGGTTGAGTGAAAAGCCCAGGGACAACACTATATACAGCACTCTGTGTGAAAATGGCAATAGGAATATAAATCTTTGTGGATGTGGAGATGAGGTGACAAGTTCAGTTTTAACTATGGTCATTGGGTGACAAGGCAAGTATGTTGCCTAAAGACAAGGTTAGCTGATAACCATATGAATGTGTATTAAGATGTAGTGTAGGAACCAAAAAGAAAATGTGACAAACTGACCAAGATAGGCCCCATGAAGTTCTGGGGTTTAGCTAGTGTTATAGCTAATGTGTGTAGTGTGGCAGGAAACCATTGTGTCTCTTCACCCCACTGCTGATAGACTACAGTTTGTTGCTATATTCCAATTTGGATGTTTATCTTTCCAATCTTCCTTTGTAGTCTTCTTGTTCAAGGACAGCTATTCTAAAGTCCAAGATAGAATGCACAGGAAGATTGTAGTGTTCTGCAACCTTTTCTTTTCTATATTCCCATTCCTGATATCTAATTTAAGCCCATTTATTCTCTGGCATAGCAACCAGGCTGTTTGTCCAGTGCAGAATGCTGAAGGGTATTGCTGACATAGTATGGCATAAAGCATAAATCACATTGGAGGATGAGCAAGTGAAAGTCTGTAGCCATTAAAGGCATAGGAGCCCTTCCCTGCTTACAACATGGCAACCTTAGCCCCAGGTGCAAAGCGCAGTTAGATAGTGCCTAGGCTAAACTTCATGGTCAAACAGGTCTTGCAGGCAGAATTGCGCCAAGCAGCCTCTGGTTGTCCAGGAGCATCTAGGCCAATGGCATTGCACAAGGTCTTAGACAATGCCTACAAAAATAATTATGCTTCCATAACAGTTATATCAGTGTAAGCCACTGTGATAAGGGGTCCACCTATTATCTGACCAACACAGCTGAGAGGTATAGCCCCCCCCAAGATAAACAAAGACCTATTGATATGTCGGTTCAAGTTACATTTATTTATTAGGGTTCAGCACTACAGATGAGCAATAAAGATCACAAGAAACAATTGCCCAGTGAGAATGGCCAGTTGGACAGAAGTGTGAAGCATCAAGGTGCTTCCCAGTAAGAGATATAAAAAACTCAGGGTGCCATGAGGCACACACAGAGAAACAAGGGGCAATCCCATCTGCTTCACCTAATGAAGCTTAGTTGCAGGCTGGGCAAAGTCATCCATACTCCCAGCTTCCCCATGAACATCTAAGACACAGAACTCCATCTGTATCATGAGTAAAATAAGAATGTTTTGCAAGTCACATTAGGCTTTATTTTTAACCTTGGCTGAATAGAACCTATTGTAACTTTATAACATCCCTTAAATAATGCCTGAAGGAAGGTGCCTTCATGTACATTTTTAATAATAGTAGATTGCTTATCTAGAATAAAGTTTTCCTTTAAATGTTTTCTTTTCCCCACATTCTTTTACATGACTTGCTTGGTGTGTGTGTGTGTGTATTCCTGCCCCATATCACTCAGTTTAATGCCCTCCTAATCAAATTTTGAGACTATTGGCAAAAATGTTTCTGCCAACTGGTGTGAGGTTCAAACCATCCCATGCAAGAAGTCCCCCCTTATGAAACTGCAGCCCATGATCCAAGAATCCAAATTGTTCTCGGTGGCACCATCTGCAGAGCCAGTTGTTTACATCCAGTATTTTCCTCTCCTTTCCTGGACCATGCCCTTCAACTGGGAGAAGAGATGAGATGACAACCTATACATCCATCTCTTTCAGTTTCCTACCCAGAGCCTCATAATCCCTTCTGATATTCTGAAGGCTGTGCCTTGCAGTATCATTGGTTCCCACATGTCAGTCAGTAGGCTTTACAAGTCTTGTCAGCATCTCCACCACATCGCAGATCTTTGCCCCAGGGAGACAACACACCTCCCAAGACGTCTTGTCAGGTCCACAGACCACTGATTCTGTAGCCCTCAGCAAGGAGTCTTCCATGACCACTACCTGCCTCCTCTGAGGCTTAGCAGCAGCGATTCCCTGTGCTGATTCTACAGGGATCTCCTGCACTTCTGCTGAGGACTATCCCTGCTGCTCTCGCTCATCATCAAATTGGTTCTGTAGCTGCAAGCTCCCAGAACGATCCCTGGTATTCCTAGTTCTGTGTGTGACATTCCTTCAACTGTCTGCCTCCTGTGTATGTGAAGTGTCCTCCTCCCCAGAAACTTCCTCCATGTGTTCGCCAACCAGGACAGTCCATTCTGTTCTGTCCAGGAAAACTTCTTGCTCCCCAATATACAGAAGTGTAGATACCCAGGCCTCCAGCTGCTGGACCTTATCTTCCAACAGGGCTACCAATTTGTACTTAGTGCAGATGAAGTTCCCAACATCCATAGGCAAGAAGACAAACATCCCACAAGTGTTGCAGGTGACTTAAGGAGGACTGTGACCTTCCCCCTCCAAAACTTACTATTAAACACCTAGGTAAAAGACCACTGTTGGCCTGGCTTGTTCCTCAAATTCTGTTCAAGGTACTGGGTCTATCATTATATAGAGAGGTCCTGGCTGCTAGCTCCTTCTTGAGGCAACTCACTTCTTCTGAGCAGAACCCCTTCACAAGCCCCTTAAAGAAACAAAACAGTTAAAAGTAAAGGAGAAGCCCTGAAACAAAGCATCCTCTGGTCTCTGCTCTAAGCCTCCCTTTAGTAATGACATACACCTCTGGCAGGAGTTAAAAAGGCTAGACTGCTAGACTCTCCCCAGTGACTCACAGAAGCCCCACCCCCTGAGGAAAATTCACTCACAAAGGTTTTGGGGAAAATCTTCAACCAGTCAAAATGGCTGCAGAGACACCTCTCTCCCTCTTCTCCCTAGCAAAAGATTTGCTATGCTTTTGCTAGAGATAGTCTTCCTGGTTTTCATGAGGTGTATCCCATCTGTAGCCAATAATCCTTCATCCAATAAATAAATAATGAAGACAATTTTCCTAGAAGCCAAATGTCTCCTGTTGACACCATCTGCATGGCCAACCATTCACTTGCAGTATCTTCTTGCCCCTATGTGATCCTCTATCTTTCACTGGTAGAAATGTCGAGATTACCACCCATATCTCTAAACCCTTTACTTTACTGCCTAAGATGTCATAGTCCAAGATGATCTATTGAAAGATGTTCTTTGCAGTGTTGTTTGTGAATCAGAAGAAAGGGGCACTGCTCTATGTTCTTCATGAGCTTCAACAGCTTCGTGACATCCTGGATATCTTTCTTTTCTTCTTGCTTCAGTTGGTGCTTTGGTTGGCTTCTTCATTGGAATAAGTGTCTCTTGCTGCTGGTCTCCTGTTTGTATCTCCCCACCACCGTTATCTTCACGAAGATGTAGAAAGCAATTCCTTAGCTGGAGCAGTTCCAAATCCTTTGTGCATGTTCTGCTTTTGACAGTGACTGTCAGGGTGATCCCTTGAGTAAGGAGCAGCCACATTTGAGCCATACATTTGCGCTGCTCTGCCATTACTATTGCTCTAAAAAAGATCCCAGAAAGCTTTCTTGATTTAGGTTTAGTGTGATCCGTGTCTCCCTGACTGACACTTTCTAAATAAGTGGAGATGTTATGTACTTACTTTTCAACAATAACCCTTTCCACCAGCACTTGAATTTCTAAGTTGTGATGTTTGAGCTACATTTAAAATATGGAGAAATTGAGAATTCTCACTAAAAAACTCTCAATTGGCAATCCTGCCTAATGTCAAAGATGCTCAGTATGTAATAAAGAGATTTTATGAGGCTTGGGAAGGGACTTTTGCCTTAGATTTTCCCCTCATCAACAAGCAATTGATGGAAGGCTCTTCTGAGAGTGAGCAAGCACAAATCTCTTTAGCTACTCTACATAATACTGCCAAGCTGGGCTTCATAACCATCAACAATTACATCTCTCCTTTTGACAAGGACGTTACCAGGGTTAGTAAGCTTCTGTATGCCAAGGATTGAGGCGTAAGAACAGGAGAGTGCACCTGTACTCATGATTTGCTTGTATAGTTCCCATAAACCAGGAATGGAAGTGTCAGCATTCAGCACCCTTGGCTATCCTTGCTAGAACTGTGGGGAGTTACAGGCCAAGGACATCTGGAGGGCAACATAATTCCTCCCTCTGCCAAATACTGTGTTAATGCAATGGGGATAAAGCAGGAAAAGGTTGTAATATGTTACAATTCTATCATATTTCTGTCTTTTTAGCACATTTTTGTTCTTAAGAACAAAAGCTGGATTTGCTGCACCAGTATAAAGTTCAGACATATAAATTAAAGCTATTGCTAAAACTAAGGAAGATATGGCAAAATTTATTATTAACCAGAGAAGTATTGAATATACAATAAGCCAGAACACCTATGTAATTTCTTTGGTCAGCAGAATGTACATAACTTTTCTATCTTTGATTAACATTTGACATGAATATTTTTTGTGTAGGAAGGTTACTATGAAGGAACTTTGAAAAATTTTTGTAATTCAGTACCATAGAGGGCTTAGTTTCTTCTCTGGAAGAAATTAGGTTGCAATCCTGCCGGAGAGTTACAAATGCATAACCACCACAGTTACATAGCTATGCAGTGAACGCCAATCCCCACTCAGCAAGCAGCTGCCACTACAGTCAACGGAGGTCCATTCCCCTGTACCTCAGGAAACAGTTGACTGATGTTCCTACCCCCTTCTTTGAGTGATATTTGTTACAGCAGACACAAGTAGGGTCCCTGTTGCAATTCTCCTTCATGGTGGAGATCACTCCTGCAAAAGGGGGTGGGTGTGAATGTCAGCTGATTCTGAGGAACAGCAGACTGTGTTAGGAAGTCTCTTACTTAGGGGAATTATAATTAGCTCAAATATGCAGAGAGGAAGATCCTAACACCGGATCAGGTCCCGATATTGTCTACCAGAGGTCTGCCGACAAACCCCAAGAGAAGTGACACTAGTCCAAATAAGTCCAATAAAATACACAGTTTATTAGGAGGCATAAATATCATGCAGCAAGGGGGCGCACACACACACACGTTCAATGCTAGAGAAAAGGGAGGGGTAAGAGTTAGGTCTGAGAGAAAGAGACTGCTGGAATATCTACCATAGAAGTCTTGTCCTGGAAGCCGGATTGAGATGGATGATGATGATGGACACGACCGCCAGAATGAGGGGAGATTGACCGCAGGAGCTATAGGCAGAAGTCAAACTGGCGTGAACCAGCCTGTCCTCCAAGAATAGCATCAGGGAGCGATTCAAAATGGGAACCTTATATAGTGCTGAACATATCCAGAGGCTATGTATCTATGCTAGACAAAGGTGTTGATTGCCTGCGCTTTCTTAAACCAAGAGCAAATAATCTGTGTACAATGCGCTTAGGTTTGGGACACAATTCGGAGGGGAAGCCAGCTTAATGGCTGAGTGGTTAAGTCAATCACTGGCTCATCAAGTGTGAAGCCAAGGCTATTGTCTTTACTCAGGACAGTGGCAAAACCAGTCTGGCAACTCCCTTCTTCCTCTGGAGAGTTGCTTACTATGAACTCAGTTCCTCCAAGCGGGGCCTGCCTACGTGGTCTCTTCGCTTGGGACTTATGGAAGGCCTTGGAATGGGTCAAGCAGGGGTCATGATACAGTCCACATGTCTCCCAAAATTTTATATCAAATGTAGGTATCGTAACAACTGGATCCCCATTGATCACAGCAGCTTCTGCCTGATAAGTGAGGACTTTCATGGTCCCTACATGTCTTCTAAACTAAGGAATACTAACCCTTATACATAGGGATCATTAATACCAAACAGTCACAAATGGGTAATTCTATGTTACACATTCATAACTTCCAACAGGATTCTGGCCCTCATTTCTATTTTTTATGGATATCATAAATGATGAAACCAAATTCACGTAGTCCTTTTACAGCATAAAAATAGTAACAATGTCAGCAATGAAGGAGACTTTTGTACCTTTTTAATGGTACACTCCAACACTGCTTTCCTTTTGGCATTTGCTTCAAAATTCTTCTTGTAAACTTTATACTTTTTACTATATGGATGACATTTCTGGGAGCATTTCAGATGCAAAACTCATTTGGTATCCTACAACAAATGCACAGCAGTAATAGTAAAAATGTTTCTATGTGAGATATGGTGCACATGGGTATGAAGCATTTATATTCATGTCTTAGGAGAACCATCCATCTTTCCTTGAAACAAATTATTGGTTATTTGCTCAGCCTAGCCACACTTCAAAGTACTTGTAGCCACAACACAAAGTTCTACAATGAACATTGTAAATGGAAGAAAAGTTACAAAAGCTCTTGTGAAAGTGTCACATGCTTGAAGAGTTAGCTGCCAAATTCATACTAGCAATTCCCTTGAGGAATGTAACTCCTTCCCCAAAACATGTAAAATCATCAGAAATGCAGAAACAGAGCTAGGCTAGCTCTGTGTGTGATCCACATTTGCAATTTTTTAGCTTTGCTTCTAAATTATGGTACTCATATTTCCGAAGAAATCATTTCATTTGTACAATATTATCTTGCTCTTATGTAGTACAGAATGATAAAACAGTTCAATAGACTACCTCAGGGCAATACTGTGCATATGCTATTGGTGTACGTTTATCAATGTTTGAACATGTTTCCTATGAAGAAATTAGATCTGCTATTCCAGATACAGCAATTTTCAATAAGTAATTTCTTTTCTCTTTCTCTTTTTTTCCTTTGCATTTCTTTTCTTTTCAAGCTATTACATTATTTATAGAAATGAAGTTCATGTGAAAACATAAGTAATCAACTGAGGTATTCCTGCTTTCACATAACACAGAGAGAAAGGAGGTATGCATGCTTCCTGTACTACAATCAATGTGTTGGAATACAGGTAGGAAACTGTGACACCCTCAGGTGTTTTTGGCCAACAACTACCATCAGCCCTAATAACATAACTATTGGGGAAGGATTGTGGGAAGTACAGTGCAAAAATATATCCAGTAGGATTCCAGGTGTCCCCTATTTAAAAGGATGTCCCTTATTTGAGGGTCAAAAGCTTGTTCTATATAGTGATAGCAAATTTCCCTTATTATATGGCATGTTCCTAAGTGGGAGAGTAAAAAGCTTTTCCTTCTTAATAAACTGAACAAGATGCCAAAAAATCCTATATTTTGGAGTGTGGATTCTTCATAAAGACAGAAATGTGTGCATCAAGTAATTTATGAATGTTGACAATATTTTAATTCTACAGAGAAATACTTGGCTAGGTTAAAAGAAATCAATATTTCCATTTGGTAATTATTAATAGCTACTTCCTGATTGTCAACCCTCCATGTCATGAATTTCTAATGTACCTTATTGCCGCAGTAGTTTGGAGAATCACACAGTTGCCCACACCTGAGGCTTATTACACTACGTAATATAGTGCTGTGATCATATTTGGTCATGGTTCCATCCTGGAATTCTGCGATTTGCAGTTTAGGAATGATTATTTAGAATTTTCAACCAGAGAGCTCTTATGCCTTACCAAATTGCAAATCCCAAGATTCCATAGGATGTAGTCATGCCATTTAAAATGGAATCACAGTACTATAATTGTGTGGTGTGAGAGGGCCCCTGCATTACAGGCTGAACTTCTGGCAAGGAAACATGCTTTGTGTGTATTAGATTCCCATACAATTCTGGCTGTGTGGGGAATAGATAGAGTAGTGTCCTTGCTCTTGCTCTAGACCATCATCCTCCAATATATTGGGGGGGGGGGGGGCGGGGTAGGCATGTAGGAGAAACTTCTTGCAATTTCTTTGTACAATTTCTTAGTACAGTACATGCAATTTCTTTGTACAAACATACCAATTTCAGATCTTCTGATTGCACAAGTGAAGCCAAATGCTCATGCACTATTAATTATGTTATATGAAAATATTTGCATAATTTAGTGACCCCCCCCCCCCCCCAAACAGAGAAGCATGTGTATGTTAAAGAGTTGGGCTTATTATTGGGAAATATTCATAAAAAATGTGTTATGTATGGAGTGGGGACAACTTTCAGAGGTTTACAGTGGTTTATAGTGGTTATTGTGGGTTTGTGGGCAACAGAGGAGCTCCTTTCACACAAAACATATTTATTATTCTGTAGAACAGTGTTATCCTGGAACATAATAATCTCAGCTCCATTTATCCTCCCATTGTGTTGGCAATACACCTCCAGTGTTAAAGCTTCGATGGTGGTAAACATCAACAACAGTTGCACTACACTAGCACAATATCAGTGTGGATCCCTTTTCCTGTCTATAGGGTTGTGAGGCCAGGACTGTCCCGAGCCATTAGATTTCAGGGCCAAAACCTAAGACCTAGGGGTGACCCCTTCTTGTGATGTCACATGGGGCAAAACAGTATGATGTTCCAAGGGGCAGCCCCTGGTGATGACATAGTGCATTAAACACCATGTACAGTTGCACACACTGCACTATTCTTTTATTAAATCATCTCTAGGTAATTGAGGGAACATATATATGCTCAGGACAATGCTCTCACCCTCAAATTCCTCCACTTGCTCTGAGGTGTACTTCTGCTGGAGAATTTATGGATTATCCTGTGCCCACCCAGTGATTGTACTTTGTGGAGAGAATTGCCCTGAAATACCACCCAAAACTTCTAAGTTGTTAGTGAAAATGAGACCTCCAGTTTGAATAGTCCCTATTTATTGTTAAAATATTTTCAATAAGATGTTTAAAGAAAGAGGTGTCTCAGTGAACTAGAATCAAGTACAGTATATTGAGAAAACAGCTCTCAAGATGTGTTTATTGAGTCCATGTCCAACAGGGAAACAGATGGCTCGGGGGATTAGTAATAGGAGTCTGTTGCTAGCAGTTCCAGGTTTTTTAAAAAGGTCCTGAATTTGAAGGACACTTGATAGATGGCTGATATGATATATGATGCAAGAGATTATTTTTCTCTCTTTCCTTTCTGGTGGACCAGTATTGATTTCAGAAGGACCACTACAACACCTGACACTCAGCAGACTCACAATATGAATCAAAGATGTCATAGATTGGACAAAATGTACCTTCAGACATACCAAAGTATGGAGAGAGGCTCATGTCAAACATAAACTATTTTATTTTATTTTATTTTATTTTTATTCCACCTTTCTCCCAAGTTGGAACCTAAAGCAGCTCACAACACACACACACACATTAAAACACCTTAAAAACAATTAAAATAATCCAAAAAATTAAATATCATACAAAATCATACATATCATACAAAATTTAAAACATACAAGGTTAAAAATAATCTAAACCAATCCCCCCATCCCCCAATAAAACCAGGCCTGCATAATTTTAAAAAGCTTGCTTGAATAAAAATGTCTTTGCTTGCCGATGAAAGGCCAGCAGGGAGGGAACCACTCTAGCCTCCCATGGAAGGATCTCTCTCGTGTCCTCACCAAACAATCCCGGGATGGTGGTAGGACGGGGAGAAAGCCTTCTCCTGAGGATCTTAGGGCTCTAGATGGTTCGTATGGTCTCACAAATAGTCTGGACCTAAGCCGTGTAGGATTTTATAGCTCATGGCCAACACTTTGAATTGTGCTTAGAAACGAACCAGTAGAATGTGTTAAAGTAGTCCAAATGGGATGTAAGCAACACATGTGTCACTGTAGCCAGATCTGACTTCTCAAGGAATGGGCGCATCTGGCATACTAGTTTTAATTGTGCACAAGCACTTCTGGCCACTGCTGAAATCTGGGCATCCAGGTTCAGAGTTGAGTCCAGGAGTACACCCAAACTGTAAGCCTGAGATTTCAGAGAGAGTGTAACCTCATCCAGCTCAGGCAGAGCCCCAATTCCCTGATCTGCCTTACAACTAAGAGCAGCACCTCTGTCTTGTCTGAATCAATTTGTTTGTCCTCGTCCAGTCTGTTACTTACAACAGACACTGGTTCAGCACAGAGACTCAGATGGAAAGGAGAGATAAGAGTTGGATGGTCAACTGCCTGCTGCTGAACATAGAACCCAGGCAGACAAAGCTGGGAGAGATTAGTCCCCCCAGCTTCATCCAGCCAGATCTCCATAATACAAGCCAGGTTGGCATGCTCAGCCAGGATCAAGTCCTGGATAAGTGGTGTTTTACCATTTACCAACCTGGCATTGAGCAGCAGCATTTTCAGCCCAGGGTGCCAGCTTCCAAGGTTGTCCAGGCTATTTGAACTGGGGATCAATCAGTTTGGGAGTAACCAGTATCCTATGTATCTTCCTTCTAACAGACTGATAGAACTGACTCTCCTTAGCATATCTTCCTCTGCCCATTACTGTTGTAATGGCTGTTCCCTGGGACCTTATCACACTAGTGAAATCCCACTAAGAAACAGGATTTAAAATAGATTTAAATTAGAAAAAACTCGCAAATGCGGGAAGTTCCGAAAGTAAAAAGCTGCCGTTTTTGTTCCTTTTGTTTTCACTTTATCTTCATGTTATTTCACATTTGCAGGACTGTCATGTGAAAAAACTTCCTGCATTTGCAGGTTTTTTCTAATTTAAATCTCCTTTAATTCTCATTTATCAGAGGCATTTTGCTAGTGTGATAAGATCCCTGGACTGTTTCCTCTCCCTCACCCTCCTTGCAGCACATATTGTACTGCTGGCAGGCCAGTTGTTTGAGGTTAACAACGCAAACCAATAACCCCTCCCCAACAAACCAGAGGGACTGGCCCTCACCCTTGCTCCCCCCAAAGTGGATCCCCCAAAGGGGTGAACCCACCAGCAACAGGCCCACCACAGCACGCACCCAGCTTTTATCCCCTTGGAGGGAGACAGTTGGTCCTACCTGGCTGTTTAGTGAGGGATTGGCTTGGTGCCTGGAGCCTGGTCCTGAAGGGAGCAGTCTCCGAGAAGGCAGGAGTCCTCCAGGAAAGGCTGCCAGCAGCAAGCAGCAGCAAAGCAAAACAAAAACAAACAGCTTCATTTATATACTGCTTCATACCACCTAAGGAGTGTCTAAGCGGTTTACAACTGTAAGCTACTTGCCCCCAACAATCTGGGTACTCATTTTAGCAACCTCAGAAGGATCCAAGCCTGAGTTGAGCTTGAGCCCTTTGCTGGTCTTGAACTCGCCACCTTATGGTTTTGAGTGAGTGGTTGCAGTACAGGCATTTAACCACTGCGCCACCAGGCAGGTGATGTAGCTCTTCCTTGACAGGGCATCCTCTGGGAATCCGCAGTGTTCTTAAAGTACTTCATCTGTTCAGTGATTAAAAAAGAAAAAAGACAGAAAGCTCCCAGCTTTGAAAAACAGCCTTCGTAGTGTGCTTGGGACCTGGGATGCAGCTAAGATGCAATTGCCCAGAGGAATCAGCAGTGAATTATGAGTGATAATACCTGCCCACAACCCAGCTGCATCCCGTTAGGGAGCAGTCGGGTTATTTGTCCATGCTATAATCTCCTTAACTAGCATTCATTTTCGATTAAGTAGAGACACAGAATCTAGATTTACTGTTGCCATTCCAGACTAGGGATTGAGAAATCATTCTGTTTCCATTGCATCCTGTTAGCAACATATGCAAGTATATAAGGGCCAAAATTCTGCAACCTAGTTTATCTTCACAATCCTGTGTTCCCTAAATTAGTGAATTCCCTAAATTAGTGAATACATAAGGATGTGAAAATCAACATTTCTGCAAGACCCAAAGGTTGAGAAATTGGAAAAACTGCTTGTGTTTAATGTACATCAGGATGAGCAGTGGTGGCAGGCCGACAAGTAAAATATCTCCCCCTGGAGCTGCAGAAACTGTGAAATGCTTAAAAGGGGCTGGAGAAGTAATTTTGATTCTGGTTTTGAAAAATAAGTAATTTTTACACTAAATAATGCAGTGGTGATAAAGGCCCCTGAAATCTATTTTTAAAAATGAATCAATTCTCCTGAATTTGAATTCTCTCTTTCAGGAGAGACAATTCACCTTCCTCCTTTTTCCTCGAAAAAGGCATTCCAAGGAGTCTGGAGGAGCCAAGGGCAGGGAGATTTTGTGTGTGTGTATGTGTGTGTTTTTGCATACACACACCTTCAAGTCACTTGTCCATTTATGGTGACCTATGAATTTCCTCGGCAAGAAATACTCAGAGGTGGTTTTGCCAGTTCCTTCCTCTGAAACAGATACTTCAGCACCTGGTATTCATTGGCAATCTCCCATACATGTACTAAACAGGGCTGATCCTCCTTAATTCAGTCTTGATCTGGTGCCTTTAGGGCATTTAGGTCACTGAACATATCCTTAAGTGCATCTGCAAACCGCAAAAGCAATAGATTAGTAGATAAATTTTCTTACTGGAAATGAAATCACTTTATTTTGCCCCGAAAGTCATCCCTATTTACGCTGCTCATCTGTCAATCATTGCAGCAGACAGCAGCACAGGGAGCCAGGCAGCAGTTTGGCACGTGGCAGCGATGCGGTGACCCAGGCAGCACCAGGGCCATCATGTGTATGCCTTCTCTGAGGAGGGATGGGACACACACATCCCTCTGCCATTTGTCCCTCCCCTCAGAAAGAATCAATTCTGATCTGGCATTCCCACTGTTAGGGATCACATCAGAATCAATTTTTCCCAAAAGAATCTCTTATAAACTGCTATCAAAATAACCCAGGCTTTTTGTGTTTGCTCTGCTTATTCCCACTGGAATTGATCCAAAGAAGGTCAGAATCAATTTCCAGTGGGAACTAGAGGCAGATTCAGAGCTTATCGTAGTGGTAATGCGCCCTAAGTGGTGTATTTATTTATTTATTTATTTCCACAACCATTATTTCCTGTTTTGTCTCTTTAACTCATTCAAAACTGAGTTTTTAATTGACGCCATCATTCAAAAATTAGATACAAAAATGAGAACTCACATGCTGATTTTGTGCAGCCATCAGATGTGAATAGTGGGAGGAAAATCTTTGTAGATGGGCCTAGATTGACATGGGTTCTTTTAGGGGAAAACACTTTTATTTTAAGGCCCTTATTAAGTGTATTCCCAATACAGATTTTTTAAAACCTTGTAGCAATAATGTTTTTTAAATTATGGGGCAAATTCTTTCCCGAGAGACAGCAAGAAATTCTACTGACAGCATGAAAACATTCAAAGGTCAAATTTGGCCCTGAAAATGTAATTAAAATGAAAGAAAATGATCCTTTCCTGAGAGAATCCAAGTCAGAAAATTATGTTAATGTTGTTATGTCTTTAGAACATTCTCTGGGATGTCAGCTCTATTTAATGTGAACCCATTCCTGCTCAACAAAAAGCATTTATTTGAAGATGATAATTAGACACTTTTGTGTGTTTGCCATTAACCTCTTTGGCATTTACCAACTTCCAGAAGGCTTACTTAAGAGTATCTAAATAAGCAAGCAAAAACTGAAACATGCCCGTAGTCTATGAATCCAATAATGCAACACACCAACAGACAGGGGAATTCCTAATGTGAAATTTATATTCTCAAAGTTGTGCCAGCATTGATTTGCTTTTAAATTGAAATGGTTACAATTATATTTGAAGTTATGAATGAACTGTTTATACAACCTGTACACAGCATCTATCCAGGGAAAAGAATTGGTTATCTGTGGCTGTAACTACTTCAAAGGCAAACTACTGTGATAATAATTCGCTTGGAAGTGCCTGTGAAAGACTGCAGAACTTGAATCCAGTTAAGAGCAAAATGCCATCCTGTTTAAAAATGGTTCAACCATTCACTTGTTCTGAAGAAATCTAACAGAAAGTCTCATGCTGTCTTTGTCTGCAATGTCTTATAATTCACACATTACTTAGAAATTATATATGCTCTGTTACCAAAGGAGTACATCTGTCCCAAAAAGCACAACCTTACGGGTGGAACGAATATTTAAGATATTTAATAAATGGCCCAAAAACATGTGTCAAGCATTGACAAATGCTGAGAAGAAGAATTCTGGTCTGGTGAGAATTTTGTCTGTTTTTGTGACTTATTATGTGCAAAATTTGGGCATTGTTCTTTCACAAAGAAAACTGCATTGTATATGTACAAATTAATATTCCTACACATAAATACTATTTTCTGCAGAGAAAAAGCTGTTTCATCTGTAGAAAATGGGGGAATCCGTGCAAAATTTGCACATGGCTGTTGCATGCTGAAAACAGGACCAGAATCCTGTTGGACAGTTATGAATTGTGCCTAGTAGAGGTTACATAGGGACCATGGCAGTCTCCCAATTTCTGCTTATTTGGGGAGCATCCACTGTGATCATTGGGGGGGGGGGTGTCCCCTGTTCATCAAGAATCAGCTGGCTGAGGACCCACCCACCCTGTCTGCAACAAAATGCAGTTTTCTGCACCAAACAAAAACCAATGCAAATTTTGCACGTAGTAAAGTCAAATACATTTCTTCTTTTCAGGTTTCCCAAAACTAAAGAAGCATATTTCTTGACCATTTAAAAAAAAAATTTCTAATATTGTTTCCGTTCCTACCCACATTCTTCTACAATTTTTCATAGATTTTTTTTCTATACAATATTCATTACAATGTTATTTTTTACAAGTGTGTCTCATTTTTATTTTTATTTTGCTTTCACTTCCTGTTGTGTAACTGTTGAATTTCCACTTCATCACTCAGGCTGCAGCCATACAACAAAGATAGAGGGTTTTAATTTCTTGCTTTATTTTGTTTCTCTTTTTCCTTTCTTTTTAAAGGTAAATGGGGCAATTAAGCCAGCAATTAAAGCCTACTTGAGAGATAATATTTTTAATATATAGTTTTGTATATTGTTCTACGCTTTTTCACATTTCAGAATTTTTAGCAAACAAATCATCAGCACAAAAGCATTGTTTTATTTTAAAAACTGTTTCCTGAAAAGCAATCCCTGTATATTTTCCATAAAGCAATGCAAGACCTACTTTATGTGCAAAATGTTGTTTAAAAAAATCACACACAAAAACATCCTGAAATATAAAAATCTCACCATGGTTGAACTTTTTTTCTGATGAAATTTTCCATGAGCCAAACCTTTTCTTATTGACATTTGCAAGTATTCTACGCATCCCTAGTTTAAACATACACACATTCCAGAACAGAAGCTGACTGTTTTAGGAGCAATGAAGGTGCACATAATTATTAATCCCCTACAGCAGAGGAGGAGGATCTACAGATATCCATATGCTGTTGCACTGCAATTCCCATGACTTCTGACCATTCACCCTGCTGGACTTTCCCATCTAGGCCTAACTGCTCAAGAAATTAGGTACCAGGTGTAATGCTATTCCACGAAATAAAATAAAACTTAACACACTGCACACTGGTAAATCTAATCAGTTTTTGAATTCTTCATCATTGTGGAGGCTGCTTCTCAGACTTTTTTTTTTAAAATAGCTCTTCCCTTCTCTAGATTGCTCTTCATTTCTAATATAGACTTGCCTAAGGTCCTACTAAACATTTATTAATATTAATATATTCAAACACTTTTTCAGCCACAGGGGAACTTTGAAATAATCTATCTTGACCTATCTTATAAAACATACCATAGAAGTCTTGTACAAAGGAAAACATCTGATTCAGCCCAACATCATTCAGGCAAACAATGTTTTAAACCCATTAGAATTATCCCCTCTGAAATTACAACACTGTCCCCATAGCTTCATTGACTGTATTTACTGAATTAATCCAACAAGTGATGTAAAATCTGTCATGTCTCTAGGCACATTAATTCATTAGTGAAACACTTTCACCAGTAACTTTCATTAATGAGGGCTCCTCTATAAAATGCCTGTACTTAAATCCCTCTGGTGCAATTTGATATATGTTTCAGATCTTGTCCGACAATGGTTCCAGGAAACTATTCTAATGTTTTCAGCATATACATGCTTCTGCTTCTTTGTCGAATTGTAGGGCTTCTCTGGTTTTTATATCGCACACGTGTGTACATATACACCCATGCTAAACAATAACATGCATACTGTTAATTAAGACGCTGCAATGTACCAGTCCTAATTAGTTAATTTATCCAGTTCTGTCAAATCCTTTAACTTCTCTAACCATTCCACACTATTCAGTATCTCTGGGTCTTCAATTATGTTAGTGTCACCTCTTTTTTTTCCTGACAGACAAGTACCACATGGTCTCATCCATGCTTGAAATATCTGTACTTATTGAATTTTGCTGGTGCAAAAGGAAAAAAAAATGTTGTTTCAGTTTGATTTTGAAGAATTTCCCAAGGTTCATGGGTATCTTCATCTTTCCATTCTTTCCAAGAGGGGGAAAAAAAACCCTTAATCAATTAAAAAACAAACTGTGAGCTGAGGAATGAAACTGACACCTTTTCCCATCATCAGAGATATGGCTGGTATTCTATTGGGAATCCACAATATTGTAAACCATTTAAGTTATTAAGTTTAGAACTGCAGCATTGTGCAATAGTTGTAATCCCAGGAGGAGAGCATTATTGTATTTGCATCATCCATACAGTAGCACCATTAGGGTTGGCATCACCTGGTGTGGTAACTCATGGTCTCTCTCTCTCTCTCTCTCTCTCTCACACACACACACACATACACTGACTTCCTCCCATACTACACCACAGAAAATCCTTAGTAATTTTTTGTACTAATTTTTCTCATAAATTGTAATTCCCATATATCACTGAATGTAATGGTAATAGTTGTGGAACAAACAACTAGAAAAGTTAAAATTATACCTTTCAACTAAAATATCATATACACAGCCTGAAAAATGAAAAACTATTGAATGCCCTTAAAGACATGGAAGTGCCGCTATATCTGATAGCCCTGAGAAATATATGCTTAAGATAAGAGGCTACTGTTAGAACAGAATATGGAAAAACCAAGTGGTCCCCAATTTTCCAAGGAGTCAGGCAAGGCTGCATCCTTTCATCCTATCTGTTCCATTTGTATGTGGAAAGTATCATATGAAGAACAGGCTTGGACACAAAAGGAGATGGAGTGAGGACAGGAGGAAGGAATATCAATAATCTGAGATATGCAGACGACACCCTACTACTAGCAGAAAATATCACAGACTTGGAACAACTACTAAGAAAAATCAAAGAAGTGCAAAGGCAGGGTTACTGTTAATATAAAGAACACAAAAATAATGTCTACACAAGATGTACACAGATAAAACCTACACACAAGGAAATTGAAATAGTAATATAGTTCCTGCACCTTCAGTCAGACATTGATCAGAATGGGGATTGCAGTCAAGAAATAAGAAGAAAAGGAATGGGGAGGGCAGCTATGAAAGAATTAGAAAAGATCAAAAAATGTAAAGATATACAACTGAGTATGAAAGTTAGAATTATACAAGATATTGTTTTCCCTATTACCATGTATGGTTGTGAGAGCTGGACAGTGAGGAACGCAGATAGGAGGAAAATCAATTTGTTTGAGAAGAGTGCTGGGGATACCATGGACAAACAAATGGATCATACAACAGTCAAGCCTGAGATCTTCCTGGAAGCAAAGATGAAGTCATGAGAAGAAATGACTCACTGGAAAAAAACAATAATGCTAGGAAATGTGGAGGGGAGTAGAAAGAGAGGAAGCCTGCATGCCATATGGATAGACTCTATTAAGGAGCTTACGGGCATGAATTTACAGGATCTTAGCAGAGCAGTGGAAGATAGGGAGTCTGTCTCATTCACAGGGTCACCATGAGTTGGGGTCTACTTGAGGGTGTCTAACAACAACAAAACACATAGCCTGAATGTGTTCACATGCACATTGTTTCATGTGATTAAAGAGAAAATTTGGTAAGATATTATGTTTTTAGAGAAAATGTTAAAATAATTTCAAAATCTTATTTTTTTTAATTTTAAATTTTTAAATTAAAAAAGCTAAACATTAGAGCCTCTTCTTTCTTCTCCCATTGAGCCTCATCCCACTCACACCATCTTTTCAGTATTTTAAAGGGACGCAGGCAAACGCCACAGCCCATTTCTGCCAAAAGGCAGCTGTTGGGAGCAATGGTGTCATTCCCCCTTAGGGTGACACATGGTGTAGTCTGCACCCCCCCCACACACACACACACCATGTTTTCCCGAAAATAAGACAGTGTCTTATATTAATTTTTGCTCCTAAGATGCGCTAGGTCTTATTTTCAGAGGATGTCTTATTTTTCCATGAAAAATTATTCATATTTATTGTTGAACAAAAAAAAATCAATATTTATTATATACTGTATATATATTTATACACAAAAACTTTGCTAGGTCTTACTTTCAGGGGAGGCCTTATATTTAGCAATTCAGCAAAACCTCTACTAGGTCTTATTTTATGGGGATGTCTTATTTTTGGGGAAACAAGGTACCTCAATGTGTCTGCATCAAGACCATTACACAGGTGAAATAAACAGTATGGCATTGCACAACGGTTACAATAAACATCAGTACAGAACTTTATGGGCTGCTTGCCTTGTTCCATGAAAGCACAAGAAATGGGCACAATGCTACATGATGGAGGGAGAAAGTAGGTGGGAATAAACAAACAGTCAAGTAGTTACCATAATCATGCTGTGCCTAAATTCCTATAAAAAATATCCAGTCGAACTAGCTGTGAATGTAGGCATGCAAAGGTTGCTAACTCCAACAGCAATGAAAGAATCTTCTAAGAAAAACATGCTCAAAGATTACCGTCCAAATTTCAACAGTAGATAGAGAAAGAAAAAAGAATGTGACTATTTATAGTTATATTAGGCCTCAGAATACATTGAGCAGTGTGAAGGAAATTACCAACCCAAGTCTTTTCCTTCATGTTTCCCTGTTAAGAAGATGCACAATAAAACAACTGTGCTTGAAACTTTCCTATCCCAACTCTATTTGCTATCTCTCACAGTACCTGAGGGAAATTATGAAGGTGATACAACATCACAAATCTTCTTTAATGAAACATCATTAGGGAATGAACAAAGGACTAAGACACTTCAATTTTTAATGAAAATTATGCAATGCTGACTTTTTACTATTAATCATTGTGAGGCACATGCCTCAGGTGGTGGATGTTGGACAGGGTCAGCAACAAGAAGTTGAGGAAAGAACTGAATGTATTTTGTGTCCTGCCCTCCACACCTACCAGCACAACCTTGACTACTGCCTTCTGTTACAGTAGAAAACAATGGTCCTTCAGAAGTGCTGAAGTAAGTGAATCATAGAATCATAGAGTTGGAAGAGACCACAAGGGCCATCCAGTCCAACCCCCTGTCATACAGGAACTCCCAGTCAAAGCATCCCCAGTGGAATGAAAAAAGGACAACCTCTCACTCTTTGCAGGTTTAGGATAGCTCAGTACTTATATGTTTCCCCAAATGTGTAGTTTAAGCCTTATTTAAACTCCATTTGGATTGTAAAGAAGGATTTACAACATTTGAGGAAAGAAGAAAGGTAAGATAGTAGTGTCAAAACATTTATCTAATCACAAGCAAAAGATGTTCTAATAAAATTAGTACTTTCTCAATGTATTGTCAATCATCATGCTATCAACACTTTGAAGGACAGGGAGCGGTGATGCCAGTTCAAATTGCAGTCTTTATTTGCTGTTTTTCAGACATAAATACCGACATAACCATCTTTCAAACTGTAAACCAAATAATTTTTCTGTTCAATCCACAACCTACATCTACTTGGTTGGATGGATGGTTCTCTCCATACTAAAAGAACAAGAATATCAGGCTACTACTGCATTGTGTAGAACTGAATACACCTATTAACATTTAAAGGTGGAGGAGACAGCTTCCTATAGAATTTACATCTCTTGCTGTTGCTAGTGACTACACTTCATCTTTCCACATGCACAGTGGGCCCTTGGTATCCTCTCATTCCAGGACATCCCCTGGATACCAAAATCCATGGATGTTCAAATCCTATTAAATACCATGGTATAGTAAAATGGTGTCCCTTATATAAAATGGCAAAATCAAGGTTTGCTTATTAATTTTATATATATATATATTAGAAAATATTTTCAATCCGTGGATACTTGAATCTATCAATTAAAAGTCCATGGATAAAGAGTGCTGATTGTATGTTTAATAGGCTTCTCTTTCAATAGCTGAAATCTGGAGCCCCTTGCAAGCTTGAAACATAACTGCAGTTGTTCAACAAACGTACTGCATGTATAGTAATAAGCAATAATAAATGCCAATAATTTATCCAATGTTTTGTGACTATTAACACAAAACAAGTATTTCTTTTGACAGAAAACTTGCTAAGGGAAGCTACGTCACTTTCTATTCAAGAGAAGCAAATGGCTTTGAGCATACAAATAATGCAAATAAGAAATGTTATGATAATGAACTAGAAAAATACATAAAAATAAATATTTTAATCACATTTTTACATCTTTTTAAACAGGACATGCAACAGAACATAAAGCAAACTTTTTGCTGAATGGGAACACATCTGTATATTCATCTAGACTTCCCATATCTTGGCTCAGTCATTGACCAGAAAAGAAACTGTAGTCAAAAAAATCAGAAAAAGACTAGGACTAGAAAGGGCAGCTATGAAACAACTAAACAAGATGCTAAAGTGCAATGATAGACAACAGAACACTAGAGTGAAAATAGTTTATGCCATCCCATTTACCATCACTATGCATGGGTACAAGAGCTAGACAGTGAAGGAAGCTTACAGGGGAAAAAATCAACACATTTGAGAAGTGGTGCAGTTATCACAGATGACTAAAAAAACAAACAAATAATACAAGAGCAAGTCAGTTCTGAACATTCCCTAGAAGTCAAAATGTTTAAGCTTCTACATCTCCCTATGATGACTGGTGGAATGAGAGTGATAAACAACATCCAGTATAATTTAGATCACCCATGATCTAAGCATGAAATTCCAGAACAAGCTTGTTGTACTGGTTTGAGTATTGTACTATGACTCTGGAGATAAGGCTCAAGTCCCTGCTCAGCCATGGAAACTTGCTGGGTGACCTTGTGTGAGTGATACACTCTCAGCCCCAGAAAACCCCATGTTCCTAAGTTGCAAATGATTTGAAGGAACACAATGGTCCGTTTTACATTGGCAAAAAGAGGTGTGTTGAAGGCTGCTTGAAAACCCAGCCTTTAGATGAGAAAAAGGGAAAGTGTGCCATGAAAACACTATTTTGGAGTTTTAAGGGAGAAGAAGTGCTTTAAAAAGGAGCTGGCCCATTTTACATTGGCAAAAAGAGGTGTGTTGAAGGCTGCATGAAAGCCCAGCCTTTAGATGAGAAAAATGGAAAGTGTGCCATGAAAACACTATTTTGGAGTTTTAAGGGAGAAGAAGTGCCTTTAAAAAGTAGTTTGATTTCCCCACTACTTTTTTAAAAAGGGTGCAGCATTGCTGGCCCGTTTTACACGGGCAAAAAAAGGCGCTTTTAGGGCTAAAAAGCCCGCATTTAGGGTTAGGGAGGGCGTAGCCTTTACACCCTCCCTAAGCCTAAAACGCATGGACGCCGCCATTTAAAGATGGCGGCGTCTACACGGTGGCGCTGTACAAGCGTCATCACGTGCGCAGCGTTTTGACGCGCTGCGCACATTTTGACGCTCTGGCGGCGCGGGAGGGCGCCAATCGCGCCCTTCCCGCGCCGCAAAAAAAGAGCTCGATCCCGGAGCTCTTTTTTGCGGCGGGTCGTTGCGGCGGGATGAGGCCTCTGGGGCTGCCCGTGTGGCAGCCTAGGCCTCATCTCGCCGCTAGAAGGGGCGAGTTTGGACCGCCCCTTTTAGCCAATGTAAAAAGCACCCCTATTGCATCTAAAGGCTAAGGTGTAGTTGAACGGTTAAATGGGGCTCTGTATCTTTAAAGCGCCCATTTAAAGGCAGCGATACAAGTGCGGAGGGAGGGAAGGTGCCAAGACAAGAAGAGACCTTCAGAGCCCGGCCAGAGTGCGCCTGCACCTTCCTTCACCTCCTCCCTTTGGTTGAGAGAGTGTGACTTCTAGGGAGACAGCAGGGCACTGGAGGCGCTCAGCCAGACCAGGGCAAGCTGGCAAGAGGAGGAGGAGAAGGGGAGGGACCTGGAGCACCTCCGCTGCCCTGCCTCCCTGCAAGTCACACTCTCTCAGCCGAAGGGGGGAGGAGAAGGCAGGCCCAGGCACACTCTGGCCAGGCTCCAGGGCTCTCTCCTGGCTGCCTTCCTCCTCCCTTTGGCTGAGAGAGTGTGACTTGCAGGGAAGCAGGGCAGAAGAGGTGCTCCAGGTCCCTCTCCTCCTCCTCCTGTTTCCAGCTTGCCCTGGCCCAGCATCAGGAGGACCTGGAGCACCACCGCTGCCCTTCCTCCCTGCAAGTCACACTCTCTCAGCCAAAGGGAGGAGGAAGGCAGCGGGGAAGGAGGGAGGGAGGGAAGGAGCCAGGAAGAGACCCCCAGAGCCTGGCCAGAGCACGCCTGGCCCTCCTGCTTCCTCTTCAAAAAGAAGGCTGGAAAAGTAGGACGTGTCCTGGCAAAGGAGGACGTGCCTGGTCAACTTGGAAAAGGGGGGCCTCTGCTCAAGAATGGAGGACATATGGGAATCCCTCCTGGACAGAGGGCTGAAACCTCAAGACAACTCAATACTGTATAATGCTCTGACAGAACACAGACTACAACTCCCATGAGCCTTTGCTACCATTTCCCAAGATGCCTTAATTTGCAACAGAAAGCCGACCAGTATGTTCACATGTGATGAATTCTTTCGTATTGACTCTGCATTTTCTTTTTGTGTAGATGCTCTCTTGTTTTGTGTGTGATGAGCTTGTGCGTAATCATGTGCATTTCCGAACTGACTTCACTTTCTCCCTCTTTTGGAATGGTCCTGTACTCCCCCATGTGATAAGCTCCGACTGTATGGTGTACCTGCGCAATTGCGCAATTCGCAGCCAGCAAGGGAAAAAAATGTTTAAAGCGCGGCTAAAAGCCACGTTCCTTGCCGCCCATGTAGCTGCTCCGCCTGTGTTTGTAGCGTTTTGACAGCTTCCCATATAGTTGCTGAGCCACAGAAAAAACCTCAGTCTAGCTGCCCTGTACTTTTTAAATGCACACCTGGGGCTTGCTGTCTAGCTGCTAAGCATTAAGGAAAGTGCAACTTCATGTCACACTTTCTTGCCAATGTAAAAAGCCCCAATAAGAAGAAGTATGCAATCCTATAGATAGCAGTAAAAGTGGTTGTACTAAATTAAACCTTGTTAAAATGTCAGCTCTGCAGATCCAGAAGTTTTCTCTTTTCTCAGGCATGGTTGAATCACGGGGGTTGTTCTGCTGAAAACAAGGCTGTGTTGGAAAGGCTGTGCCTCTTAAACACTTTAAAGTATTAAAACAGGTTGTTCCCACTCATTGGTGGTGATTGCTCATTTATGGGTCTTGAATTTTGTGTCAGGATCAGTGGTGGTGCCCTCCCCCCACGCACACACACAACATATTGCATGTTGCATCCATTATTGTAGTACAAACTGTATGATTGCCTAGCAATGCTTTTGTTTGTTTTATCACCATTTACTGAAAACACATCTTCAAATGACTGCTCTATATTCAAGGAATATTTTCATTCTTGGAACAGGGGAAAACATCTCTCCACCTAGACAATGGTTGGAGTCTCCTGGAAGAAAGCCTGCTGTTTATGGTCCATGATGTGATGTTTGCCCCTAAGTTTTCTTGATGACAGCACCCTGGGCCTTTTGATCCCACTGCTGCTACCAATTTATATGTGGTGAACTCCCAGTCTCTCAGTTCACACACAACCTATTATCCAACTGTGGCACTAATATTTGGTAGCGTGTTTTAATATTCACATGGAGGCCAAGTTGTATTTCAAATTACTAACAAGGTTTATTTATAAAATACAAAATAAATTATAAAGTAGCTTCAAAGATGCTATTATTGTCTTGTTGGTTAGTTACAAATGGTTCCTTAACCTATTAATAACAATACAGCCACTCAGGCAATACTATCTCCAATACTAAGGCCAAAATCTTCCTTAAAACATCTGGCTTGTTCTGAGTCTCTCTCCACTAGAGTCCCTCAAGCCTATCCAGTCCCTCTCTGGATTCTTCAGACCCTTTCCTGGTCTCCAAACCAACCTAAAATGTTCCCTCAGAAACTCTAAGAGCACACCCTCCCTTTGATGTAACTCTTTTCCTCAAAACTCAATCAAACTAAACCCCCTTTTCACTCTGTGGCAAGGCTCTTTTATAGCCCTGCCCAGCCAGCTTCTCATTGGCTGGTTTCATGCTGCTCTGTGATTGGCTGATTGATTGGTCTGTTCACTACACCTGAATCTTGTGAAAACTGGCCCAGAAACTAGCAAGACTGGCAGGTCTCTTGATAGCTAGTGGATAGATGATAGTTTCTTTAATTGAATCAGAGAGCAGCAGGAGATTAAAAAGAAATCACCCACAATAGTAAATAGGTGTCAGAAATGCTTCAAATGCATTTATGTAGCTTGCCTGGCCTTGCTATACCACATTCCTACTAAAAAGAGAGAACTTGAACCTAAGGGGAAGGAACACAGTGGAAGGGGAAGGAACACTGTATGCACAGTGATGTTTTGTGGTTTTTAGGTGTTTTTTATTTTACAAAAGATTTCAGAAAATTACCACATATCTCAAGTTATTACAAACATTAGAAATATTACAGGCAAACAGATAACAAATAACAAAAGATTACTAATAATATATGAAGGTTTTATTCCTAATTCCCCCACCACCACCCCCATATGTTTAATGCAGTGATGTTTTCTGGAAAATGAGCATCTGTTTCATCAGAAGAATTAACTCCATATAAGAAGCACCACATTGGATCAGACCAAAGGACTATTTGGCATTTTTTTTACATAGCATCTATTAAGATGTTGAAAGATAGGTGTTTGTTTGTTTGTTTGTTTGTTTGTTTTGCCTCTTCTGCTTCATTTCTTGATTTGCAATGTCTGTACTGTAACACTGTGCAGATTTTTAACTCAACATGTCCTGTTCCTTTAGTGTATAATTTTAGAGATTGGGGCTCCTGAACCCCATCTATGCAAAGCAGGACAGCAATAAGTGTTTTTGCATAATTTGATGTTTGATTTTAAAGCTACATATGGAGTGGGGAAGCAATCAAACTGTGCCACATCTGTTGTGAGATAATGATTAGATTTAAATATTGGAAAGGATCATGCCAAAATACTAAGAGAATAATTCTCTGCTTTCTCAGTATTTACAAATAGCTTTCATTTACCCAGAGGATTCTACATCTTTAAGATGTAATACAGTTTCAAATGATGCCAATAAGTAGGATTTGATGTTGAACCCCCTTAGGACAGAAACACAAATTAAGCAATTATCTGGCACATTTGTATGGAACTGGAAGGGTAGCAGTAGTAATATTTTACATGATATTAGGTGTTCTTTAGCCATCCTATTAAAACCTTTAAGTGCCTAAAGCTAACCAAAAGTTTTTTTTTGGGGGGGGGGGCGATTAGACACTTGAAAGACTTATGTTATTCCATGATCAATAGAATCTGGCCTTCCCTCTCTGAGGTGAATAGTCTGCATGGGAAAATGTTTCTAGTGGATTTTATCATTTGAGATATTGCAATTGTTACACTAGTGATTGATTGAGTCATCTTACAACCTACTGTATATACTCATGTATAAATCTAGACATTTTAGTAAAAAAAAGTGACCCCAAAAGTCTGAGTCAGTTTATTCGCAGGCCAATGTAAGTATTGTACTTTAACTCTTATTGGTTGTTTTAGCTGCTCCAGTTATTAAAAATGAACCTTCCCCTTCTCTAAAAAGAGTGATGAAAGGCAAAACCTTATTCCATCCTGGGACCATCTAAAAGAAGCACTGAACCCTTCTACTTTCTCAACCTCAGCACCACTTATTTACTTATTTATTTACTATTCTGGCCTTTTTGAATGCTTGGCCTCATTCTCACTACATAATAAACCATTTTGTAAGTGGACCTGGACCAGTTTAAATGGCCCTTGTTCTCACTTGCTCCATTTCCCTGAAGTAGTTTGTGAAGGGGGCCCTAGTGCTAAACCTATTCAAAGCACTTCTACCAAATCTGCTGAATTACCTGCATCTTTTACAATGCATTGATTCAGTGATAGTATGAACAAACTTTGGATCTGAATCTTTGGATCTGAATCTTAATGTGAATGCGAAGTGGATTAAATTGAAATGGGTAATGTTCAATCTCTGCTCAAATAGTGTGAACATCTATTTGGCACTAAATCGCTTCATCAATTTGACTCAAAAACTGGTTTATTCTGTAGTGAGAATGAGGCCATTGGATGAAAAAATGGCAGCAGTGGAAGCTTTTTGGCACATGGGCTTTGAAGGATCCAAATAAGGCTTTTATGTACAGACATTTCTATATGTTTTCTAGATAAAATCAGGCAAAGTTGTTACATTAAAGTTTAAGACTATAATTAATACTAACATAATGATGTTTTTTTGTGTTTTGCCTTTTCATTCTTTTTGACATATGTGCTTCTGGCTAGTCACTTCCCCAACACATCCATCAACCAAGGTTGTGTTGTAACAAACCAATTTTTTTCTTCTCTCCCATTGAGAACTAGATGCAATTTAAAAAAATCTTTTCAAAAGTCCCACTTTTGGGACTTTTTTGGGGTTTTTTTTTTTTGGTTATTTTTTTTTTTTTGGTTATTTTTTTTTTTTTGGTTATTTTTTTTTCTCTTCCTGCCAAGAAGGATTTTTCACAGATTTCTTGAATCAAACTAATAGACAAGGTAGGTGAATATTTATACTAATTACTTGGCATTTAAAAACTCCATTATCATGTCAAAAGGAACTTTAGCAGAGGTTTAAAGAACATTCCTCTGATAGAAAACCCACTATGAATGGAAGCTTTGCTTATGCAAAATACTCAAATCCTGGCCATCAAATTAAAAACCAATATTCTTACTCATTGATCGAGAAGTGCTCATAATATCTTCTCTTTAAAAAGCTTTTAAAAAGCTACCCTTGGCCTATCCATTGATCATACAAAAACCCATAATTCTGCCCCAAAAACCTGCCTTTGACTTACACATGAGGTTGATTTATAGTCGGGTATATATAGTACCTTTCTTCCAGACCTGGCAACCAAGCAGGAATATGTTTTTAAAATGAATATAAAATAAAATAAAATAAAAACCTGCAAAAAGCTATCACATGTAAACAAAAATAAAAAATGCCATAATATTAATATTGTTTAATTAACGACCAGTTTTAAAACACACACACAAAATCTTGAAAACTTATCCCACTGGCATTACAAATCCTTCCCTCAGCTGCCAATCTACAGCCTGCCAGAATGAGCAGTTTATTCATCTGTGTATCAAAAAGTCCATCAGACAACATGGGTTCAGAAAGATAAGCCAACTGAAGACTTTTAGAAAGATTGGAAGCCAAATATGGATTTTTTAACTTGTAAATCTGTTGGTCTACCAGCCATCCCGTTGCCTAACAGACTCCCTGACTGAGCTGACTCAGCTGGTCTCTGAGCTGCTGATGGAGTCCCCCAGACTTTTGGTTCTGGGTGACTTCAACATCCCTCTCGAGATCAGAAGGGATGGCCATCTGGAGCGGCTCGGGAGTTCATGGAATCCATGACAAGCATGAACCTATCCCAAGTGGTCAATGGGCCTACCCATTGCGCGGGTCATACACTCAATGGGATTTTTAGTTCAGAACAGGGATATCCGTGGGCGGAGGTAACTAAAACCTCCACATTGTCATGGATCTGGATGGACTTTAAAGCTGCGCCTTATCCCCTCGGGGGTGGTAGACCCATTCAAATGGTCCACCCTCGAAGGCTAATGGAACCGACTGGTTTCCAGAAGGCCCTAGAGGGTTTAATGGTTGGTAATGCCGGTGATTCTGTCGAAGCCTTGGTGAACACTTGGAACACCGATCTTCCCAAGGCTCTCGACTCAATCACTCCTGAGCGTCCTCTCCAACCCACTCCTAACTGCAAGCCCTGGTTCACAGATGAACTCAGGGAGATGAAGCGGGCTGGACGATTACTAGAACGCAGGTGGCGGAAGAATCGTCTCTTATCCGATAGAACTCGCCATAGGCAGCATCTTTGCGCCTATCGGGAGGCTTTGCATGCAGCACAGAGATCCTTCTGCTCTGCACGCATTGCGTCTGCAGATTCTCCCTCAGCAGAGCTGTTTAAGGTGGTGGGGGAGCTGACGCAGGTTCCCCCTGTGCCAAATCCCCTGATTGACCCCACAACGGCCTGCTGTGATGCATTTAACGCCTACTTTGCAGACAAAATCTCTCGGATAAGAGCCGACTTAGATGCCAACATTTCAGCAGTATCTGTAAATGAGGCACCTAGCAACTCCGTTGTTGTCACCTTACTGGGTGAGTTTCAACTTGTAAGTACTGATGACGTGGACAATCTCCTTGGAAGCGTGAGGAAGACCACCTGCTCTCTCGACCCATGTCCATCATGGCTGGTTGTCCAGGGAGGGGACACATTGAGGACATTCCTTCGGGATGTCATCAATGCGTCCCTCAGGGAGGGTATTGTTCCATCTTCTCTGAAGGAGGTGGCTGTAAGGCCTCTCCTGAAGAAACCCTCTCTTGATCCCCTGGACAGAAATAACTACAGACCAGTTTCCTTGCTGCTATTCTTAAGAGAGCAGTTGCGTCACAACTCCAAGCTGTTTTGGATGAAACTGATTTTCTTGATCCATTTCCAACTGGCTTCTGGGCAGGATATGGAGTTGAGACTGCCATGGTTGCTCTGACAGATGACCTCCACTTGAGCATCGACAGGGGTAGTGTGACCCTGCTGGTGCTCTTGGACCTCTCAGCGGCCTTTGACACTATAGATCATGCCATCCTTTTGGACCGGCTGAGGGAGATGGGCATTGGAGGCACTGATTTGCAGTGGTTCCGGTCCTTCCTCTCTGGCAGGTCCCAAAGGGTGAGGCTCGGGGACAGTTGCTCCTCCAAAATCGAGCTTAATTGTGGTGTCCCTCAGGGCGCCATCCTGTCCTCAATGCTATTTAACATCTACATGAAGACGCTGGGTGAAATCATCCCAAGGCATGGAGCACAGTGTCATCAGTATGCTGATGACACTCAGATATACTTCTCCATTACAAGATCATCTCCTCAGACCTCTGATGGCATCTCCTCTCTCAATGACTGCCTGGCAGCGGTAATGGATTGGATGAGGGAAAACAGACTGAGGCTCAATCCAGACAAAATGGAGGTACTGATGGTCACTGGTCCGAAACCAGGTCTGGGAATACAACTCCTGATCCTAGACGGAGTCACACTCTCCTTGAAGGACCCTGTTCGCAGTCTGGGGATACTTCTAGACTCGTCGCTCCACATGACTAGTCAGGTGAATGCGACGGTCAGGAGTGCGTGTTATCAGCTTTGGCTGATATGCCAGCTGCACCCTTTCCTGGAGATGAGGGACTTGGAAACTGTGGTACATGCTTTGGTCACCTCACATTTAGATTACTGCAATGTGCTCTACATGGGGCTGCCCTTGTGCTTAACTCGGAAACTTCAACTGGTCCAAAACATGGCAGCCAGACTAGTTACTGGAACATCCAGGAGGGAGCACATAACACCGGTGCTCAAATCCCTCCACTGGCTGCCGATCAGTTTCTGGGCACAGTACAAAGTGCTGGTTTTGACCTTTGAAGCCCTTCATGGCTCAGGTCCATCCTATCTTAGGGACCACCTCTCCCCATATGAGCCCCCTTGCACTCTTCGGTCCTCTGGGAGGAACTTACTACAACCTAAGAAAACTAGGCTGGCGCAGACCTCCCAGAGGGCCTTTTCCTCCGTTGCTCCCAGGCTATGGAATGGCCTGCCGGATGAGATGCGCCTTATTACAACCTTGGATGGTTTTAAGAAAGCCACCAAGACGTATCTCTTCCAGCAGGCCTTCCCTGAGAACGAGTAAACTGTCCGTCAACTATAGTCCCTTCAGTTCTCACTTATTGAGACATGTAATACTCTTGAGGCCACCCACTTTTTAATTTCAAAGCTATCAATGTTTAATATCCATCTTTTAATGTTTTACTGTTTTAAATTCTACTCTTAGTTTAATCTATTTTTAAGGGGTGGGAGGGTAGACCGATGTGTTTTTTAATTGTATGTATTTTTAAATGTTGTACTCTGCCCCAATTGCTCACCCAGAGGGGCGGAATATAAACAAACAATTATTATTATTATTATTATTATTATTATTATTCTAACAATATGGTTATTTTTATTATTAGTTTTAGTAATTTTAGATAGATCTGTAATTCTAAAATAATATATTTTCCTATTTTTTATTTTTATTTTCATTGTAGTCAGGATTAGAGGATGAGAGGTATACTGTGTATTAGTTGCATGTATTTTCTCTCTTTTATTCTCCTTTTTCCTTCTTTTTTATCATCTCTTTCCTTCTATTTTTTATCTTGATTATTTATTACTTTGATGGTAAATTTGATAGTTCATATTAAAAAAAACCTAATAAGAATTAATCTTTTTAAAACACACACACACACACACACACACACTGGATTCGACTTCAGGGCAGACTATGGGTATAGTTGAGAACTATTTTTGGTTTGGGTAACTGAGCAGTCTGTGAAGCCAATGGAAATGCCTTGATATATTTTGAATAGTCTACTGTGAAATAAGCAAAATGATTTTTGCATAGATCAGAAAGCCTTCTGTCAGAAAACATAATCTGATTAAATATTTAGTGTCACTGGACATCCTGGAAAACTATGAGGTGAACAAACTGCTCATTATGCTTACTCTGTAACACAAGGCTGTGATCTCTCATTTTGGAGGCTGCATTTCGCACAATCTCTCTCTGACTGTTATTCTCTCAGGAAGGCCACAATTCCTCACACCTTGTGGAATGAGTAGTTACATCTGTTCTTGTTCTGAAATTACTTACATGTGTGGTGTGCAATTTGGAGCAGTGTTTGGTTTCCCTCCCAGCAGGAACCTCCCTGAAAACATCCTGTACATGCTTAATGATGTCCAACCCATGAAATAATGAGACCACATGCAGAACTTTGGAGGAAATAAGGGAAACTTTATTTAAACTGTTACCTATTTAAACTTATTTCTTGAGAAATGCAACAAAGGGGGGGGGGAGCAACCTAATGCGGGATCAGGTGAGGCAGTTAGTCTCCCCTAGACATCCTCCATAGATTCCCTTGGGTAAAAACCCTGAGCCCCAAGAAGAATCCAAAATCTAGGATCCTCACCAGCCAGCCAACTGCTGGTAGACCTACCAGAGGAGCTTTCCCTTTGCCATCTACATCATCAGAGGGAGAGAGAGACCTGCCAGCTCCATCGGGCCTGGCCTGAACTAAGAAGAAGAGCCCTCCCTCCAGTCCATCTGCCTTGGTCCAGGCCTCAGAGGGAGAGACGAACTGCTGGATCTGATTCCCCCCCCCCCTCCTCACCAGTCCCTTCTCCTTTTGTGTCGTGTCTTTTTAGACTGTAAACCTGAGGGCAGGGAACCGTCTAATTAAAATTAATAATTGTAAGCCACTCTGATAGCCTTTAAGGCTGAAGGGCAGGGTATAAATACTCAAATAAATAAATAAAGTCCCCCAAGTCAAATCTTGGAAAGTGTTCTAGGACCCACAGCATCATTTTAACATTGCCCCATTGTGGACATCTTCAGCATTATTTTTTTAGCCATTCTTCTTTAAAATAACCTTTAAAGTTTTGTCTCAGGGCATGACAGAATATCCAGGAATTTTGCTAGAAATATATACAGAATAGTTCAGATCAACTCTCATACTCTTTACATATTAATAATGTTAAGATGTATTAATATGTAATTATTTTCATAGAATGTACACCACAGACAGGTTTATTTTATCTATTTTGATTGATTGTATGTGTAGCACTGTGCAAATTTACAGCACTTTATAAATAAAGCATAATAATAATAATAATAATAATAATAATCACAATTTCGTATGTTAAATATTCTGGTGTTTTGATAGATATGAGTATATGGGTAGACAAACCAAACAAACAGATTAAACTACTTTTTCAGAATTTTCAAAAGACCTCCTACATATTTTGTTAAATCCAACACTACTCCAATGCGAGTAGACCCATTAAAATGAGTTGGATTTCTTAATTTTGACTTATGTAAATCCCTTTGAATTCAGTGAAGTACTGTAAGAATAATGTTGGGTTTAGCCCTTTGAATTGCCAATAAAGTATCTGAATACTCAGTTGAGATGAATATGGTTGTGGTGGCGTGTTGATGAAAATTTTATCTACCAGCCTATGTTCATTCATTCGGGACTGATATGACAATTCAGTTACTACAACTTAAGCAAATTACCTACTATTAGCAATTATGCTAATATATTTTCTTAATCTAATTATCTTGTCATTCCAAATCCTGTGATAATAACTTTACAATTCTTTTCTCCTCCTACATACACTCTCCCCCAGTGTTTTTCCAAAGTAGTGGAAAATATCTTCAGTCATTAACAAGATAATTTTACCAGTCAAGCAAATCCTATTCTTGTACTTGTTATATTCTTACACTGCAAGGACCATTTAAGAGCATTATTTTAAAAACAATAATCATGATTTACAGAAAAACTAACTAGTTGTCAGGAAAAAAAGGGGGGGCGTGATACACTGATACTATTCTCTTTCCAGTACCTCCTCCCACTACCACCACCACCACCAATGAATGGATACTAAAGGCAGTTAACAACACCAAAACAAATATAGTATAGCTAAAACATTTTAAAACATTAAAATGTTAAAAAGTATAAATAACATTAAATCCAATTTAAATAATATAAAACTTTTTAAGAATCATATCAAACTTTCTTTTACATCACTTTTTAAAGTATTTTCTTTAAAAAGAGCCAGTTCCTAAAATCAGCCCTCTGTATCAGTGGCCTAGCCATCTGTGGATTAGAGCATCTCTAGATGGCCCAACATGGTGATGCATGCACAAAGCCACACCGATGTGGCCACATGCACATCAGGATCCACTGACATATTGGGACTTGAGGTTCCACTTTTTTGATATCCATAATGGGATCCAGGACCAAACCCTCACCAAAACAGGGCGCCAGTTGTACTGACAGTGATGATAGCTGGAATCTTGTTGGGAAGTTCAAATGCATATGCATCACAGTGACAGTGCTACACAATGGACTCGATCTCATTTGGCTTCAACAAGGCCTTTTCTTGTTGAAGCTGAAACAGCATTGGCTTTTTAAACAAATAAACAGTTGACCATCTCAGAGCACAGGGAGTTTATCTTATTTTTTATCCCCCAGATTCAGGCCACTGCCAAGACCTGTAGATTCTCTCTTTACAACATTGCTAAAATCCATCCATTCCTCTCAGCCTCCACTGCCAAGACTCTGGTCCATGCCCTGGTGATCTCACGACTAGATTACTGCAATCTTCTTCTGACAGGGCTTCCTCTTTCTCACCTCCATCCTTTAATCTCTGTCCAGAACTCAGCTGCACGTATTATCACATCTGCTCACCGCTTTGACCATGTTTCTCCTCTCTTATCCTCCCTTCACTGGCTCCCCTTCCCCTTCTGCATCCAGTACAAGCTTTTGTTATTGACTTTCAAAGCCCTCCACAGACTGACCCTTCCTTACTTGTCTGAACTTCTTTCTCCTCAAACTCCTTCTCTTCCCCTCCCCTCTGGTAGTCAAGGTCTCCTGTCCCAGCCGAGGATTTCCACTGCCCTGTCCCGGATTCGTCCCTTTTCACTTGCTGCCCTTCACTCCTGGACCCTTCTTCCCCCACATGTGCGCCTCATCACTTCTCTATCCTTGTTCAAAAGTAAGTTAAAGACTATATTGTTTAGGGAAGCATTCCCAGGACTGTGCCATCTGCCCCAGGATGCCTCCTCTTAACTATGTTTTAAGAACCCAAGCCCTCCCTCCAGTCCGTCTGCAAGGTAGAATATGCCACCTGAAATTAGACAGTTTGTGGCCAGCGAGATGAAGAGCTTTTTAAAGTCATGTTACTTTAAATACATAGCATGCAGCTACATTTCCCCTTCTCAAAGGTCAGTACTGCCATCACTCCATATCCGGGGATTCTGTACATGGATTCAACCATGCACAACTTGAAAATGTTCCCAAAAATAATTCCAAAAAGCAAACTTTGATTTTGCCATTTTATATAAGGGACACTATTTTACTACACCATTGCATATGATGGGACTTTGTCCTGGAACCAAATGCCAGCAGATATCAGGGGTCCTCTGTATAGCTAGTAGTCAGGGTCCACTGTACAGGCAACCTAACCTGGCCTGGAACCTTATGGTGAGAAACAGGAGGATTTCAAAATTTTGACTCCATTAAGCATACTAGGGTAGCCAGATCTCAGTTATAGCCCTGAATGTCAAAGCCTAGACCAATTTCCTGGAGTGAGAATCTTGGGGTGAGAACATTGCCTTGAAAAGTGTGTATATGTGTACTTTACTCATGTGTTAGACATGCTTGTATTATTTTTAATATTAAACTCTTTGTAACTGTGTCTGATGACGGTAATGACTTCACCAGAGTCTGAGCTTTTTAAAATCACCCTTGTAACATCAGAAGCACCCACATCCTGTGTCATCACAAGGGGCATCCCTAGGTTTCAGGTTTTGGTCCTGAAATATCATGTCTGTGATAATCTTGACCTTGAAACCCCACACTGATTATAGGACGAGGAAGAACAAAACGCTACCTATGCATCAAAGTCAAATCAAAGGCAGCTAACAACAATAAAATACCAAAATTAAAATCTGGAGACTGAAATCCAGGACCACATCAAGTGGAGTGAATAGTATACCTCACTGAATAAATGGTTCCTCATGCAAACCTATCTGGCCCCATTTTGAATTAAAGGCACTGAGACCCATTGGCAGCTAGATACAAGGAATCCCTGTAAGACTATTAAATCCAGAACCTAAAATTAACAAACTGCACCTTTGAAACATCTCACCATTTTCTCTTTCTGTTGTTAATGTCTCCCATGAATATTTATCTGACAGCTGTAAGGAAAAACTTGAGATAGTTGTGGCAGGTGAGATACCCACTTGTGTTTCTAAAATACCTTTTTAATGTCACAAGGAATTAATAATGGCTGGAGTTCACCACTTTCAAAGCGTCACCAGCAGTACCATCAGTCTGTTGGTTTGTGATTAGTATCTCCTTGTATAAGTCCCACTGACAAATAATGCTTTACGAACAACATCTGTGCTGGGAGAGATTTGTGCTCTGTTTTATCAGGAAGGAAAAAGCTGGTATTTGGCAAAAGCAAAACAACCCATTTGCATGGCTGCCAATCTGCTTCTTTAAAGAACAAAACTGACATAAATGAACAAACGTTCCTTTTGGGTTTTGCCTATTCTGTATGTGTTCAGGAAGACTTTAAAAAAATACTAAGGGGTATTCAACACAACAATTAGGCAGAAATTCATTACTTGGTGCTTTTTTGCTTCTTGGTAATCAGATGAAATGCATGTTCCCATTAGTTAACTCATTTAGCCCCTGCTCTGTGAATGACCACAATACAAGAATGTTCTCCCGTTTGATGAAGCTGAAGATGCTGTCTATCCATTTGTCTGTCTGTCCATGTAGACAAGATATTTCTATGTTCTGTTTGGTCAGCCTAGGCTGCTGCTACACTGCAGAATTAATGTAATTTGACACTTCTTTAACTGTGATGTCTCCATCCTATGGAATCCTGGGATTTACAGTTTGTGTGATAACAGAGCTCTCTGACAGAGAAGGCTAAATAATATCACAATACTACAATCTGAAAATTCCATAGCATTGAGCCATAGCAGTTAAAGCAGTGTCAGATTGCATTAATTCTTCAGTGTAGATGCAACACTATATACTCTCATTTTTTCTGCATGTTACCCATGGTAATACAGTATGTCCACAATAAAGTTGTCAGTTTCATTTTCTTCCATCTTCAAGCATTTTTTAAAAAATAAATTTTCTCCTTTACAATTTATGAAGAAATTTACACATTTTGGGATATATTTTTTTTTAAAAAAAAATTCTCACCCATTCCTAATTCCATCCTATGCTGGATCACATGATTGACAGGGATCATATCAGTCCCTGACAGGTTGTGCTACTTAGGTGGCTGGATTCCCAGAGCAGAAATGAGGAAATACTAGAAGGCTGAGTTTTACTTTCCCATTGATCTTTTCATCCTTGCAGTTGTATACTGCAGTTCCCAAACTGGAAGCACATGAGGCTGCTATTTGGATAGTCTCCCAGAAACCCAAGAAAATCAATCCTTCTGTAAAGATTACATGGAATATAAGTTGTTTAAAGCATCACATTATATTCTTGTAGCTTCATTTACAAAACCACATTTAATAAATCATTTATTGCATGTTAGTTGCTCTAAAAATGGGAGTCATGCCTCATAAATAAAATAACCTGATCAATTCCCAAGCATTTTTTTAAAATGCTGTAATTGCCTATATTGATATATTTACATTTTTAATATATTGTGGCCTGGAAACTGATTTAGGCAATTAATCTATTGGAACACACACTCTTTTGCATAAAAGCTGGAATAATATAGTGGGATCTGCTAAAGCAGCAGAAGCTGAGATTGCAACATCCAGAATTTCTCAGCCAACAAACTGTAATGGCTTGGACATTCTGGGAAATACAGGGGCTGAACAGACCGCCCCTAAAGGGCGACCTGCAGCCACCTCTTTCATTGCCGGATTAGGGCCGTGGCAACTACTTGCTGCAGCCCCAATCTGTCTTTTCTGTGGCACAAAAAGGAGCTGAAAAAACCTCCTGCCATGTGATGGGGCACAAGGAGTCACGCCAGCATGGGGATGGAGTCAGGGCACACATAATACAGTCACCATGCCCCCACTCTGCCCTGAGGCTGCCATTTATCGCCAGTCTGTTGAGGCCTATAGTCTTCCAAAATAACTTTTCCTCCCTGTGCTAAAAATCAACATTAGTTTTGTGTTGCTAAGAGAATCATTGCTACCACTTCTAACAATGTGCTATGAAGTGTCAGTGAGAGGCACAATCACTATTGTTATAAACATTATGATTCTATTCCACTGATGTATACTGGAGGTTGTAGAAATGTACAAAAACATGGCCCTAAAAATGGCTTCTGGCTTAATGGCTGGACATTTTTCAACATCATTTTCCTTTCCTTTGCTGACCTTGGCCCATCTTCTTTCTTCTTTCTCCGTTCCTCCCTCCTCAAATTAAGAATTCATGTAATTGTAAGGGTTGAGACAGAGCTGCAAATCAAGAAGTCCCTGTTGGCTTCCTCCCTCTGCCATTAATTTACAAAGGAGCATTAGGCAAGTCACTCTTTTGTCAGCCTTTTCTCCCCATCAACAACATGGGGAAGAAGGATGCTGAGAGAACTGTTGGTCTTGGAGCATCACCTGTAAACACAAGGTGCAGCTACCCAGCTCTTGATCTAGTCCAGGGGTGGGCAACTGCACTGAGGAGGATATTTCCAAAAACCATTTTTGCTGGTATTCCAGCCCTGGGGGGGGGGGGTGAATTTGAGGGAGGTGAATGTTCTGCAGGGTGAAGGAAGACAACCATGTAGGTTGGGGTGTCTTGGTATGGTATTAGAGCAGAAAAAATCATCTGAAAAAGAAATGTCAGTTTCAAAAACTTGCACAAGGACTTTATGTCTCTCACTTAGCTTAATAATATAATAGCAAAACATTGATCTAAAAAGATAGCACCACAATATGCCACTAGGCCAATATGTAACCATTTCTCTTCAAAGTCTAGGTATGCTAGGGACAGATTTCCCTTCTTCTAAGTGTAGTGGTTTATATGTTGGACTACGACTCTGGAGCGTTCAAATCCCTGCTCAGCCACAGAAATCTGATAGGTGATTCTGGGCAAGTCACACTCTCTTATCCTCAGAGGAAGACAAAGGCAACCCCCTCTGAACAAATCTTGCCAAGAAAATCCTGTGATAGGTTCACCTTACAGTCGTCATAAGTAGGAAACTTGGGACTTTATCATATTCACTTTTGTTCCCGTTATTGGGACTGGAACAGGACACTCAGGAGTACACGCGACCAAGGAAAAACTGATTTTATCGCACACTCAAGCATCCACAAAAAAGTCCTGTTTTGGCACCCATACCCAAGCTGTCCCTGTTCAGTGCCGGCGGGTGCCATTTTGGCCAGATAGAAGTCTTCCGACCAGGACATTTAACACTCCTCAGCACTGAACAGGGACAGCTTGGGTACAGGTGCTGGAACGGGACCTTTTTGTGGATGTTTGGGTGTGCAATAAAATTCGTTAGCACGCACCCATTAGATTCCCATCCCCGTCCCCATAATGGGAAAAAAATGAATGTGATAAGGTCCTGGGAGACACACAACAACAATAGATCACCAGAGGGGCATATTGTCCCCAATGTTTTCAGCACAGTTTATCTATCAAGTTAACAAAAGCATTTGCAGACTGAGACTAGAATTCAGATAGCCATGGACCCAGATAATCCAAGACATCTTAAAGCTGAAATGCCATCAACTACTTCATCAACATGCCTGAAAAAGGAGTTTTAATAAAACTATTACCCAAGAAGTACCATGTCCAAACAGACGTGTACATGTATACAGCTAAGGTCCAGACTATATGAAAGTCTGTGTCTCCTCATACGATCCTGCCCAAGTATTAAAGTCTTCAATGGAAGGCTTTCTCTTCATCCCACCACCTTCCCAGGCCCATCTGTTATAGAAATCCCTCCTTAATTTGCCTCCCTGTTATCTTTTCACCAGCATACAATATGCATAGCATATGACTCTGGAGACCAGGGTTCAATTCCCAGCTTAGTCATGAAACCCACTGGGTAACTTCTTTCAGTATCAGGGGAAGCCAAATCAAACCACCTCTGAACAAATCTTGCCAAGAAAACCCCATGATAGTTTCATCACAGAGTTGTCATGAAATGATTTGAAAGTACAGAACAACAGATTTTTTTGTTTGTTTTTAAATTAATGTCTTAAATTTAGTGTTTTTATGTGATTGATAGTTTAATGTTTTTCAACTTTTGTAGTTCATATTGTTTTTGCAGTTCTGTTTTAAACTTATATTGGAAATTACACTGAGCCCTATTTGGGAAAAAAGAGGGGTATAAATGAAATAAATAACTAAATCTTCCGTCAGAAGGTATATTATAAAATTCTAACATAGCAGAACTATGGATTATCTCCTCCTCCTCTCTCTGTCCCACCTCTCCCACATGACTCACCTTCCTCTTGCCATTTAGTGGCTGATGGAGAACAGGGGGTGGTTGAAACTAAATGTGACTCTAGTGAAAGACACAATGATGACGTTATGTTCTGGGATTTTTTTCACTTTTCTCCCACTTGCCATCAGCCACTACATGAACACCCATTGCAGCAGTCACCCCCCCCCCTTCCACCAGTCAGGGTTCTGCTGTCCTTTGGTTGTACCCACTGGTGGGTGTGGGGTGCTGCTGCCACCCAGCAGCTCCTTCCATGTCTGGTGTGGCTGCTGCCTGAGTGGGAAAAAAGGCTGCTGGGCAGCAGCAGCAGCCCACCCCCCATCAGTGATAGCTGGGGAGGCAGACAGCCTGGGAGTGACAGCATGAGTTACCACACTGGTGTGACATCAACCTTTTCTAGGACCCATCTATTTGTCTTTTTAGCAGTCCACAATATCTGCAGGACTCTTCTTCAACACCACATCTCAAGTACATTGATTTTCTTTCTGTCAGCTTCCTTCACCATCTGTCTCTCAAATCCATACATAGTGAGGAAAAAGACAATGGCTGGACAATCCTAACTTTCGTATTCAGTGCACTTCAGGATCTTGTCTAGTTCTTTCACAGCTGCCAGTTCAAGTCCTAATCTTCTGATTTCTTAGCTGCAGTCTCCATTCTGATTAATGACTGCCTCAAGGTATGGGAATTATTTATTTCAATTTCTTCATCATTTACAATAAAGTTGTGTAAATCATCCATGGTCATTATTTTTTGCTTTCTTAATGTTCAGCATTAAACCTGCCTTAGCACCTGACCCCTTGACTTTTGTCAGTAATTGTTCTAGGTTTCCAGGTTCTGCAAGTTAATTATAATTTTACAATTATAGTTGCATGCTTACCATAGCCCATTTCTACATTTCTCCTTTTTAAAAAGTCACTTGTTTTGAAACACCTCAAAATCTGTTTCACGCTAAGCAATTGATCTTCTGTAGGAGAAACTGCTGATATTCCCTAATAGCCTTGTAGAAATATAAATCATCATTATAACATATTCAAGGTAACTGCAAAATTAGCTCTTATATGTATGTATTCTGTAATCTACTTTATGCAAGAAATTGGAAGTGATTCATTTGTTCCTGCAAATCAGAAACTTAAACATGCTGGAATTCACTGTGAAATCATTTTGGATGATTTGATGACAGTGATGCTTTCATCTTTGCAACTTTAATCAGAGAGAATGACTGTGAAGTTCATTTAGGGCTGATGTACAGCCTCAAGTAACACAAGCATAGAAAAGCAACTAATACGTGTATGTCTGTCACCAGGCTTCCTCATTTTACCAACTGTTTTCTCAAGAAACTGATGAATATTATTTTCAGAAAGGGGATGTATGTATTCAGCATCCTTCAAATTGTCCCAAGGTGTTTTATGATATTTCATAAACCTTGAACTCAGGATCTGTGAGGCCAGCTTTCTCTCCTGACATTGATAGCTTTCTATGATTCCCTGCCATGCCATCCCAACCTATCTCATCTCACCTGGCTCCTTCACCACTGTTCTTTCACCATTTTTGTTTTTGCCATTGCTGCTGCTGCACAACCTCTCCACCTAAACCAGCTGATAAGATTCCAACCATATGTATCTGTCCATCCCTTCTTACAAATTTTCCAAGTTAACTTTCTTCTCTCTTTTTCCAGAATATGTAGTGTAAGCTGCCATCTCCTTCTTCCAATTTCCCTTTTTATGCTGTTTGCTGTTTTGCATGTCTCCAGATTTCTAGAAATAAAATATTAACTTATTAGAGAAAGCCAATGTGATTATGTTGTGCACAGCAGTGTCATCTGTTAGAAGCTGAAGTTAATACAGTTGAATAAAGGAAGAACATAGTTGACACAGCAGAAGCCTCTCAGAATCAGCATCCTTGAAAAACATGGAAGGCTAAAGCAATTTGCAGAGCTCAGAGCAAAATTTAGCCTTTCTGCCATATAAAGAAATGATGGAGAGTCTGTAGCTCTCACTTCCTTGTTGTTACTCTGATTACAACATCACTTTCTAGTGACAAATCACTGAATGTTAATGTCCTCTTAAATTTAGTTGAAATAATCTTGCCAGGAATATCCACTCTCTATGCACTGCATTGCTCTGCTCTACTCATTATATTGCCATCTGTGATACAGAACAAATTGGGCTTTCTCTGTGACATCTAAAATGTGGTATCTTGTAATCCAAAAAACATCTAGGGATAGCTATGTTGGCCATATAGCAAATCCAATAACATCCAAACAATGATACCTTTATTGGAACAACCAAAATGCACAATTACATGTTGTAAGCTTTCGAAGTCAGATTTTAGCCATCACAGGGGAATTCTAAGAAGAGAAACAGTGCACTGGGACCTTGCCATCTGAGGCTTCTGCCTCCAACAAAGGTAAAGCAAATTTTTATAATATTGGGACTGATTGGCATGCTTTGCCTCTACACCACCTAAAGTTTCCCTGATGCAAAACATGAAGACTTCTTGAGAAATTCAGTCTTCTCTACCTACATATGAGCCTGTGGCTTCACAAAGGAAGGAGGCATGGTGAATTCCAAGGAAACATCTTCTTTGAATTGCAAAGGGACATTAAATTTCCTTGACTTGGAAAATCTACCAGTGACCACATGGCCAAAGGGAGAGGTGCCAGCCTGCAGATATCCCTCTCTACCATATGAACTAAGACCAGAAACAGAAAATGAAAGCCTATGACTAACATCCTCAATTTCTTTCTCCTGTTTGCCTGATGAAGAAGTTGGTGTGACTTTGATAGCTTGCAACATGTACTTGTGCATTTTGGTTGGCCCCATAAAGGATCATTGTTTGGATGTTACTGGATTTTCTATATGGCCAACATGGCTCCCCCCCCCCCGATGTTTTTTAGATTTCAAGTTACAAAGTTCTTAGAGTGAACATGTGGGTGTAATAGGATACAGAAATATGCAAATTGTGACCCCCCGACCATCAAACTTCAAAGACTTCTATAAGTTTGTATTGTAAATATGATACCAGTGTGAAAGCAATCTCTGCTTACCTGGAAGTATGTTCCCCTGAAACAGGAAATTTTTCTGAGAATAATCTCCAGTTTCTCTTTCCAATCTGCCTTTGATTCCCCCCGCCCCCATTGTTCTAGAGTATCTCCTTGCAGGTCAGAAATTAAATGTCCAATAAACTTTGGGGTGGGGATATGTTCATTTCTAATATTATTTTTCTGTCAATTTATTGTCTGGCATAGCACCTTCCCTGGTTGTGAAGAATAAAGCATGTAGAGGAGCATTGCTGACAGGATTATTATGAAATGGTTACTTTTTGGTGAATTTTTAACATATTTATTTTAGGAAAATACATATTTAAAAAAATGGCCCCAAATCCCCCAAAATGTTCCCCTAAAAGTAGCTATAGGAATAACAAAGATACATTATTCATTATACCTGCAAAGTAATAATGTTTTTGTGTTGTTGTTGTTGTTATGTTACATTACTTTTTTTAAAAAGAGTAATGAGATTGGAATGTACCCAATAAGTGTCAGCATTAATTCTGTGTGTAATATGTGACTTCAAAGGCCTGTTTCTTTGCAAGTATCAGGGGAATGGAGGGACATTTCTCATTCATGTCTGCCCTAACAATGCCCCTATTTTCTTCAGCTCCACTGGCAGAACATTACCAACAAAATATTTGTAACAGCAGTGCTTTCTTTCAGTTTCTTAGGACATATCCAACATTGCAAATGTCCCACAGGAGAACAGCATTTCTACATAACTACTTATGACCCTACATAAATTCTCGTCATCCAACAGATATTAATATATTCTAGAAATGGAATAATAATAAATGTTGCATAATGGTGGATGTACAGTTACATAAATTACTTAGAGATGCATTGATAATATATGACTGCATGTTACTGTAATTATGTTAATTTAGGGAGGGAATAATAAAAAATAGCATCTTTGAAAAACTCTTAGTGTCTCCAGCATAATTTTATATAATACCACTTCTTTGGCTTAAAAGACAACTATACAGATTTGGCCATATTCTAGCCTAGGTAGGTTAGGACATGTCACACTTTCCTGCCAATCTAGAAAGCCCCAAAGTTACCAGAGAGTAAATCTTATTGAATATACCAGGGATTTACTTCCAGGTATGAATAATACATTGATTACGCTGTCAAAACAAAAGGTCAGCAATTCTGATATTTTTGGTTAAGACTTGAAAGCATTGTTTTGAGAATTTTTTGAGAATTTCTGCGCTTTTTCAGATATTTGCTGAACATTATTTCTTCTTTATTGCCTCCAAACTATTCCACACCATGCTCTGTGTATCTGTATGTCAAAAAAGATGCTGTATCTACACTATTTAACTGAGAAGTGTAGCTTTTCCACACTCTGGCCAGATTTTTATATCATACTGTACTTAGCAGCAGCACAGTAGCCAATTACTTGACCTTCTGAACTGTCATTATTCATGAGTGACATTCTGCAAAACACTTTTTAGACCTTAAAAAGGTAAAATAAAATTGATAAAACTTCTGTAGTAAATGGAAGCAACGGCACCAGAACTTTTCATTGAGCCATGGGGAACCACTTCCCTAAATATAAAATAGCTTTCTCAAGGGACCCGTATCACAGCAGTGGTGTCACAAAGGGAAGAACAAAATGTAATTCAACATGTTGTCTAGAAAGCAAAGGGGATGTTCTAACCAAGTGAATGGCACAAAGTATACAGGGAAGATTGTCATAAACCTGGGGTACCACATAGGTAGGACAGAGATTCACGGGCAGAGGAGCCTGTAATACCAGCTAGGAAGAGACCAGTCAGAAGCATCACTGGGTGATCAAAAACCCCTGAACCTGGAAGACTGAGCCGAAAAGACCAGAGTCCCTGAAGTCTGTGACATGTGAGTCCAGACTGACATTGGAGGGCTCTGATAGTGCAAGAAACATTTCTAAAGATTCTATATGATATGAAATGGAGGAGGTCATGAGGGGGTGTGACACCATGAGTTACTGCATCAAGTGACACCAATCCTAGTGATGAACACTGCACTGTTTGCATTCAGCAAGCCCAACGAGGGATGTCACCTGTGATGCAAGACCAAATTACCATTATTTTGTCATCATTCTTTTGTTCAAAATGTTATTTTGTGCAAAACCCCTGTCTCTCCATAAAGGAGGCATCCTTTTTCTTTGTGATGCTAAGCACATACAAACAGCAAGCAAAACAGGACAGCTTGATTGATCACAACGACACAAACAATCCATCCAATGAAACCTGATTTGCCCCTTCAATTGCCTCACCAACTGCTAAGCTAGTTTCATCAGGGTAGAGAGTTTGCTCAAACTTTGGGAGAAACCCCTTTTCCTTTACCAACTCCACACTGGAGAGGAAGACCTGGGCTTGCTGCCTTACACCTAGTGCTCAATGCACTGCCAGGCCAGCCTTGGAACAAATCTTTGCTTCCATCTGAAGATCCAGGTTTGAGAAGAAAGCAATTAAGAGAAATCATCCTTGCAGTTGTTACAGGCTGCCAACTCTCTCCAAGGCCAGCTCAACCACTGCAGAGAGTGTCTCCATTTTCTCATCTTACCAAAAACAAAACAAAACAAACACACACAACAGGGTGGCAAGGTGGGTTTTTTCCCCCTAACCTCATATTGAGATACAGGATAAGGTCAGAATAAAATGGAGAAGGTAGATTTTATTGTTTGCCTTGGCAAAATATCACACTACTGTACACAGTTAATAGTGCTATTATTTCCCTGCTATGGCTGCCTCCTGTGGCATCCTGGGATTTGCAGTTTAGGAGGAGCCATTCTGAATTCTCAACCAGAGAGCTTTTAGGCCTCACTAAACTACAAGCTCCAGAATTCCACAGTAAGCAGCCATAGCAGTGAAAGAGGAGTAATAATGCTATAACTGTGCTGTGATATTGACCTTACTTACCAATGTCAACAAGTGGAACCCTGGGCAAAAATCAGAAAGTCAAACAGAAAGTAAATCTTTCTCTAACAGTGTGGTGAGTCACTGGCAAAGTGGAATATTTATTTTATTTATTTATTATGTTTACAACAGTCAATCAGAGTTAGACTGGCAAAATGGTGGGGATCTACCAGATGAGTGGCTATAAAAAGGGAGAGGAGCTGTTAAGAGAGGAGGAGTGTGTCATGGACTGTTAAACAGAGAAAAGGTTCCAGTACAAAGCCTTAATGGGATTCAGACTCCCATGTAAGGAAGAAAAATTTAAAAGGAACAAAGGGAGTCCAGGGAAATTGGTTGAGAGAGTTATGTTCTTTGAGAAGAGAAGAGCCAGTTCAGGGAGGCACATAACTCCCTTGTTCTGCAGGATTGTGACTTGTGAAGTGAGCCAGACTTTCATAGGATTTATACTCCTGATTAAGGGGCTTTCTTGGAACTTGTGTTAGAGAAATAAAACACAACCTGAAGTGTAATTGAAGTCAGTGTGTTAAATGAAACAACGACGATTTGTAACAAATGAAGTAATGTACACATGCACCTTGTAACAGCAAGCTTTGAGAACCAATTTCAAAAAGATACTAAATTAAGTTCTGTCTGTAAATAAAAGTTATTTTTCTTCTTGTTTACAAAGGAGTGGCTTGAAGTAATTTATAAATAACAATATCAAAAGCACACTACCAAAAACATTAAAACACGTAATAGAAAAGGATATCGGGAGCCTGTTTCTGAGTCACTTATTAAGTGAGTGGACTAGGAAAAGAACTGGGGCCAGTGGAAGAGCCAAGAGTTAGAGAGATAGTTGTGAGAAATGAAAAGCCTCAAACTACATGTTATAAGACAGGAGAAGAATCTTGTGTAACCCGATGGTCACAACCAACATCAGTTGTTCTTGTAATAGCGAAACATTTTATTCCTCACTTTATTCTTAGCAAAGACAGACCTCAGAGCTTAAAAAGCTGCTTGTTATCAAGAAACGTTGACCAAAAAACCTTATCAAGAAACGTTGATAAGAAGAATTCTAGATTGACTAGAATCTTACTTTAGGATTTATTCTGTGCAAAATGTGCATGTAGTTGCTTTGTGCAACAACAAAAACCACAGCACTTTCTGCCTAAAAAAATAATCTTTCTACACAGAAGTATTATTTTCTCTGGATTAAATGCTTGTCCTGTGTAAGAAATGCTCTTATTTTGGTTTTCTTTTACGCAACATTTGCACATGGTTGACCTGCACAGAAAACATTTTTTTTTTTTGTGCAGGAAACTACATTTCCTGTGAAAAAATATTTTTACTGCACAGCAAATGCTGTTTCCTGCACCAAAAATGCTGTTTTCTGTGCAAAATAACCACATGTAAATTTTGCACAGAATAAATCCTGAATTACGAAAGGCCTTTGAAAACTGCATAGTTTCAAAGACTATCTCACAGTGGGGTGAAAATTGCTAAAATTACTCATTGATTCCTTTGAGACGAAAGTTAGTGAAGAATTACATCCCTATTGCTGAGCATAAAATAATTTGTTTGCCGAGTGCAACATCATTTATATGTTTAGTCTTGAGGGGGCCACATTTTAGCTTCCTCTTTTGTTAGCTTTTGGGATATTTGTCTTCAATGCCTGACTAAGACATGCATCCAAATGTACCATCATGACTTTTCTCTTTTAAAGTTATGTATGAGAATGCATTTGCTTGCTGTAATGACTCACATTTGATAGGTGTCATGTCCCTAATAACGGAAAGTTTTAAAAAGTCCCATATTAATGCGCCCCACATTTAGAAAGTGGAAAAGGCTTCATTCACACCTCCAACTGAAACTGTCAGTTTTCTTTGTGTTAAAGGATTCCTAAGCTCTTTGTTCTCAAGTAATCACACAGAAGAACTCAAAGAAAAAGAGAGAACATAATAAACCATTACCTCAAAACATAGAGTAGTGACATTGTATATCTCCACCTGCCATTTCTCACACTTATTTATCTCAGTTATGTTTGCAGAAGACAATAAGATCACATGTCCCTGCCAGTTTATAGACAATAAGATCACATGTCCCTGCCAGTTTATTCTAAAATAGAGACACCCACTCTGTAGCCACGTTGCTGACATTGTATGTTTAACACAAAGTGAGTTCTGTTAGTACAAATGTACCAGAAAATAAGTTATATGTAAAATCAGAATACTTCCTTCTCCCCTTATAAAATCCTTCATCTACTAGCAGCCAGATTTTGGAAATAATGGGGCAGTACAGGCCGCCCAAAAGGGGTGGTCTACAGCCGCCCCTTTAAGCAGCGAGATGGGGCTAGGGCTGCCCCACCAGCAGCCCCAGAGGCCCCATCTCACCGCTTCTGAAGGCTGTGGGGAAGTGGCAAAGTGCAGCTTCCCTGTGGCCTAAAAGCGGGGTGCAGCAGGCGCCCTGGGCACCTGCTGCACACCGCTCTCCCTGGTGGTTCCGAGGGGAGAAAGGGGTCACCGCCACGGCCCCTTTCTCCCCTGCGTCCTTGGTGTTTCAGAGCTCCTTTTGGCACCACAGAAAGGGCACCCTTGGCACCATCCTGCAGCGCCATTATGTCAGGTGTGTGCAGCTTTGTTTAAATGCTGAGCGCACCATGACACTATCATGGTGCGTCTGTATGGACATTGCCATTTTAAAATGTTTGCGTCCATACGCTTTAGGGTTAGGGAGGGTGCGAAAGCTGCACCCTCCCTAACCCTAAAGGCGCCCAAAAGAACCCTAATGGCACCTTATTTTGCCTGTCTGCACCAAGAGGCAGAATGAAATAATGTGTTCAGATCCTGCACCAAGAGGGAGAACTAAGCCCTCTCTCCTCCTCACTCCTCTTAAAACCCACCAACCTCATTTGGGGACTAAACAGACATGTTTGTGGAGCAAGGTGAGCAGCATGTGAGATTCTTGCCCCAGTGCTCACCTGGATCAGTTCTATGATTAGTCAGGGGACAGATGGGCGTTCACACACATGTCCTCACACCAAGCCAGGACTAGCTCACTTCTCCTTACCTGTGATGACTAGTGTGCATCTGAGAAGCATTGGTCCATCTGATGCAGAAATGTGGCTTCTGACTGCATATGGCCAGGTGCCCTGTTTCTGCATCAGATTGGGGGGCTTATCAGACGGACACTGGGCATCATAGGTAAGGAGTGGAGGGGGGATATCCAAACAATCCAGTTTTGCCACAGAGTTTCTATTTTACCCTGGGGCCTAATAATTGCAAGGTTGGCAGGTCAGCAGTTCAAGGCCCAGGCTCTGTGTGCAGAGTAAGTTCCTGTCCCTAGTCCCAGCTTCTGTCAACCTAGCAGTTCCAAATCATGTAAAAGTGCAAGTAGATAAAGAGGTACCACTTTGGTGGGAAGGTAACAGCATTCTGTGCAGTCATGCTGGACACATGACCACCAGAGTCATCTTTGACAACGCTAGCTCTTTGGCTTGGTAATGGAGAACAGCACCTCCCCACACAGCTGGACACAACTAGACAATCTTGTACCTTTACCTTTACCTTAAAAGCTCCTCATCATGGGGTCACAGAGGATCCTCTGAAAAAACGGCTGTGGATCCTATTGCCAGATCCCTCAATGTGGTGTTTGCCTGTATCATCTAAACTAGACAACATGAGGCCATGGGGAAGCTGGGCCATCTGACCCATGTGAACTATCTCCTAGGTTTCTTGTTATCAATCAAGCAGGAGCTGAAAAGCAATAGTTTTATCTGCCAGTGTGAAAGAATTTAACTTAATAAACAATATGATTTCTAAAACAAAAATACAATCTTTCAAAATTTCAAAATCCATGTTAGGGTAATATGATTTATGAGAAACAACTGAGAAGTCACAAAATAGTGTCCCAATGCTTTGGGGGGGTGGGGGGGATTTTTCAGTTGGGATAATAAAAAAGCATTACTGTAATATAGGTTTTGGTTTGTTTGTGTGTTTTCCTTTTTTTCCCACCACTATAGCTAGTTTTTTTTAAAATGTATTTAAATGTTTCTCCTGGGACTCTTTCACATTACATAATTGTAGAGGTCATTCCACATGCACTGGGGTTAGGTCTGAAGGACCTCCATTAATGTGGAAAAACTGCAAATAAAAAAACACTATTCTTTTACACCTCTCTAGAAATCTCCAGTTCCTCCAGTACAACTCTATGGTCAACATCTGCCAGAAGTTGATAATAGAATCATGCTGGAGGATCTACAAATGCCTAGAGAAGTGTTTTCTCTACAAACCTCTAGGTTCTCCAGCACAACTATAGTCTATAGTCAACTTCTGGCAGATTTGTGTTGGAGGACCTAGAGATTCCTAGAGATGACATATTAATCAAAACTGCACATAGTCAAATTCGCAAAAGTCAAAACCACAAATGTGGATGGCCAACTATATAATTCTATGGTTGCATCCTATTCAGGATCTGTGTATGCAGATATTCACATCCGACCCATCCCTTCAGTTTGTGTATTACCCATGTAATTGGGATGTTTGTATCAGTGAGAGTGCAAGGGCTTTGTGAGGGCATGGAAGCCTGTACAGGGGCAGAACAGAATGGGAATCAGTGCTCTATTGAACCGTAATAGGATTCTCCTGATAGGTAATGTGTTCATTCTGCTACTGTAATTATTTTTATTAGTTATCTATGTACACGTAACAGGTCTTTCTGTGCAATAGTGCCTTGACTGTGGAACTCCCTGCCTAAAGAAATTAGACTAGTCCCTTCAGTTTTAAGCTTCCAAGGAGCAGCCAAAACATTACTGTTATGTATGGTATTCAGTGTTTGAAACTGCTGTTTTAACTATTTCAAACAGGATTCTAGGATTGTTTTAAAACTGTTTTTAAGAGTTTTTAAGAGTATTTCAATGTGTGTGTTCTTTGAAAAAAAAGTCTATGCATTGTTTTAATTGGTTTTTATTTGTTCATCACCCAGGAGACCTTGTGGGCTTGGAGGCAGTACAGAAAGAAAGAAAGAAAGAAAGAAAGAGAAAGAAAGAAAGAAATTTCTGTATTGCTTTGCATAAAAAAAAACAATTAAATATTTTTAACCACTAAACATGTTCTAAAGCAGTGACATATTTCATTTAAAATCATTCAGGTCAGTAGGGCTAATTGGCTACCTTAATGATCAGGAAAAGGTCTGGGCAAATGTAGCACAATATAATAATTATCAACCATTGTCTCATATTGTCATACTGCAACTCACTATTGACCATGATGCTTGGGTAACTGTAGTCCAATAACCTGTGAAGAGTCACCAGTTGCTCACCCCACATTCGACCCTGGGCTCTATGTTTCTCTCTTTTGTTCCTTCTGGTAGCCAATGAACTCTAAGTTACCCCTTACTCAAAGGAGTTTATCACACGGGAGGAATTTCTCCCAATTTCAAATTGAGCCAATTCGAATTAATGTAAATTCACTAAATACAGCAAATTTACGTGAAATCTAATTGCGTTCAGAATGCATTCAGAAAGTCTTCCCATTTCCTGAAAATGACCCCCCATTGCCCAAAATTCTGTGAGATACTCTTATACACATTAATGTAAAACCTATGATTGCATTCAGAATGACTTCCCTTTTGCCCAAAATTGTGTGAGATACACTCATACGCAATTACATGAAACCCCATGATTGCGTTCAGATTGCCATTGCATTATACCCTCCAATTCCATCGTATGATAAACTCCATAATAATTATGGTTTCCAACCGCAATAGGAATTTTGAGAAATTGGTGAGTTCACTTGGGGAAAATTTTGCCTTGTGAATGATGACCCTTATGAAGAAATGTTTTTCTTCTTCATCTATTTGTCTCAACTACATGGGCCATTGTTTACAAATCTGCACAGAAAATACTGTGTTCTGTAGGAAACAGTGTCTTCCTACTTTTTAAAAAAACATAAGTCTGGAAAACTTGGAACAAACATTGCCTCCTTATTCTTAGCATCTAGAAATGAATCTTCACATTTTAGACAGAAGCTGTGATATAAATAAGAAGAGTGTCTAGAGGCACAATTTTTCCTCTGATAAGACTCATCACCATCTTTTCAACAGTTTCAGATATCTCATCTGAACAGTTAAAAGTGAATCCTTTGCATTATCCCATGTCAGCAGACTCATTTTGTCACAGCTAATAAATATCTGCTTGATTCTTTCTATTACCTGTAGAGGACTTTGAACAAGGGCAAATCTTTTATGACAGTTACTTGTTCATAGCTCTTTCCTCTTGAGAAAGATATTTCAAAAGTTTCCAAGAAATAGCCTCTAGATTTAGGCCAATGCAATGGCCAGGGTTTGCAATCAAATTACACATTATATGTAAAAGAATATATTGTAGCACCTAACACAGGTTCTAGTTAAAACAGCTACTTTGTTGCCTCCCTAAATAATCTCTTTGTGTTCTTCAGCATTCTTTGCTGGGAATATTTTAGTTCTCATAAGCATAAGATTACTTTCTTTATAAAGTATTAGTTGTCCAACCAGGGTAGTCCAAACAAGACCCCATGAATTTGAGGTGAGGCACCCTGCTCCCCACTTAAATGATGGGGCACAACTGCTATAAGGTGTTTTATGCATTAGAAAACTGACTGGTGCAATGCATGATCCTGAGTATGTTTCTGCACAGATACCTTTAAAATCCATTACAATATTTTTATGAGCAAGAGCTCCATTTAAAAAGGGGGAAAGGCAACAACATGCTGCAAACAGAAGATACTAATTTAAATGCAGATTGTATGAACTTTCCCCTATACAGAAGACATTACTTTAGTGATCAAACTGCATTAAGATTCTTGCAGATGAGGCTTTTATCATGTTCTGCCTCATCAGAGGAATTTTATTGAGGTCCAAATGTTGATATCTTCCAGCTGTGTTCTTTTCATATCTTTCTATTACTACATACTATTACTACTACTATCTGTTACTACACTTATTTCTTACTGAACAAAAATCTAAAGATGAAATGATAAGACATCTTTTTATTATTATTTTTATTATTAACCTTTATTTATATAGTGTTGTAAATTTGTAAGATTGGTAGTTGTATCTCTAATTGAGAAGTATAGCACAGCCTTGTAGAACAGTATAGATCTAGCATACATATTCTTAAATTGTATTGCGAATCTTAACTAGAATAGGCTCATTAAACCATTAATGTTCACCTAAGTGTTGATTCACCATTTAATAATTGATGCAGTGGGTTTACCCAAGTTGGGACAAAAAGAAAACAACATTTTCTGTGCAGAAAATAATATTCATCTGTTTATTTTCTATAATACAATATTATTTTCTGTACATAAAATGTTGTTTGCTGCCTAGAAAATGCTATATTTGGAGACGTGTGTAAAATTTGCTTGTTTTTTGCAACACCAAATAGCATTTTCTCTTGTAGATTTTCTATAATTAAATATTATTTTCTGTGCAGGAGATCCTGTTTCTTGCATAGATAGTGTTGTTTCCTACACACACAAAAATCACATGCTAATTCAATGTAGAATACGTTCTGAACTGTGAAGATTCTTGCCAGTCAAGGATTCTCTTCATCAGAGTTTCCCAATGCAACAAACAAACAAAAACAATTTTTTCAACCATTTTTAAAAACTATTTTTCACTCTTCTTTCCTTCCTTATTTAAATGTTTTACAACAGTAACCACTGGTGGGGCAGGAGGTACTTCATGTCATAAAAAAGGAATTGGATAAAGAACCGCCAAAGACTTGGAAGATATCACCTGTGTCTGCAAGTTTGTTTGAATGTGGAATGTGGTCAGTGCACTGGCCATATTTTAATGTTTTTTTTAAAAAAATAAAATACAAACAAACCAGAGTTTATTAAAAACTGTACAACATAACATACCTCAAAGATTCTAAAACAGAAACCAACCATGAGATTAAATCTATAGAACTTAGATTCCTGTAAATGTCCAATTGCTTTATGACCAGAGCTTCTTGATTTTTTTCCACTTCCTCTCAAACTGTTGTTCAGATTTTCTGTTTAACATCATTGTCAATTTATCCATTATCATTAGTTCATTTACCTTTATGTCCATTCTTCCATTAGCTGCCCACCTTTCTTTTTCCAGTGTCTTGCATATATTAGACAGGCTGCAGTGATCATGTAAAGAATAACTTCTATCTCTTCCTTACATAGTTTCCCTTATAGGTCTTCGGTAATATTCAACAAAAACAACTTAGGGTTCCACTCAAAGATAACTAATAATAACTGTTGAATTTTAGTATGGATTGCCTTCCAGAATTCTGACTGGTGCTTCTGTACTCTGCTACATTAAGCTGCTTCTGAGAGGGTTTACCTCAGATAGCTCTGTATGTTGGTATCTCAAACGGGCCAAAGAGTTTTGTTTTTATGTTTTTTGTTGCTGCAAATCCAGATGGAGAGGAGTGAGCCAACTTAATCTTGGATCCATCCTTCCTGAGTACATAAAAATCTACATTCCTCACCTTTCTGCCATCAGAAAATTGTGAGGGGAGAGATTAACAGCATGGTGTGGTCAGATTGGGGGGGGGGGGGATCTTTGGATCCATATGAACCTTAGTCACCCTAACCCTTTATCATGTTCTCAACAACCTAGTGTTCCTTTCCTCAGAAAGCCCTGTGAAATTCATGGGATTCCCATAAATTAGCAGATTAATTGAAGGCTCACACACATACACCAGTTGTCCTCTAAATTTATTCCTTCCCTATTAATTCCATTGGGAGAGAATTATTTTTAAGGAAGACCTTTTCTCCAACCAGTCTGCCTTATTGACAATTCAAATCAATGAAACCCTTCAGTTGCTATCAAACAAAATATAACCAGTTTTATAACAAACTCTAAAGATTCATCTGAATAGTTGCAGTGTCGGAGTATGGAAAAACAAAAACATTGTTTTAAAAGCCTGAAAGAAATACAATAATAGCAATTCATGATGGGTGGGTTGGAAACCATGTTTCACTAACATACTTTTTATATTTAGAAAAAGAAAAAAAGTGGGGGGGGGGACAGTACAGTAGTAATAAAATTGATAGACAGGACAAAGAGACAGAGGTAAGAAGCAAACCAGCTATCCATCTTTTGCAAATCAGGATGGAGTTCTGGCAAGATAGTGCATCAGTTTTTAGGATACCATTGTGTCCATTTGTAGCACAAGTTAGTATCTTCTTTTTAAAAAAGGTGTAGAAGGGATTGTTTTTTTAAAAAGTATATAAGGAAAAGAAATCATCATTTATAGATAACAAATCCAAGTAAATACTAACAAAAATCCATCAGTGATACCTTTATTAGCCAACTGAAATGCATACTCAAAGAAAACAGATGACATGGAGTTTTGTAATTTCCTAAGTTGCCAAAAGGTTTCCCAAAGAAAGTGCAAATGGAAACAACTTGGCAAATATAAAATCAGCAGGTATAAAATTAAACCTGAAATACAGCCGTAGTTTGGGAACAGATAGAAAACCATTTTTCACAGTAAAAACCTCAAGGACATCTTTGTACCTTCTCTGGTATGTTTGTTGGTTGTTGTGTTATTTCAAATCATTTCAGACTTATGGCAACCCTACAGGAAACCTATCATGAGGTTTTCTTGGCAAGATTTATTCAAAGGAGATTTTTCATTGCCTTCCCCTGAGGCAGAGAACATGTGAATTGTCCGTGGCCACCCAGTGAGTTTCATGGCCAAGTGGAAATTCGAATCCTGGTTTCCACCGTCACAGTCCAACACTAAAACCACTATGCCACACTAGTATGTTTAGCATCCTTTAATAGCACTGTTGTACTGTTGTTGTGTTTTCAATAAATAAATGGTTGTGGATGTGGGATGACTGAAGTTTTTTCCCAAGTCATTTTTGAATTTTAAAAAAGTCTAAAATTGACAAAATTAATAGTATTGTGAATTTTAAAAAATGAATGTAGAAGAAATAGAAACTGTTAGAATTATTCATCCAGGCCAAGTGCTTTTGGCTTTACCTATTAAAAATCTTAGACTGAATACTTATCTTTTCATCTACACTGGGGCTGAACATTCACAGTGTTGGCAAGACCACTCTGCATTTTTCCACTGCTACTCCAGAAGCTGATTTGAGTTGACGCAGGAGCTTTGCTTTGGTAAACCTGAATCTGGCACTGGCTGAGCTCCTTTCCACTTTCACTGGCTGCAAGATAGAATCAGAGTTGGAAGAGACCACAAGGGCCATCCAGTCCCTGTTTGCTCTGGATCTTCCTGGAGATCTTCAACCCTCCATTTTGAAGCCAAGTGGCTGACCACACATGCATTTCACTGTGTTGCCTGCCATGTCTGCTGCTGCCACGAGTCACTCACTCTCAGGTCAAAACAATGTGCCTAGCCATGCCTCATTCTGACCTCAGAGCAATGTGACCGACTGTGGCAGTGAACATGCTGGATGGCTCAGTGAGACACATGCAGTCAGCCATCTGGCTTCAGAATGGAGGGCTTTGTAACACAGGCAGTTTGAATGAGCTCTAGGACCAGGATACCCCAGGCTGCCCTACTCCAGGGCAGACAGAGCCCAACAACACAGCTCTGCATAGAAAGTTCCAGCTCAAATTCATGGAAGATCTTGTAAGATGTCCTCTCTCTGTTTACATAAGATGGGAGTCAGACCAATGTCTTTCTCCTGAAAAACAGCTCTGTTTAACTAAGGAAAAATCTAGAGCAAGAATATAAGCAATACTTCAAGTGGGACACAGCACTATTTACAGTTTACTAGCAATACCCAGCGGCTAGCAACACTGTATCTCCCCCCTCCCAGCCACTTTTAACAACCTGGTCATTAGATTGTCTCCTGTTGAGAGGCTCTGTAACATATGCCTTTCAAACATGGAAGACAGAGGAAAAAAGTGTACAGACTACAAAATGGAGATTGGACAAAACTCAGATGAGCTGCAGACAAACTGATGCACAAAAACAGATGGTGTGGTTAAGACAAACAAACAGGAAATGACATGAGTACCTGCAATACCTTGATTTTTAGATGCCAATTAGCAACTATCAAGTATTACCATGCTAAGATTGCTACCTCTAATAAAAACCTTGATTAATCACAGTACAATATTGTATAAAGTGCCTCCATAAGCAGAGCAGCCTCTCCAGACGTTTGCCCTTCAGTTCACAGAGGGGTATAAATGATGAAAAATGTAAATGGCTGCAGAAGAATTATGTTTTGAGGCTGGGTTTCTAACACACCCACGTTATTTTATTTTCCCTGTTGTGATGAAAGTGCATTCCCAAGTAGGAACGGTTTATTGAGTTGTTTTGAAAGAGTGAAGGAGAGGACAGGGTAGATTCCAACTTGCAGTACTGAAATCAAAGTCTGCTCACCACACTAATTGCACAATCCTTCAAAGTCATTGTTCAGCAAAGAGGGCTTAAGTGAGACTTCAGGAGACTTCAGTAGAGCATCTTTTGTACAGGACTGTGCTTTTTCCCCCTTGAAGCAGAGTCTCAAGCACATTGCAAGGACCAATTTAAAGGCTACTTCAGAAAATGGCATTTCACAGTTTTTCATAGATAGAACAGGAGATGGTACAGAAGCAAGCTGTAGACACCATTAAAAAAATATTCCACATTCTTTCATCAGTACCTCAAAGTAATAAGAAAGGCATTTTAAGTAATATAATAAAATATAATATAATCTATTTGTGCTCTGTGAATGCATTGCAAACACTGAATACTTTGTCAAAGGTATTTTTAATGAAATGACAGGGCTCACTTGAATGACGCTGCACAGGTTCTATTTGACTTGATTTATTTTGTAACCAGAATTAATATGTTGAGCAATGTGACAGACCTCATGAAATGACTTTAATAATACACTTTTAAAAAGTAGCCATTATTACAGAACTATGGGAGCATTTTAAATCAGATAATCAAACTGTTTCATTTCATTATACAAATATATTTTTAAGGTCATCAAGGTAACCTTAAGAAAGGACAAAATGCCAAAAACATGAGGGCTCTCTTGAACCACACAGATGTGCCTTTTTCAAGAACATGGTCCAAATTATCATCTCACTTCTCTTTCTTAGACACACACACCATACTCACCAACATTTGACATAGAAACGTGGAAATGGGTATTCAAGTAACATCATAGTGAGGTCAATGTGGCAAAAGTTATTAATGAGGAACAACAGATAAACTAGGAGATGCTGCAGAAGTTTTTTTGTTTTTGTTTTTGTTTTTTTGTTTTTTGTTTTTGTTTTGGTTTTTTGCTTGAGCCTACTGGAAAGGGCAAGATTTTGCCCCCTTCTCTCCTACCCCTCACTGAGTTAAATGAGTACCTTTTTCCACTTTGAATTCAGTTTGCAGCAACTGAAGTAATCTGAGAACAAAGTGAGAAAGTGGGTGGAGGAGAGAGATAATAGGACATTTTTAAAGCATCTGAGAAAGTAGGATAATTGGGACTATCTTTACCAAATAGGGACAGCTGGAAGAAAGGGAGAAAGATCACTGCATGGAGGCTTGTGCTGGCCTCAAGACATTATGCATATAGCATCCCTGCTCCTCTCTATTCAAGGTGCATAGTGCAAACGGTTGGAAAAATCCCTTTTTAAACCACAACTCCCAGGATCCCCCAGTCAGCATAGGGTAGCACCTGAGTTACCTTGTTAGCCTTGGCCAAAAATACAACAGCAATTAATTAAATGGGTAGTCATGTCCTGCCCTTTCAAGAAAACAAAAAACAACTGTCTGAGTCAGTAATTTCTGTCTAATGTTGCTAGTCCTGAAACCTGGTTCTTGGGGCTGGAATTCTCCATCTAAGTAGGCTAGCTGCTTCCCTTTCTGTCAGCAAGGTGATGATCAGATAGAAAAGTTTTGTATAATTGGCTCTGTCTATTACATTGCATAGACTGTGGTTCCAGATGACACAAAGGAATGCAAATACACACATGGATTTTTGTGAAAGGTGTTTGGTCTCGATTAAACTGTTGTAAAGAAGCCCTTGATAATAAAGGATATCATAGACCAGACAAGTCATTCTCATAATGTTCTATCTTCTTAACATTTTTAGAACCAGAAATATTCCTAGTTCTATTAGGCCCACATTCTGTCCCTGTCTCTTTAAAAGTAGTAAAGAAAGCAATTAAGTCTTGTGGTTTTAACTATTAACTATTAGCTGTTGGATTTTAGCTTCTTAGATCCAAGTCTAACAAAGAAGAGCCCACTATTCTCCTTTCCTCTGCATTTCTGAAGGTTAGATCATTAGAAATCAAAACTGATTTGGCCCCTGTAGAATCAGAATTAGACTAGGGCCATGCCTACAGAGGCCAGAAAAAAATGGTTTCTCTTCATCCTCATGGCACCCTTTCTTCATGACACAGGGTCAAATCTCCAATTCAAATGTGCACTGCCTTCTCAGTCTATGGCCAGTTCTACCTTGAATCAATCCTATCCCTTCCTTAGACTAGTTCTATATTTTGCAGGAAAACTCAAAGCACTCTGTTGCAACATTGGGCAGCTGTTTACACATGTGTCCTGCTGTGTTACCTGGCACTGCTGCTGCTGGGACAAGTTGCTGCCTCTAAGGTCACAATGAGGTGCCAGCCATATGATCAACACTGGGTGCCTTGTTTCTGACCTCAAAGGGAATTACTCATGCCAGTGGAGCTGGGCAACACAACAGGAGTGCTTGGGTAGACAGCTCCCAGTATCGCTATGAAGTGCACGACAGGTAACAGGAGAAATCAGGGGCAGCTCTAAAAACAGAATACTCTGGATGATGTAGATGAGCCCTCAGCCATCTCAATCTCATACTGTGGAAATGGAGTTCTTTTGAGTGTCCAGGATTGTGCCTTGAAGTGTGAAGAGAGATAATTGGCCAGAAATGTGTTCATTCATAGGTGGTACTGGGAGATGACAAGCCAGTGTGATCTAGTGGTTTGAGCATTGCACTAGGATTCTAGAGACCAGAGTTCTATCCTGGCTCGGCCATGGAAACCAACTGGGTGATGTTGGGCAAGCCACACTCTCTCTGCAGTGGCAACTCCCCTTCTGAAGAAACATACCAAGTGAACCCCATGATAGGATCACTTTAGGGTAACCATAAGTTGGAAACAACTTGAAGGCACACAACAAAAAAGTGGGTGACGGAAGAAAAGTTTGAGTGCATCAGCTGTGAAGGAAGCAAGGCCCTGGAGAAACAGGCAGCTCAGAGCTGGCATATTTTGTTTACCTCCCTTCACTACTGTGTGACCCTGTGACAAGGAGACCAACGGACTTCTGGTCATTACTGGCATCAGGAGGAAGTTAGCATTTAAGAAATTCCAATTCAGTTCAATGAATTCTGAAACATTTTACGTTGCTTCTGTTATGGCATATATACACTGAACCTGGCTAGCTTTAACATTATACAATTTTCCGCTTGACCAGTTTCACTGTAATTTTGCTCAAGGTCAGCCATTTTATGACCAAATGCTCCGGCAGCATTTCAGACAATCCCAGACAGGAAGCCCTGGCACTTTTGGCAGGCAGCTGAAATGGATGCAATGAAGTTAAATAAAATAATTAAGCCATAACTAATTTTATCTAATGAAATCAGGAGACATATAACATTAGAATAAAGTATGTTCGTATTTTAATAAGCTTTGGATTTTTATATGCCAGAGAGACTTTGGCTTAGGAGGAATTGCAAAAAGGATGCAGAAGTAGGGTTTTGTTTATGAGTATGGAAGAATAGAAACAAACAAAAAAAAAAGATAAAAATCGGCAACTTATAAAGTTAACAAGTTTAGTCTCTGTACTGCACTGTTTTTATCAGTTCCTCACATATTTATAAAGGCTTGGAGGAAGAGGCCAAACTGTTTCATTGTCTGATGTCTGGAGAGAAATGTCTTGAGGAAAAATGGTGAAAATAAAACACATTTTCTCCAGAGTGCAGACAGAAGTATCACTGTACAATTTACTCCATAGATTGGTATCATTTTAGCAAAACAGAAATTTTAGGAGTGTAATATGTTTAGTGTTTATTTCTAGCCATGTCTTTTAAAGAACTATATATCAAATAACTTAATGGCTAAGTCATCTGAGCAATTGAACAAGCATTGAGGAAAACCTTTGAGTACTGGCTTGAAATCATCTATGATAGTGAATGTTCTGACGAGTCTCTTTTATCTACTGAAAGCATTGAAGGTGTTTATGCTTACTGTGTGATAGGAGACTTTTGCTCTGAGCAAAGTTACAACAGTTCTTCCTAGGAGAATGTTTTCACACATATAATGATGCATTGTTCTGTAGAAGTGCAAGTATTATGGCTCATGGGTGATAACTTCTCCTCCACTTATAAAAAAAATAAATTAAAAAAATTTAAAAGCAGGGAAATCTCATTTTGAATAAGATTTGACAGCACACAGAAGAAGTCTCCCACAATGCTAAGCAGCAGAGGCGGCAGCATATTTGCAGCCAAAAGACTATTAAAACATCATATTAAAATGTATGTTTTACTTTTTTAAAATAACATATAATACATATTAATTTATTGTTATTGTTGTATGCCTTGAAGTCATTTCTGACTTATGGCAACCCTAAGGCAAACTATCATGGGGTTTTCTTTCCAAATTTCTTCAGAGAGGGGTTACCTCTGCCATTGCCATACTCTGAGGCTGAGAAAGTGTGACACCCAGGGAGTTTACATAGCTGAGCTGGCATTCAAACCCTGGTCTCCAGAATCATAGTCCCAAACAACTACACCATGCTGGCTATATTAACATACAATAATATATGAATGTTAATATTTCCTTCCAGATGTTCAAGTTGACAGTGTCTCCCATTGTCTGGAAACTTTAGTTTGAGTATCTTTCCTATGGGAATTATGGGATGTACACTCCAGACCAACTATCCTTGGTAGGAAAAGACACTGAAACCATCATTCCATCCAGAAGACAGCTGGCTGGGCATCTTCCATCTTCTTTAAACTCCTCCTTGGCCTGCTGGTTAGTTTCATTGGCTTCAGAAGTCTCTAGATCAGCGATGGGCAACTTTTTGAGCTTGGTGTGTCAAACTTTGCCAAAAAACTGAGCATAACTCGGGCGGTGTGTCACTTTGAAGAAAAAACTTTATTTCATGATATTTATAGTTGTTATTTTTATTTTTATTATTTTATTTATAAAGTGCTGTAAATTTGCACAATGCTGTACATAGAATCTTATAGTTAGATGGATCCCTGCCCTCAGTTTTACAATCTAGAAGAGACAACAGAAAAGGAGAGGGGAAAGGTGGTGGGAAGGGGATGAGGACCAGTGGTTCTTCTCTCCCTCTGGGGCCTGGCCCAAGACAGCTGGACTGGAGGGAGGGCATGGGTTCTTAATACATAATTAAAAGGAGGCATCCTGGGGCAGATGGCACAATCCTGGGAAAGCTTCCCTAAACAATATAGTCTTTAACTTACTTTTGAACCTAGTTAGAGAAGTGATGAGGTGTATATGTGGGGGAAGAAGGTTCCAGGAGTGAGGGGCAGCAAGTGAGAAGGAACGAATCTGGGACAGAGCAGTGGACATCCTCAACTGGGATAGGAGACCTTGACTAGCTGAAATCACTTATTTTTATAGTTTATACATTTATAGTTTAAATCACCTATATCAGTAATGATGGTTTAGAAATCCATGACACCCCAGAACAGTAGATAATGGTTGCTGTGGTTAACTGTTATTTGGTTACTGGTAATGGCAGGGCCCCCAGAGATGTGTCCCCCGCTGTTTTCTGCTACTCCCTGCTTTGCCGGCGGAAGTGAAGGCCAAGATCCTGGCTTAACCGGAAGTCCCAGAACTAGATGTTTTGTGATGGACTTCTGTTGTTTTGGCCTACAGACCTCCACCACAGAGTGTCTAATAGGGGAGGATGAAACATTTGCAACTTGTTTCATCCTGAGGAGCAGCAAATGTTTCATTCTCCCCTATTAGTCACTCTGTGCTGGAGGTCTGGAGGTCAAAACAACAGAAGTCTGTCACAGAGCATTTAGTTCTGTGACTTTCGGTTAAGCCGGGATCTTTGCCCTCACTTCTGCTGGCCAAACAGGGAGCAGTGGAATGCAGCATGGCCAAGTGCAGTAGCCGAGGATGAAATATTTGTGACTAGAGTCTTATTCATCCTTGGCTACTGTGCTTGGCCGTGCAGAAGCCAAGGATGAAACATCCTTCTTGGCATGTGGCCGCTTCAGCAGCTGCATGTCATCAAAAATGGCTACGCGTGTCAGTCCTGACACGCATGTCATAGGTTCACCATCAGGGCTCTAGATGAAAGCCATCTACCCATCAAGAATTTGCATATTTGTAAAGTTTACAAGATGTTTCAGAGGAATAAAATCCAAATATCACAATGACCTCATTTTAAAGCATAGGTGACTAAAATGAATACAGTTTAAAAACACATAGACAAAAAGGTTTTCATCAGTGAAGAAAATGCCTATATTAGGCAAAACGCGCAAGTGCACATATCAGGAAATGTCTCTGTTTTTAAAAAAATATATAAAAATGATACAACTCAACATGTTTCAACAAGCAGAGGATAGAAAGAAAATGCAAGTGGGATCCAGAAAAAAAGAAAAGAAAATCAAGCTAGAGTTTTTAATTTTTCCTGCTTGCTAATCATCCTACTTTCCTGTCCTGTAGCAATACTTTTGGCAGGTATGTAGGGAAACAGGGGTGGGCACTCAGAATAAGAGAGATGGCAGGGGACCTGCTTGAAGTGAGCTGTGCTGTCCTCATTTTTGCTTACTGTAATTCAGTCAGGGGAAGTTCTCATAGGAATTTATCACTCTGGGAAAAAAGACGATAGCATAGTGGGATGCTCCCATCAATATTGTGCAATTTGGCAATTATCAGACAACATCACGCAACATCACAAATATCCAGCAATTGTCCTGTGAATAAAGAGGAATTATAGTGTTGCTTTTTATTCACGGGAAAATCCCATGAATAAAAAACGGTGCTATAATGCCTCTTTATGCACAGGATAATTGTGGGATATTTGTAACGTCATGTGATGTAGTGTGATTATCTTTGTTATATTGCGTGGTTATTGATGGGAGCATCCTGCTATGTTCCTGTCCTTTTTCCCAGTGGAACTCCCTGTTGAATGTTCCTGCATCTATTTCTCACCCCATCCCTAGTGTACTCTGCCCCTGGAAGGTGTCCCTTCCTTTATTGGTAACATAAATGATCTGATTACCCGTCAGCCTAAGGAAAGTAAAAAATATAGAACAACAACATCTGGAGTATATTCTAATGTAAAAAATAAGGCCTGCTTACATAAGACCAAAATTGTACCTAGAGGTAAGCACAGATGTTCCCCACACTTGCCTCTGGCACTTTTTACCATTCAGAGCAAAAGATTTGCTTTAAATGTCAATGTCACCTTTATTTCTCTTTGTGTCATTCCAACTGTGTCCTCACATCAGGATATTTCAAGGCTGCCTGAAAATAGATGCAAATGCAAATGCATTCATCCAGCTTTATTATTAATCAGCATCACACTGAAAGAAGGGGGAAATGATATTTGCTCAGCAAGTCTGCTAATTTCTTGGCAAATCACATACCTGATGGTGGCAAGGTCCTTATTTTACATCAGGTGAAAGGCTTGATTCAAAAAGGGACAAGAAATCTTATTTTATAGTTATTTAGAGTTTATGAAGGCTCCTAAAAACACTGTACACCACTCACAATCTCTTATTTTACTTATAATTGCATAACTGGGTTAAAAGCAAGCACACATATTGGGTTGTAGATGGACACAGGGTAGCAAATGCTTCCAGACAATGCAATACCCAGCTTCCCTGAAAGTCATTTACTCCATGGTTAAGCAGTGCTTATATGACCTTGAAAATAACCTTCAAAGTATTTTTTAAAGGCAGCATAAACCCACATCTTCACTGCCAGCCGATAAGATCATGTCATCTATGGGCTTATTGTTCTGTCTCCCCAGCATGCATACACAATGTTCCACTTACTTAATTTGGGAGCTATTTAGTGTAGTGACTCATAATATATCCCAAGGAAAGTAAAAACAAAATAAAAGTCAATACACAATTCTTTAGGATTACTTGAGGCATTCTTTTCTTTACTTATTATTTAATAAAATCTTTATATCCCATCCTACATCCAAGTATTTCAACGTGGCATACAATAAAATCAATTTTAAGGCACCTTATACAATATTGTACTGTGATTAATAAAAAAAAAACTTAAAACAGTGAGGGATATTAAACAATTGGATAAGTTAAAATAAAACAGTTTAAACAGTTTAAGATCATTTAAATTTAAGCACATGTACAAATTTGGATTAAATCAACTGGCTCAAAGGTTCTAACAAAAACCCATGTTTTTGCATGGCACCAAAATGACACCAGCATTGGCACTAATATAGACTTTAAGAAGAGAGTGTTCCACCACTAGGCAAGCAGTTGTGTTCCTGAGATTGGTATCACCCAGTGCAAGGGGGGGCACTAATTGCCTTGCCCTCCCCCCCAGCCACCTGCTCACCCAGGCCACTACAACCCTAACCGCAGAAAGGCTTTCAGGGTCCAGCATGGCTGTAGCCACACCACACCCTGAACGAACCCCAACACTCCAAAAGCATCAGGCTCCAGCATGGTTGCAGCTGAATTTGACCCTATGGCACTCCACCAGTATCCACCACTACTGAAGTGGGTTGTTGCTGGGTTGTTGCTGCTGCTGCTGCCTCCAGAAGGCCTGTTTAGGATCCTGCGTGGCTTCTGGGTGAGCAGGAAAGCACCTTTTCTTGCTAGCCAGTAGCTGTGCCAATCCTTCCAGGTATGCCATCCCACTGGGGGATACCCCCCTCTGGGGTGTCATCCAGTGTGGTTGACAAATCCCTCACCCCACTACTGATACCAGTACAGAAGACCCTTTAGTCCTCCAGATGATTTGGACTTCCGCTCCCATCATTACTGACTGTTGGCCAAGTTGGCTGAAGTCCAAAACAAATGGAGGACTAAAACTTGGGAACCACTGCTCTGGTTAGCAGATCAGAGAGGAATCCACTTCAGTAGTCCTTAGTCCTCAAACTGGAATATATTAGGACAGGTACAGCTTCAAATATTGTGATCCCAAGCCATTTAAGGCTTTAAATGTTATCATTAGCATCTTGATTTTGGAAGAGAAACATACTGGCAGCTGGTAGAATCCCTTTAAAACCAATATTATATTTGTGCATGATGTTCCCAGCATCATTCTTCACTAACTGCAGCTTCTGTGTTGTCTTTAGGAGCAGCTCCATGTAGTAGTGTAATCAGGGGCTAACAACACATAGCCTAGTGTGTTCGTTGCCAGATCTCAAGGTTTGACCTGGTGTCTCCAGTTTTTGTGGGTCGTCTCAATACAGGAGGAGAGAGTGCACATCCTCATTTTTGTGGACTCATATCTAGGTAAAAGAAGGTCCGTGTGCAAAGCAATTCAGCAGCTTGCTGCAATTTGCCAGACTTAATTGATTTGTTGCTGCAACTTGCAAAGGCTCTCCAGGTCTGTGGTCTGTGTATTTGCTGCGCAGGTCAGCCTCCCCCCCCCCCCAATAAACACAGAAAACTGGTTGGAGGAAAAAAGACCACAACTTTATTAACTGTTCCACACATGCAGAACAACAAAAAACATAGGGTTGGCCCAAAGCATAAGGTCTGGATCTGGACATCAGCAACACCCTGGTTGGTTGATGTACGCTTGGTAGCAGGGGCAAACTTCGGGAAGAGATAGGTGCCAAGCTCTGCCCTGTTGCGCAGTTAGGCAACTGCACTGCTTCACATAGAATTGCAAGACATCCTAGTCACTGGGTATTAGTCGGCTGTGGCCCTCGCAATGGCCACAGCGAATCGCTCCTTACCCGGGTCACGAGGACTCCCGATCCAGTGCCAGCGGGCCCTGGAAACCCCTACCCCAGATCCAGGCCTATGCTGCCACCCATAATGGAAGTTGTAACAATCAACTCCCAAGACAGGAGGGAGGATGGGAGAGCAGAACTGGCAATGGCACCGACGTGTGCCTTACACGGCCTTAAATAGGCCCAACAGCCAATGAGGGCTCAGGAAGGATCGAGGCACTGCCCTCTCCGAGCCCTCCACCAATAGGAGGGCACGCCATACCCTGCTGTGGCCAATCAGGCGGGTACCTTTCCCTCTACTCCCGGTGGCCAATCAGCATCGAGCCCACACTTGCGCCAGCCACCGGGGTGCCCAATCCTGGCACGCGGGAAGGAGAGAGGCCTACCTGTGTGCAGCAACAGCACCGGCCCATTAATTTGGGCAGCGCCATTTACTTAGTCAGCTTCCTCATCCTCTCTTAATCATTGTGGTGTCAGTACTCACTAGTACTGGCTAGAAGTAGGAAGGATAGATTAAATGTACCTTAATCTTTCTCCCTAAGTAAGTGAGAAAGAGTAAAATCCTTTCATTTCACCTTGATCTGGGAAGAGCTCCTTTAGCTAAGGTTTCTATCTTAATTTCCAAACAAGAAAATATGTTCTCAGTGTGGGCATTTCAGTGTGTTTGAATGACGAACTGAGAACAATGGTGGCTGATACTTAATGCATAACACTTAATGACATCACCAGAGGCTATCCTTAGGTCTCTGATTTCAGGTTGCAGACCTCAGAACCTCAGACAATTTTGAAATTGCAACCATACTTACTAAAGCTAAGTTATCTCCATCCAAAAAAAGTCATCATGTACCAGTTGAGGTTGACCACAAGTATTCCAAGCTACAGAGTCCATCTAGGTCTCCAGTGACAGAGATTAATGAAGAAATATTCCCAAAATACACACCTGGGGCAGATCTCTTATCCAGTTCCTAGATAAGTCCACAGAAGTTGCATCTTATATGGATTCATAGAATCATAGAGCTGGAAGAGACCACAGGGGCCAACACAGATTCAACATCAATGTATCACCTCTCATCCATTCAACCATCTAGCTACTGCTCCAGCACATGTTGGTTCAAACAAAATTAAGAATGAGAACTGAGTATCATCACATACAGATGACAACCAACTCCAAAATTCATAATGATCTTGCCAAGCAATTTCATATAGATATTGAACAGCATGGGAGATGACCTGGAAACCCGTGGCACTCCATTGCTTAATGGCTACTGTGGTGGCCATTAATTGGGCTGAGGAATTGTCTAGAGTGTCTCTGAACTGGCCCTCTCGATAAGAACAGCACCACTGTAGCACAGCATGTTCTACTCCCATCTGACAGAACTAGCCCAGTGGGATTCCATGGTCAATGTAAAGAGACAATCTGTTTTCTCCAAGAACATCTGTAGATGCCCAGCCACCAAACTCTAAAGAACCTTCTGCAGGAGGAGGATATTATTATTTAGACAGTTGTTCTCAGATACCTATGATTCAAAGGAGAGGGCATTTTAAAGCTAAGGCCCACAAGGCCTCAACCACAAATCTCTGAAAATCCCACTTCTTTACCCCAGAACCCTAAGTGCTGGCCCTTGGCTTAACATGAAAGGATATTTTTCATAGAAGATTGTTACTGAGAAACAGAGTTAACCCTCAATGTCCCACATGTTAATTACAGAGAAAAGCTCTCCATTAATTTGCACCCCAGCTTATCAGTATGGAGTAAGGAGCTACTTTTCCAAGAGGGAAAGTGAGGAAAAAAGAAAAGACAGAGAGGGAATGTGTTTGGTTTGACTTGGCTTGCTACTTATATATACTTATGATTTCAGCCTCTATCATCTTCAAAAGGATCATGTAAGCATTAAGGCAGCATTCCTGGGTACATTTATCAGAAAATATATTCCACTAAGAGCAGTGACACTTACTCCTGAATCAGTACTTGCAAGACTGCAACCTTAATGATGAGTAAGAATGTTGAAGAAATGGCTTCAGTATTGATAGGAGCCGTGACATTACTGTGCCTGTAAATGAATGAAATATTTTCTTCACTTTGACAAATGCTTCAGTCTGCAAATCGAGGTGAAATCTGCCACTGCTCCTATAAATCATTATGTGCAAAACACTGTTGAGGGAGGGGAAGTCCTCTGAATATCTATCTAGAGACTGATCTGGTTTATTCCTGTGAAATTTCATCAAGTATCATGAACAATATAACTCCTACTGCATGTACAGAGAGGTTTTGTTTTGTTTTGAAGACACCAGAAAAGCCGTGTAGCACAAAGAGAAAGGAGGGGGAAGGTGCAACTGCTGGAAATAGCCTAATTAATACTGTGCTTAAAAATCATTGCATGGAAACAAGTGATATGTTACACATGTATCAGTTCCACCTTGGCAATGTAATAGAGGGAGACCGCCTTAGCCTAAGAAGTCCCTGATGAAGGAGGAATACGTGGGGACCAAAGTGAGAATAAAGGAACTAAAAGGGAGGACTTAAGTTAAGCAACTCTAAAGAGTTCACACTGTAGTTTAGAGGAGTGGACTAAAGTTCTCCAGCTAAGAATTCTTAGGTGTTGTCCACACATATTGAATAAAGCATCCCCCCCCCACACACACACACACATTCCCACAGCAATGGATCCAGACGATGCAAGGTCCAATCCCCAGTTCTGGTGTGAACAGTCCTGATGATGTCCAGCCAGTTCAGCACCATGTTTGCCATATACTCCCCTTAAAACATGTTTTAAACACTCACATTTTGCTTCAGATCTTCCCATAAGATCTGGAGCCTACTGTTACGGAGTTGGGCAATTGCTTACAATGCATCCTGCTGTGCCAGCTGCAGAAGCAACAGAAAGTCACTTGGCCTGAGGTCAGAATGAGGTTCCCAGCCATGTGATTGATACTGGGTGCCTCACAGTGGCAGTGGCTGCAGCAGGTGACACAGTAGGATGCACATGCAAACAGCTGCCCAGTATTGCAACCTTCTTTTGAGGGCAGAAAAATGCTGGATCAGGGCTACAGCGGGCAGTTGCTGTGGCCCTGATCCAGCGAGCAAAGCAGCAGCAGCAAGCCGCTCCTTTGGGGCCATCTGTACAGACCCATAATTCACTTTTTCAAGTACTCTACCCCCTATAACTGCCATCTCACTCTGGAACCTCTGGTTTTAAAACTTACTTACCATGGGAGGGTATTCTTTTTAACCTGATAGATCATTTGTCCTGAGTCCCAGTACCTGTCTGCACAGAGTTTTCTGCAAGAATTAGGTGCAGCAATGAAAGAAGCAGAGATATGAGTGGAGGAGAAGGCACACTTCTGATTTATTGGATTCAGCATAAATGCATTATCCAACAGTACACTGTTGAAAAATAGAAAAGCAAACTGGAGCATTGCAGGATGAATTATGAAAGTTGTTCAATAGAGAAAACATTACTCACAGCTTCCTGAGGATGACAACAGAAAGAAGGCCTTTTGGGGGGAAGTATAGGAAAGAAAGAAAGAAAGAAAGAAAGAAAGAAAGAAAGAAAGAGAAGTGAAGCGTCAGCAGTTGATCTGACTGAAGTAAAAGACATCACAGTTTCTAAACTATTGTAAGTGGAATTTTTTCTGATCACAAAGCCACTTTAGCACTGGCAATCAAGTTAGAGCGTCTGGAAATGAACTGATAAACGTACTGCTTTTTTAAAAAAATAAATTTTACATGCTTCTTCACCTTTGCATTATATCAATATTCTTCAGTGTGCACTGATCATATTTTCCTTAATGTTAATCCTGCACATGTCAATACAAATCAGCAAATTAAACTGTTTGTAATTAACTAGAACATGTATAAGCAGTCAAGTTTGTATTAAAAGGTTTTTATCTTTTCAAGCCACATAAGGTAAGGAGTTTAAAAAAAAACTCTGATGGTTTTTGATAGGACTTGAATACAAAAAAAAAAAAGAAACAAAAAAGAAACAAATTTATTTGGAAGTGCCTATTTTCAGAGATGATTTGAAAGCAAACACAACTATCTTCTCAATTGAGCTCCTGTTGCTCCTTGAGACTGAATAGGCCTTTCAAGTTCCACACACTTGCTGAGAGGCCTTAAAGGGTCAACCCTTTGGCCTGGTCTTGTTTTACTTTTTTTTAATGTTAAGAATTTGTACTAGGTATCCCACTTGGCTTGGGGGACTGAATCTGTGACGTGCAAGGCCTTCAGAGGAGAATATGTTGACTCTGGATCTAGGCTGAATTAATATCATCTCTATCCAAGGATCAGGGGCATGAGATTGAGGTGTGAGATTGGGCTCAGGAATCAACAGTTCAGTGCTTCTTCTATCAGCACCACTGGAAGTTAAGCCTCTATGTCCGGGTCACTGTTGGATTTCAGAGTCCTGACTACGTTCCTCCTTATGAATTAATTATGTATCCAATAGCCCTGCTGAAAATGAGCAGTAAAGGAAGAGTCAAACCAAAACACAAGCCTCATTTTGACATTTAAGATGATGGCTTCACTGCATGATTCCATATTATTATTGTCTTCATTCTTTACAACTTGCAACCTTGATAAATTATATTGCAGTCCTACTCACACTTGCCTGATGTATTGTTGTTGCCGTATTTTTTTATTGTATAAAATATTTTATATATATATATATATAAAAAGATTTAAGATCTTTACTAACGGAAAGAAAAAAATAAAAGGAGGAGACATTTCTTTAAAGATTCATAACCACAGCTTGCAAATACTGGGCAATGGGAGAGTAATTTTTATTGACAATGTTCACCAAAGACATTATTTTCATATAGTAACAACATTAAAAATTATATGTCAATATAGACAGATTGATAAAACTACAATGGCACTAATTCATCAGGCCAATTAAAATCCGATGGCAATATTGCAGTGCTATAGAAGAGAAATCCTGAAATATATACTGAATTAATTTTTTATTGTTCTTTCTCTTAGTAATTGTGCCAATGTGAGAAATATAGTTATTGAATATGTAACATTTGGATTGTGAGTTTTCAACAACATATGAAATAAAACATTGGTTACAGCCCAAGGTGAAGTGATAAAACATAAACTACAAGAATTAATATAAAGAAAATAATATAAGGAAAAGACCAACATAAAAGAAAAGTTAAGGGATGATATGACTTAGTAAGACATGCTGGTGTGTACCCTGAGGCATCACTTTGTCATGTAAAACTTAATTCATAGATCCATGATGTTTTGGGGATTTAGGAACCAGAATTAAACTAGGGTTTACCCATTTCACCTACGCAGACCCAATTGCCACATGAGCTGGCAAAAGAGACAGGATTTTTAACCACTTTTGATGTATGGTCTAAGTCAGAGGTCCTGTTCAACAATGATGGAGTGTAAGGCCAGACTCATATTGATGACATAAATCGTCACATGTAACCTTTGGTTACAGCAGTATATGTATGTTGTTGTATGCCGCAGAAGTAGGCATCCACTACCTGTTTGAGCAATGCCCTCCTCTCTGATACAGCTTCATTTTGACAATACCAAGGCACACACCCACACATAGCCAATTGGCAGCTGAGAGGATGGGGATACCACAGCATTTTCTGGCTGTAGTTGGGCAGCTAGGGGGAAAGGAAACACTGCTGCCCTGCTGAAGCTCCAGCAACAGCTTCTGGGATAGTGACAACTTTCCCAACTGCAGCTTGATAGTGACCAGGTACATACTCATCCTATCCTGTTGGCCACTAACTGGTTGTGAGAGTATGCCCCAGTGTGGTCAAGCTGCATCCACAAAACAGAAAAGCCCGATACAGTGGGTCCTTGGTATCCACTGCCATTTGGTTCCAGGACACACACTCCCACACCCTGTGGATACCAGAATCTGTGGAGATTCAAGCCCCCTTAAATACAATGGTTAGTAAAATTGTATCCCTTATATAAAAAGGCAAAATCAAGGTTTACTTTTTGGAATAACACACACAGAGAGACACACACAAATATTTTCAAGCCTTGATCCTTGAATCCATGGATTAAGAACCCATGGATACAGAGGGCCAAATATATGATATCACTGGTGGAGCTGTATGTTCCATGAATCCCTGAATTCCATATCATTGAGCCATGGCAGTTAAAGCAGTCTCAAACTGCATTAATTTTGCAGTGCAGAATTTGTGCCAGCCTGACTGCAGACTAGGATTGAGTATGCACACATTCAGCAACCCTAGTCTGCTGCCCGGGCACAATCATAGCGTGCACCAGTACAGACAGCACATGCCATGATGATGTCGCTTGTGCGCAGCGCACAAATGGCACTGTGCACAAGGAGTGTCATGAAACCGTGTAGTGGCCCTTATGGTGCTCCTGTAGCTCAAGAAATAGGAGCCGCAAGACACAGCTCCACAGCTGCATCCAGGGGTGGCACAGAGCCGCTACTTTTTGGCTGTCTGTGCAGCCCCTTAGTCTCAGAGAGGGTGGACATCATGAAGATATATTCGTAATTTTAAATCCTGATTTCTTAATATTGCCACTTGTAGAGTCATTTAAATATGATACTAGTTTATTTTGAACATATACACTGTTTTGTGTTTATTATGTTTCTCCAAAACACACTTCAAGCCTGACAAATAGGTGAATTCTGAGGCTGAGGTATGTTTCTGTTTGCAAGATCTTGGAGGTGCAAAAACACTCAAATCCAACAGAATTCTTCCCATCCCATCCCTCCCTCCACTCCATCTGCCTTGGTCCAGGCCCCAGAGGGAGAGAAGAACCACTGGACCTCATCCCCTTTCCCACTACCTTTCCCTTCTCCTTTTGTGTTGTCTCGTTTAGACTGTAAGCCTGAGGGCAGGGAACTGTCTAAATATAAGATTGTATGTACAGCACTGTGCAAATTTACAGCACTATATAAATAAAGGTTAATAATAATAATAATATTGGACCCTCCCATCAGTGGTATTGGATGTATCCCAACACTGCTGTGAGGAGGCTGGGAAACACTCTGAATGTGGTTTAATGGAGGCAAATGGGGTCCATGGGAGAGAGAAGGGAAGAGGGAAATTCTGTTGAATTCAGACTGTGGATAAGTATTCGAAAACTGATGAACATCAAATTAGTTATTAATATTTTGGATCATCTTCCTTTGGTCAAACTGCATTACAAAACTCTGAGAATAAATATTTGTCGATAGGTAATGATAAATAAAGGTAAAGTTATTCCCCACTGACAAGGTTGTCAAATCGTGTCCAACCATAGGGGGTGGTGCTCATCTCTGTGCCAAAGAGCCAGCATTGTCAGAGACTATTATGTGATCATGTGTCCAGCATGATTGCACAGAATGCTGTTTACCTTTCCACTGAAGTGGTACCTATTTGTCTACTTGCATTTGCATGCTTTCGAACTGCTAGGTTGGCAGAAGCTGGGACTAGTGATAGAAGCTCACCCCATCATGCGGCACCCTGGCCTCGAACTGCCAACCTGCCGATCTTGAATCAACAGAGAAGATTTCCATACCTGGCAGAATTGCTGGTAACTCATCCTTCAAATGTTCCTCAAATGTGGAGGAAGTGTGTGTGTGTGAATGCCTGGCATGCTTTTTCAATTGTTGTGGAATTGTTGCTCCCTTTAGCATCCCTGAATTGTCTCAAGGGGATCAGATTTCCTATGAATGCAAAGTTTCTGTTCATAAGAAATCCGCTCTCCCTGAGATGGTTCAGGGATGCTAGAGGGAGCAATGATTCCATGACAATAAAGGAAACATGCCAGGCATTCAGACACACACTCTTACTCCACATTTGGGGGACATTTGAGGGACGATTTACTAGTGATGCTGCAAGGTATGGAAATCTTCAGAGTCAGTATCTTAACCACTTGAGCCACCTCATCTGACCCAATAAATTAACAAAGAACTGATATGCTTTGTATGAGTTTATAAAACCATCCACTCTTGTCCCCTTACTAAATATCTTAGGATAGATAGATAGATAGATAGATAGATAGGTTAGTCTATTGAGGAAACCCATTTTCCACATGGAAAATACATTTTTTCTTCCCAGAATAATTTAGCTGCAGCACTTCAGGACACTGAATACCAGGGGTAAATTGCAGGAAAAAAATCTTGCTGGTCTACTATTCTTCCCAATGGGGTCTCCTGAGAGTTGGAAATCCATTTTTTGACCTGGGAATGAATCATTATTAATATTCTCTCCATCCCTAGTAGTGAATATCATCAGCCACACATTCTTCAAAAGAATATTCACTCTCCTCACAGAGAATTTCCTGCCACATCTCTTTTAGAAAAGAACTTGTCAGAGGATTTCCCTCATTAATATGCCTCAAGAGTCCTATGCAATGTTCTTTACACATGTTGAATAAATGTGAGAAGAAGGAGTACACAAGTTACATCCTTTCAATTGTCATTTTTGTTGCTCTTCCTCCCCCATGGAGGGAAACCTTTGGAACCTGAGAGCCTCTATTACCTATATGATTCAGAGTCCTGGAAATTCACAGTTAATTGCAGAGAGCTGCCACAGATACAAGATACTTTCCATTTTAGACTTTCAGCATTCATATGTAGAAGGGTAACAGAAATTTTGATGGCAGTGCATGGATCCATTTTTGCCTGTTAGTTCAGTCACCTGGCAGCAACAGCAGCATTTTTCATGCAATAATTCCTTATTGCATCCCAAAAGTGACACTATCCCAGCAGGGATAAGTTGCTTTATTTTTTAATGTAATAATCTCCATATAGGTTCAGGTTACGTGATAGACAATATCTCTTAACATAAGTTTGCACAAACCCTGACATCCACAGGAGAGGCCCTTCTTTCAGTTCCTCCACTTTCACAGGTAAGGCTTATGGTAACACAAGTGAGAGCCTTCTCAGCAGCTGCCCTTGTATTTTGGAACTTCCTCCCCTGGGAAGCTAGAATGGCCCACCTCTTGCTATCCTCCTGGTGGCAGTCCAAAACTTTTTCAATTGTAAAAGCTTGTCTGAATAAAAGTTTTGGACTGTAAGTGCTATATTATTTAAATTGTGTTTTATTGTTTTCCAAAAAATATGTTAGTGTATATATTTTTAATATTGTTCTTAGCTTAATTTGGTTTTAATGTGGCTTTTTGTATGTTTTTTATTGTCATCTTTTAAATGTGTAAGTCATCTTTAGTTCCAATATTAGGGGAAATGAGGTATAGAATAAAAGAGGAGGAGGAGGGGGGAGGAGGATAGGGAGGAGAGTGTTGTTGCCATTCTACATAGAAAATGACACAAAGAATACTGAATCTAGGGTGGATAGCTATGCTCAGATGGGGGCAGTAATATCTAATCTAGCTCTAAGCCAGCTGAGAAAATTTGATCCAGTATAATAGACTGTTAAATAAGAATGTAAACTATGTTCTGCATGTAGGTTTCTAAAAAGAGCCTGGATAAATATCCAACCAATACATTTTCAATCTAGTCTACAAAATATTGCTGGAAAATTTAATTTCTAGAAAACAGCTCTAAGAGCTGAAGTCCAAAAACCACTTTGGTGATTCGTGCACCAACTTTCATTTCCCTGCTAGACGCAGGGTATAAACTCACAGGGACATAATGTATTGTACAGCTCCATTCCCAGGCAGTACTCACCCTGTACCCAAACCGAGTTTCATAGACCTTTAAAGAACAGGAAATCCTATTCTTTAAATAGGGAGAAGCCCAGGTCAGGTACGGGATCAGTACTGCCCGGGATGGAGCTGCACGATACAATGCATTCCTGTTAGTTTACATCCTGTGACTAGCGTGGGAATGAAAGCTGGTGGACTAATCTCCTTTGTCTCTACTGCCATATTCTGCTTTTTTGTTAGTGCTTAGCTCTGCTGGTCCATGCAATCTCTATTTTTTGTGTGAATGCTTTCTTCTATTCTATAACATGTACCAAAATGTTTTTCCCTGATCCCCAACAAGGGATCCTTGCTTCCCCTTTCACTCCCCTGTCTGAATTATGCTTACATTACCCTGGAGACATCATTATGAATTCAATTCACTCCATGGTCCTGGGTCACAAGGATGCCCAGAAGGATTATCTGCTGCCTTAAAGTTTCAGAAATCCTTGTTTTCTTTCAGCCCTCTGTTCCACAAATCATTAAAAGAAACAGTTAAAAATTAAAACGCAGGGCTTGGAGCTGAAAACCTAAATCTTTGGAAATGCTGCAAGAATTCTAACTATGTAGCAGATGTATTTTGCATTTGAAAACAGCATTCTGCATTTCTCATGATAGTTGTTTGGGTGTGTGGGGGTGTAAACATGTGGTTGTATGTGTGAGGAACTGAAGCAATCTGGAGCCAAACAATACTGTTGTAATACAGTGAGTGCTGCGCCTGTTAAAATAATAACAGCAATGGATCATGATTCACAATATTGTCAGGCAAGAATTGCAAGTCATCTACATCTAAATTCTAAAGTAATGCCATAGCTGAAAACCTCAGAACCTCTAACAAGCATAACAGAGGATGGAATGTGGTTTGCATGACAAATCCATATCGTAGTGTCTCTTTCTTTGGGATTTCAACAGTACTGTTGCAGCAAAAGGAGAATGCTTTCCTTTCTATAAATCTGCAGTTTCGCACCCAATGTTGCATCATAATTGGAAAATAAATTTGTTAGTCTCATTCTACCTCAGTTCTCCATTTCACAAATTTTCTATGCTATTTCACACACTTCACAATTTTGCTCATGGGGTTGATTTGTTGGTTGCCACTGAGGTCTTTCAGTATCTTACCTCTAACTTTAAACTGTATATGTAAAGCCAAGCTTTTCTTAACCTCATTCTAACATTCAAAATGAATTACATCATACAAATGACAGATTTTTCTCATGCTTTTGAATGTTGCTGAAAATGTAAAGCTTCAAGCACAGGGATGTGACTGTACCCCATAGGGTATTAATGCCCTGAAATGAATTCTTGGATAGGGCCTGGATGAAATAGTCATGATGTTTCATGTTGCGTGTTTAGTGAAAATGCAGCCCTGTGTTGAAATCTTGTCATAGGACCATATCAGACATTGGAAATTGGAAGTATAATCTAATGGCAAACCGAACGCAATCATGGGGTTTCACGTTATTGCGAATTAAAGTATCACACAATTTCGGGCAAAGGGGAAGTCATTCTGAACGCAAGCATGAGTTTTACATTATTGCGAATTAAAGCATCTCATGCAATTTCGGGCAAAGGGGGGTCATTTTTGGGTAATGGGAAGTCATTCTGAACGCATTCCAAACACAATTGGAATTCACGTAAATTCGCTAAACTAGAATCATAGAATCATAGAATCATAGAATCATAGAGTTGGAAGAGAGAATTCACATGAATTTGAATTGGCTCCAATTGGCTCCATTCGCAATAAAGAGAAATTCCTCTCGTCTGATAAGGTCCTTAGTAAGCAGAGATAAACATAAGCTTGAACTTCATCCTTACCTTTGTATACAGTAACTGATCTCAAAGTCATAGGCCTCTTTTCTAACAGGATGGAATCTGACATTCCTGATAGAAAAAGGCTTCTCCTAGGTAGTACAGTATAGTGGTTTGAGTATTGGATTATGACTCTGCAGACCAAGGTTCAAATCCCTGTTCAGCCATGGAAACCCATTGGGTGACTTTAGGCAAGTTGCACTCTCTCATCCTCAGAGGAAGACAAAGGCAAACCTGCTCTGAACCAATATTGCCAAGAAAATCCCATTATAGGTTCAACTGAAGACCCCCATAAGTCATTAATAGTTTGAAAGCATACAAAAACAATAAAATAGCTCTAAAATAGCTTGGGGCATAAAAAACATGATGAAATTGCTTATCAGACCCTCATGGGGCATTTTGGGGCAATAAGAACTGCAAACATTAACCCTGAAGGACAAAAATTGTCCTAGATTACATGTGGCCTGTGAGTCACACTTTCTCCATCCCTGACTGAGTGTTATGAAAGGTGGAGGAGATGACACAATTAATTTACAAGAGGAACTTGTTATTGTCATGTGCCTTCAAATCACCTTCAACTTATGGTGACCCTGTCACTGGGTTTTCTTATCCAGATATATTCAGAGGAGGTCTGCATTGCCTTTCTCTAAGGCAGCGAGAGTGTGATTTATCTCAGATCACCCATAGCTGATTATGAATTCAAATCTTCTTCCAGAATCCTAGTCCAGCACTCAAACCACTACACTATACTTGCTGTTAGGGGACCAGTTCAACCAAAAAACTACAAGTAGAAATCCTGTTGAAAAGCTAGTGAGTCACTTGTTATCTCCATCCCTTTTTAGAAATGATGCTAGATCACCAGTGCCAGTAGGGAATAATGAGCAGCCCTTTTTTCCCATTCTGAAAATTGTATTTGCTTGTTTTCAGGGAAAGGATGGAAGATTCTTCACTGGCTCCTATCTTCGCTACTTATCTTCAGTGATTTCTCTAGTTTAAAAACAAGATAATATACAACCAGAGTTAATATCTTTATGTCATAACAGAAGAATAAAATGATACATTTCTGGGTGGCATGGTTTAGTGGTTTGAGTGTTAGAATAGGACTCCAGGAGATTAGGGTTCCAATCCCTGCTCATCCATGAAAACCTATAGTAGTGATCTTACTCAGATTACACACTTTCAGCTTCAAAAGGTGGCAACAGCAAACCCATTCTGAACAAATCTTATAGCCTTAGGGTTTCCATAAGTCAGATATAATTTGAAGACATGCAACAACACTGGATAATGTTTTGAAGGCTCACTTTGAATATATTGTCATCTTCTCCTGGAAAGTGTTCATGGTCAATGAACCCATCTACCAACACATGTAGATTATTTGAAAACCAGTTGAACAGGAAACACAACCACACATAGACACTGTGTATGAAGAGCTCACAGAGTGAAACAGAAACCTCATGAAGCAGTGCAAAAATATAATAAACCCTTCCCAAATGCATCTGAGGAAGTAGTCTAAAGTCTACAAAAGCTCATGCTACCAACTTCTTTCTTCCAGTTAGTCTCAAACATGCTACAAGATCTCTGTACATACTGATTCAACACACTAATATGGCTATATCTTTGAAACCCTCCCCAGGTTCAGTCTGTGGTCCATTAAAAGTATGGACCAGCCCTTCCATTTTTCTTAAGTTATCTGGCAGTGGTAACCTAGTACTACACTTCAAATGCCATATGATACCAGTCCTGAATAATAGAGAAAATCCCACTGTGACTTACTTTCTCTTCCCCACTTTTTTCCCTTTAATTACATATCAGCAAAGAACGTGGGCATTGGGTTACAAAATGTCAGCCAGGGGTGTGAAAGCAAAATCTTTTTTTTTACCTGCACAAAAGGTGAAAGAAGAGTCACTAGAGGAAAATTTGAGAGGTAGACTAAATTCATAATTAAAAGAGAATTTCATGTCACAGAATACAAAGTGACAGAGTATTTCTGACAGTAACAAGATGTGAAAACCATGAAGTTTGTGCTAATAAGACAGCAGCACCTGGAGTCTTTAAGCAGACTGTATCCCTCCGAAAACTGAAGAAATCAGCATACCCATAACATCAGCAACTAGTGACAACATTCTTGAGGAAAAATGCACTTTGAAATTATTTCTCATTTTCCTGGTACCTTATATCACTTTAATTTTGAAAGACCTTTGGGGAACAAACATGATGTAGTTTGAGCATAGATCACTGTAGTTATTTGCAGACATTTTTGCTTGCTTATAGCTGTGACAGAAGCAGCAAAGTTCAGTGAACATCAGGAAAACATTCAAGTGGGGGGAAACCAGAAAGGTTAGTCATGCAAACAAGAGGGATGTTTGTATGTGTGTGTGTGCTGATCCCCACAGACTATGCAAGTCAGAAGACTATCCTCAGCCTGAAATAACTGTAGCACTGAAAAGGCATGGGGTGGAGTCTAGTTACCCTGTACTCATCTAATGATACTGACAAATGCTCTATTCAGGTGTATGAAAAAAGATCAAGGAAAAAAACAAATGAGCACAATCTCCTGATGGCCATCGTATCTGAAAAGAATTCTGATCTTTGTCCAAAGTGTTGACTCTAGGACAAGAAAGAACAATGTGAATAATCAAGAGAAAATAATCAACCCACCCAGCCAATTCCATTAAATAGATATCAGTGATTTCTCCTGACTCTTTGCAGAAAATCCTGACTCTACAGCAAGAAAGAACAATGTGAATAATCAAGAAATAATTTGAAAATTTGGTGCCATCTGCAAATTTCATAAGCATGTCCTCTATTCTATCACCCAATTCATTGATAAAGATGATGAACAGCATTAGGCTCAGCAGAGAACCTTGTGACATCCCACTAATTATTTCTTTCCTGGCTAAAGAGAAAGCATTGGAGAGCATCCATTGGGTTCAATTGTTCAACCAGTTATGAATCCACCCAACAGTAGCATTGTCTAGCCAACATTTTACAGTTGGCCCTGTGTGTCTACAGTTTCTGCATCCACTGATGGCTTTGTAAGGATGGATCTAATAAAGGGATTTTTAATTAGCTCAAATTGCTGAGATGGGGGGCCCTTACAAGTACCCCACAAGCCAGTCTGTCTACTAAGGGACTAAATAACTCCTTAAGAAACAGTGCAGAGGCAAACTTTATTAATTAGAATCTAAATTTATTGAAAAGAGAGTACACACCAACACACACATACACATTTGAGGCTCAGGAATCAATGGTAAAAAATGGGGATAGACATGAGGCAAAACTATGGGCTATGCTTACACCAGCAGAAACCTTCTCCTGCGATCGATTGGAGTACGGATGAAGATGTGGGACACTGTCCCTCGGAGTGCTTGAAGGAAGCAACAGTGCCAGAATCAAGTTGGACCATCAAACTGACATAGTCTCAGTCTGTTTCCAACTTAGCACACTGAACCATGAAGTCCAGGGGTTTTTAAAGAAGGCCAAAGAGGCCCGGGCAAGAGATGTTTAATTAGTTTTGTGACACCTGGATGGAAGTGCCAGGAGGGCATTATCCGATGGCTCCACAGTTGGGGAGAGATGCTAAGTTGATCCAGTAGGCAAATATTACACCTCTCCTTAGTCATTTGGATTAAATGACACACTCATTTGTGACTCTCAGACTGTCCAGAAGGACATTGTAGAGACTAGCCTCATTTGGGCGTGTTGCAGATGTGGTCCTATGCCTTGGGACTTATGGGTGACCTTAGACCAGAGTACATCTGGGGTCATATGGGTTATCATTTATGTTCAAAATTTCAGGAAAAAGGGGGTAATCATAACAGCTTGGAAATTTCCCCCACCCCACCCCAAAAAATAAAATCTATGAGTCACTATTTTACAACACCATTACATATAATGAAATGGTGTCAAACTACATTCTTTCTTGGAGCGTAAATATACCCTAAATCTATTATTTCGCCACAAAGATACTCACATCTAACAATGAGAATATGTTGCTTGCATTTCTATTTAGCCCTTCACGTGTTAACATGATTTACATCTCAAGAAGGTTTTTTTATGTAAAAATAAATTAAGTAGTTAGCACCGAAAGTACCAAAACATTTTTGTCTCCCTGGAGCTGCAAGATTTTGTGTGCTTGATACATTCCACCAATTATCAGTGCTGCTTATCACTGCCTTCCTGGCACTGGAAAAGCTCCTGACAACAAGTAATATTGTCAGCTACTATACTAATGGTGTTACAGCTATATCTTTAAAAGAACAAGTCATATATATGAGACTGTGAGTTTAAAAAAAAAAATCACTATTCCCTTAGGTAATTTACTTTCCATCAGTATTGGTCATCAAGTACAGGTAAATTCACTCTTTGGAGTGAAGCCCAGAACTTTCAACTCCAATCCTTCTAAAGAAAGGAGTGTTAAAATACTTTACTGCACTATTTATTTGTCAAGACATTGAAGTAATTACTTTAGAAGACAAGATGATCTCATTATTCACATAATTCTCCCTCCCTCCCTCCCTCCTTCCCTCCTTCCCTCCCTCGCTCCCTCTCTTTCTGCCCAACTAACAATTTCTCTGCTCTGTTTAAATTCAAGTTATGAATTTTCTCATTCCTAATAATTCACTAAGCATATATTAATGACAGTTCCAAATGACCAGATACTTATTTGGGATATAAAAATAATGACAATTTTTCATTATTGATCAGTAGGGGTGTTTTGACACATCAAGACACCCTGTTGGGGGGAGTCAAGTGTGACATTACAGTGGACCCTTGACATCCGTGGGCTTGCCATCCACGGATTTAAACATCTGAAGACGACAAGCTCTGTTGCTTTCAGGGGGGGGGGTGCACACATCTGTGTTAGTTGCTGTGTGCATGTCACACCTGCCGTTGAAATCGATAGGACTGGAGGTCCCTCATTTTTCTTTATCTGCAGGGAGTCTGGAATGTAACGAAGGGCAGGCAATATTTTATTTATGCATGCATGCATTTTAAGACAAAAGTTTTGTGCAAATTACTGTGTTTTGTAAACAAAATTTTGTTTTGTGCAAAAGACATCATTTTTGTAACAAAACACTGGATGATTTTATGCACAAAAGATTTTTTTTCACAAAAAAATGTGTTTCCAAAAAAGAAAAGAAAAGAAAAAGAAAGAAAGAAAGAAAGAAAGAAAGAGTGCAAAAATGCTTCTAATCCCTTTTAGCAGAGATAAAAGTTTTGAAATGTTTTGTTCTCACATGCAAGAATTAAATAAGTAAAGGTTTCCATCCTGAATACTTACCTACATCTTCTAATATGCCTTCTGAGACAGTTCAGAGGGACATTGTACAAGAAGGTTCTAAATACCTCTTTCCTCAGTTTCCAAAAAGGAAATACAGTGGGCCCTTCTTATCCACAAGGGTTCCATTCCAGACCCCTACCCCTGGATGGCCAAAACCATGGGACCTCAACCATGGTACACTTTCATAAACCCAGCATACACATGAATTCTGGTCATTGTGAGATAGACAAAATTTGGTAATACTCATAAATTAATGAATATTATCAGGTGAAATTCTCAACATATGTTTTAATGCTGCTGTGGTGCACTATCCTCTTACTTAAAAACCAGTCTACCTAATAATTCACTATTTGCACAAACACAGAGAGAGAGAGAACATTTTTTATTAGTTTAAATTTCACATTGTGGAAATTTTTACCCAAAAAACTGAGCTTGTTGAATCTCCGTTATCTCTTTTTTTAAAAAAATAAATTTTATTAATTTTTCCTTACCCAATTCAATATAAATCAACACACATAACAAGTCATACACTCCCTACCCATTCCCCTCTTTACCCCTTTCTTCATTCTCTTCCACTATTTTCCTTTTCCTTCACAATTCTTTCTACCACTTATTCTGCCTCTTGTCTATCTTCTTCCATTGATTTTTCTTTCTTTCTTTCTTTTCTCTTCCTTGATATATCTTCTCTTTCTTACTTTAATCTTATCCTACATGCTCTTACTCTCTATCACATACTTTCCCATCTTAATTTCATCACTTCTTTCTTCTTTACCTACTTATCCTTCACCATCCCTTTTCCTTTAAAAAAATGGTAAAGTCCCTATACTCGATAGCTATTCCTATCGATTAATATCTTATTTTTTAAAAGTTCTTGACCTTTGATTGCTCTCTTCTTGACTTTACTACTGCTTCGCCCATCATTTCCTTAACAATCATCTTTTGTATTTCTCTTGATCATCTTATATTAGTTACTTTTTTCCCTTTACAACAGTCTTTTAAAAAGATTATTGTGACTTATATTAATTTAACATTTCCTAGCTATACCAAATATATCATTCATTATATCAAATTTGTAATTACAGTTTTACCCCACTGTTCTCTCCAAGATGTATTACAATAAAATTACAACTGTAGTTTCTCCCCACTGTTCTCTTAGGGGCTGTGCACACCAGCCATTAAGGCAGGCCTGAGGGCAGAGTTGGGGAGTAGCATCCACACGACGCACACCCTGACTCCATCCCCAGGGCAAAGTGATGCCGTGTACCACTTCACGCGGTGGACGGCATCACAGCGCTCCACTGGCACTGAGTCCACATGACACAGTGCCAACGGAGCACCTAAAAGCCATGGTGCCACAACTAAAGGCCACAGGGAAAGGCCAGATCGAGGCCACAGCGTACAGTTGCCACAGCCTCGATCCAATGCAGCTGGAGGCTGCTACATCTCACCCCTTAAGAGCGGTTTGCACAGACTCTTAGATATCTAATTACTAACTCCCATTCATTGTTAAACCTTTCCAATGTTTTATCTTTCATAAACTGTGTTAATTTGTCTGCTTCAATAATGTCGAATAGTTTCCACATTCAATCTTCTTTCGTCGGGATGCCTTTCTTCTTCCAATTTTGTGCAAAAGCAATCCTGGCTAATTAAATAAAATAGATTTTTTCCCAATTTTTTTTCTCTAGTTCATCTTCCATTTTTCCTAATTAAAAAATAATGGTTTCATCATTGTTTTTTCACCTATTATCTCACTAATTATTGAACTGATAATTTTTCCAATATTCTTTAGGTGATTTGCCACTCCACTGGCAATGGTAGAATATTCCATGAGATTCACCACATTTCCAATATTTATTATCTATGTTTTTGTAAATTTGCGGGATAGATACCACCTTTGGTACATCTTGTACCAGTTCTTTTTTAAATTTTGGGATATTGTATACTTAATGCCTTTAGTGCATAATTTCTCCCACTGGGTTAGTTGAATCTGATGTCCTATGTAATTAGCCTAGTTGATCATTGTTTCTTTGACTTTTTCTCCCTCCATATCAAATTCTAATAGTTTTTTATATAACTGTCCTATTGTCTTCTTTTTGTTGCTAAATAATACCTCTTCTATTTCAGATTTTTTTTCCCTACTAGTCCATTTTTTATATCAATTACTGCTATTTCGTAAATTTGCCCTCTTACTATTAATATCTTTTCTCCCTTCCATATGATCTCCACCCCTATCCCAAACTCTTTTTTGTCATTGAAAATCTCTTGTGAATATTACTAATCATTTATATAGTTACTCCTTTTTTCTTTTTGTCTGATGAAATCACATATTCTTTCCCTAGTTTCTTATTTTTAATTAATCTTACATCTTGAAGTTTAATATGTGGTTCTTGTAGACAAAAAATATCACATTTCTGTTTCTCTAGCAGTAAAAAGGTTGTGTTTTTGTTTTTTATTGGGGTTTTCTGCCTTTTTTTCTTTTTTGTTTTGTTTTGTTTTGTTTTTTTGTTTTTTGCATTTTTGTATTTTTGCATTTTTGTGGTGAGTTCAACCCTTTTATATCCAAGGATAATATTTTCATTTTATATGTTTTAACTTAAGTCCTAGTCATATCCTAATTGTTTCTTTTATCTCTCCTCCTTTAATCTCTCCTCAGACCTTTTTCTTTCTCTTTCCCCACCCCAGGACTCGCTCTCACACTTCTAATGTCCTCCAATCTTCTTACTTCATCTTAGACTCTGCAGGTTTGATAGGTCACAGTCATGGGTCCCTCTGGGCCCCCTTTATCACAGGGACAGACTTATCTACCCTGAAATGACCCCGGGCAGATCTTACCCCCATGGCAAGAAGCCACCAGCAGGAACAGTCCTTTTTGGTGGCTGACATGCCGGCCATACCACTGGAAGTTCCAAATATTCCTGAGACAAGCAACATTTTGGATTTGGGTTTTTGGGTTTTTTTCTTTTAATTGGAATGCCTGTATTTGCATATACATACATAACGGGATATCTTGGATATGGGACTCAAGTCTAAATGCAAAATTCATTTATGTTTCACGTACACCTTATACATGTAGCCAGAAGGTAATTTTATACAATATTTGAAATACTTTTGTGCATGAAACAAAGTTTGTGTACACTGAACCATCAAAAAGCAAAAGTGTCACTATCTCAGCCACCCATGAAAAAAGTTTCAGTTTTTGGAACATTTTTGATTCTAAATAAAGGAAACTCAACCTGTATCATAAATAAAGGAATGTCTCTCTCTCTCTATCTCTCTCTTTTTAAGTATGGGCAAGTCTTGCTTTATGCACTCCTTGACTCATGATGTAATTTGAAACTGATGTAAGTGCAGAGAGGAGCTCCATAGGGAATAAGTCAGAAATAACTGAAAACTAAAGGGATACTTTCCCATGGAATTGAAGTAGCAAGAAGTCAATGATTTCATTCAAAGCATTAGCAGTTCTTAGAAGGTATAAAGCATAGAACACCAAACCTCAATGTTTTGAAGCTAGAAAAAACCTGCCTTTCAGCAAATAAGACTCCATTTATGTGCCACCCACGTCAGCACGCAAAGGAAATCCCTTCAGCCACACCAAAATTCAGAGATTCTAGTTTCTTCTTTCTAAAAAGACAAAGGAAACCTCTATGGTAAGATTACAGCTTTTTTTTCTCCCTCTCCTACCCCCCCCCCTCCTTTAAACTGGCAAAGATCCTCCTAGAAATGCCTGGACAATAGTTGCTTCCTCCCTCTGTGCATTGCTGGTAAGACTTAAATAAATTTATTTAATTTCTGGGGTGCGGGGGGGGGGGAGATCATGTTGTAAATTGGTGCAATGCAAATTAAACTTCACTTGTAGTTAAAATGTGAGAGGTCCAACCAAAAATAAATTCCCTTTGAATGCTTCTGATGTGAAGTGACCTTCACCCTGAAGCTATGAGAGTTGAATCTAAACATAACCAAAATGGAGTTTCAGAAAGGGAGACAGCCTGGTTTGAAAAACAGCAACTCTACTGTGGAAATGGAAGAAGAGGAGTGGAAGGTTGAGTGAATGATAGTTCCACTCCCTAATTCTTGGGTTCGTGTCATGAGGTGCTTTCCAACTGCTCTGCTTTGATGGAGGGATTGTGGCTTTGACAGTGGGATCCTCCTCCTAATATAACTGCATGTTACAATTAAAATGGGGGGGGGGAGGAATACTGGCTTTAAAAAACCATATTTCCCTAGACCCTACACCAATTCCACAGAACCTCTATGTTTTTCTGGACTGGAGACAATGCTATAATATTTTCCATTGTCACACAAATTGAAAGAGAGAGAGAGAGAAGTGAAGGAAAAAGAACACCCACAAAGGAAGAGAGGAATTAGGAAAATAATCTTTCTTCCCTATTCCCCCCAAAATTGTAGATGTCCCTTTCCATATGCTTTTATCCTGCTGAGGCTTTGTAGGCTTGTTTCCGGCTTTGATAAAAAGCCTACAATAATTAACAACAATCAAATTCTTTACATTCATATCTGAATGAAAAGGCCCAACATAATGCACTCAGTGAGCAGGATGAGTATGAATGGGCCCGAAGGTCATAAAAAGCAATATCCCCCAGTCTTTGTTTTATTGATTCAAGAGCAATGTCATAACCTAGTTGTAAAAGGAGGGATGATGACATACTATTCAAAGAGCACATGTAATTCTCCTATGAGCTCGTGGGGAAGAACTTGTGCAAAATTTTCCTAAAATGATAAAAAGGCAAAAACATTATAGGGAAGCCTTTTAGCCAAAAATAAAAAATTGAGAGGCAAATTTGGGGACTCTGGGGACCTTAATAACAGCCTTGGGATCTGTGTACTCTTCGCTCCAATTTAAACCAAACCTAGGGACTACGCACAACCCTACTGAGAACCTCCATTTTAAAAACATGCCAGAGAAACTGAACAACACCCAGAAGTCTCTTGTATAAACTATCCTTTGGTCTTTCCTTCTGTCATTCTTTTTACTAAAGAACAGCCACAGGAACTGTCCATTTCAGTACAGGATCAAAAGTCAGAAGGTTACTTAACCCTCTTCCCTTGTGCCATTGGTCCACTCAAAATCATTCTTTCCAAATTGCTTTATTTCATCACACAGGGAGAAAGCCAATGGAGATCATGCTAAATGTTTCTAGATAATTGCATAAGAATATCACTCTAATATTGGTTAATTCTTAAGTAAGTTACTAAAGTAAAACCATTTTGTGTGTCATAGATCTAAAGATCTTTAGTAAATAGATCCTAGCTTATAACAAAAAAGCAGCATAAGAGCAAAAACAAAGCTTTGTAACCGAAATATGTCTTTAATAACACAGATATTTTACCCCTAACAACTGGCTGTACAATGGACCCTTGGTATCCTCTAGGATTTGATTCCAAGACCTCCCATGGATACAAAAATCCATGTACAGTGGTCCCCCAGTTTACGAAAGTAATTCGTTTGGTGGGCCTTCCACATCTGTTGAGGTTAGGGGTACAGGCCCCTGTGAAAGTGGAAAAAACACTAATTAAAAACACATTTTTTTAACCTGAGAGAAAACACCTCTCTGGGAATTTCTAGGTCCTCCAGCACAACTCTGTGGTCAATATCTGCTTTAGGTTGACCTTAGAATCAACCTCAAAAAAAAAAAAAAGAAAAAGAAAAAAAAAGAATCATGCTGGAGGACCTACAGATGCCTAAAAAAATGTTCTCTCTAGTAATCTCTAGATCCTCCAGCCAACTGTATGGTCAAATTCCAGCAGAGTTGTGCTGGAAGACCTAGAGATTCATAGAGAGAACATATTAATCAAATCTACAAATAATCAAATCCATAAAAGTCAAAGCCGCAAAAGTGGAGGGCTGACTTTATATACAATGGCATAGTAAAATGGTGTCCCTTACATAAAATGACAAATTCAAGGTTTACTGAGGGGGGGGGAGTATTTTCAAGCCGTGGATGGTTGAATCCGTGGATGCTGAATCCATGGATATGGAAGGCTGACTGTATTTCCAGCAGAATAAAAATTAATCTCTAGTGTGTGCACACACATAAACACAGAAAAACCTCTGTGTGTGTGTGTGTGTGTGTGTGTGTGCGTGTAGGGTTCTTGGCAATATTTGTCCAGCAGGGGATTTTCATTGCATTCCACTGCTTGGCTAATACATACACACACACATAGATAGATACACCATTTTAATATCTGTAAGTTGGTTATCCATTACATCAAAAGACAAGAAAGTCACTCTTCTTTCATTCACTTTGGTCTCCAGTGGTAGTTATTGGCACACAATTCTAAGTCTGTAATTCTAAAAACAGTCTCTAGGATGTACATCCAATGCTTTGGGGCTTATTTTTGAATAAACTTGTATAGAATTGCTATAGAAGAACAACTTCCTAGCAATGATGGTAGAGCCCTACCTGGGCATTCATGCCAAAAGATTAAGCTTTAGGTGAAGTGTAGGGCTATCTACACTGCCTGACCCCACCCTGGTTGTCCATGTGTTGGAAGAATGTCTGTAGAGAAAAGGCTGGTCTTCCCACACAGCTTTCTCCCATGATATGAAACCCGGCAGACTCACATTTGTGATGTTCCATCCATATTACCATGAGAGAGTAATTTCAATAGCAGTCACAGTGACAACAATGCAGACATAGTGCTTTATATCATGAGGATATTTGAAAAAGAAAGGAAACAGTATGATAGGGAAATAGTGAGGTTTATAGCAAGGCTGCAGTAATGTATGAGAAAGTTAATCTTTCATTGCACGCTTCTGACAGGCTAGGTTATCATGTCTGTAAAACACATTATACACCATTTTACCAATCCACCAAACCACTGATGGCTTCTAAAAAGACACAGTAGTAATAACAGTGATAGTGAATCTTTCCTGGGTTTTTTTCCCTGCCTATATTTCATCTCTCTTGCAAGAGCATTACCTAGAAAATACTTATTGCTTTCCTATACACTCATCTTCATCTTTTCCATCATGCTCGGTTAACGTATTTCTTCCTAGGTGATCTCTGCTCAGACTTTAGATGAGACTGTCTTATTACTGTAAAGGGGACAGAGCCTTATTCTGCAAAGCAAATTAAGGACTATTACAAGAGTGATGGGGAGGAGGGATTGAAAAGTAAATATATCAGGAAATAAGGAACAGGAAGTCCTGAGATTGAGGAAGAAGGACTCTTCTATGATGACTCCATCATGGAGTTTATATCTGCTATTAAGCACTTCATATGGCCTTTTATTCAATTTTCTTCTTTGCAAAATGAGAAAGATAATGCTTCCCCAGCTCATGGCACCAGGGGTTATTGTGCATAAAAATGCAGAAATAAAAGCAGTGTTCTTCTGTGTTTTTAAAAGGCATATCCATTTTGGAGCTGTGTTACCCTTACATTTTCTAAGAGAACAGTGGTTCATTGTCAAAGGAGCTGGCAGAGAGCACAAGGCTGAAAATGATAGCATAGTAATTTGGTCTTTTATAGTACTAGGTCAGTGTCAGAAGGATTTTTGAGTCCTCCAGTTAGAATTTTAAGCTGCCCAGATCAGCCCAAGATATTTAAAAACCTGAGGCAAAAAGGTAACCTTCATAAATGCCCTTCTCCCTGCCTGCCAATAACATTATAATCATACTAAAGTAAATAACTAGAAATATACTGCCCTTCCATGACACACAAAATCAGTTGCTTCCTTTTGCTTAATAGTACATCCAGCTCGGTCACCCACATCCTGATCCTAGTGTTGATTCCTTGCCTGTTAAATAATGCTAGACTCCCATTAATGCAAAATACTTGGCAATGCCACTTGTATGATGCAACAAATACAAGATCTATGTGACGTTGTTTGAAAGTATTTCATGTGATCACGATCAATCATGCTTTTCAGATGGGATAATGTTTGGATAAATGCAATGTCGTATGAAAATCATCTCGCTATTGCACTATGAGAACAGGAAAAGGGCGGGACAAGGATGTTTCATCCCCCGTCTGATAATCTCTTCCTTCTCCACTAACTTCTGTCACTAGCTTTGAGTTTTTAAACTTCTGTCCTAGGAGTAATAAAGACAGGCAGGGATTAATTTTCTATATCCATTACCATTGTCTCAGTTCTGACCATACAGGGTGCCCAGAAATTATCTTAAAAATTGCAATTTGATATACAGTTGAAATGGTAAAGATAATTTTTGGAAACCTGTCCTTCTGGCAATCTGGAGACTCCTAATGATAATGAGATGTTGCAGGGGGAGGAAAGAAGGAAGGAAGGAAGCCCCACTCACACCACAGTTAACTACAGTAAAACAAGAAGATAACCAAAACCTGAAGATAAGACAAGAAGATAACCCTGGTATGTTTACAGCATGACCTGGATGTGGGGAAACAGGAAAATCCACTGTGAGGTGTGCAATCAAGAATCATGATTAACTCAACATTTAATGGGTCCACTTGTCATTTGAATGAGCCCACTGTTATACATTAAATAAAATAAAACAAACAAATAGTTTCATTTATATACCGCTTCATACTGCCTAAGCAGTTTCGAAGTGGTTTACAACTCTAAGCTACTTGCCCTCAACAATCTGGGTCCTCATTTTAGCGCACCTCAGAAGGATGGAAGCTTGAGCCCTTTTGCCAGTATTGAACTCACAACCTTATGGTGAGTGAGTGGCTGCAGTACATGCATATAACCACTGTGCCACCAGGGCTCTCATTAGACTGCATATTAGACTCTCATACATTAGTGTGCAAATGTAACATAGTAGCCATTTGGGGGGACTCTCAAGTCAGATTCTGCAAGTAGTGATCTGGGGGAGGCTTTCTGATAGTTTTGTTTTTGTTTTGTTTTTGTTTTGTTTTGTTTTTTGAATAGTACGACTAGAAGCCTTCCTACCCTGCCACCAGTATTCTGGAATTCTGGGTCCTGTAGCCAAAGTAATGATATTTCCAAATTCTACCTGCCCTGCCAGGGAGTAGTCAGTAAAGTAAGGATGTTTATTTGTTGGATGTAGGGGTTTCTTTTACATAACATTGTTTTTGTTGTTACCCCCATTTTTTCCTCCAAAACTGGGACTCAAAGTGGCTTACAATTTAAAAGTACAATTAGAAACATACAAAAGTGAGCATTAAAATAAAATAAAACTAGCTCTGCTTTATTTATGTATTTGGGAGATTGGGGAAGGGTATTAACAAATTTGAATTTACTTTAAAGATAACAACAAGTTCAAGGAAGTAACTAATATCTGTGATATAGGAAGGGCATACAGCTGACAGACATTATGTTCTCAGCATCCATGATATTTCTTCTCCTCCTACCTAAGCTGAATATGGCTCTAGAGTGCCCAACAGCTGTGTTAATCTCATAAACATTATGTCCAGTCTTCCAAATAAAATACAAGTCACAAGAAGCCGATCATTTTGGATTGACGGGTATCATGAATGTTTAATCAAGTGACAGATGAACTCTTATTGCCAATTCCCAAACAACAAAAAATGCTTCCCTTTCCTATAATTGGATAGCAACTTAAAGCTGTTGGCACGAACAAGTGGTTCTGGCAGAGTCTTATGGCAGACCTTACATAATTTTTTAAAACCATTTTTAACTAAGTAGATGCTAGTTAAGTTTCATCTTGCTTTTCTCTACCAAGTTATATCCACTGCAGATAACAGAACATGGCACAGAAAATTAATTTTATATTATAATAGGGTGAAAAATGTGAAGCAAAAATGGTCACATTCCAAATAACATCGCACATTGCAAAATAGCAATAGCAATAACAATTGGAAGTACATTTCTATACTGCTTATCAGTGAACTAGCACTCCCTAAACACTTTAAAATGTGTAAGCCAGTTGCCCCCAATAAGCTGGGTATTCATTTTACTACCCTATGAAAGGAGGGTAGGCTGAGTGGATCTTGGAGCCCTCCTCTAGGATTGAACTTGCAATGTTGTGACTGCAGGACCAGCATTTAACCACTGTATCACCAAGGCTCCTTAGACATATTTCCATAAAATGCCACCATCAAAATATTGCATGCCTATTAATCATGATGAAATCTGTAGTACATTACTTTTGAAATGTCACTTTCTGTAACAGAGGCATTTGCAATAACTCACCATGTATTGGTAGCTAACAGCTACATCTATCATTCAAAGTTACAACAGTGTGTGTGTGCATACACAGACTCACACATGAAAGTCTTCTTTATCATTTCTCATATCTGCTTCATATTCAAATTATTCCCTTCCTTATCCATTTTGAAAATACCTAATAGGATGAAATTTTCACTGTTCTTCTGAAGTGACATGGTAGAAGCAGTTAAAAATCCCAGGCAAGACCCTATCATTGATTACATGGCAGTGACTGATGCCTACCATGTCAGTGAGGTAGTGAATCCACTCTAGGTGTTAGGTTGAACTTCATAGGAGCTAGCCAAGGTCCTGGACCACTAACACAGAGATAGTTCTTGCTTCATTCTTCCATGGCACTAAGGATAGCACTAGCAGGTAGTGAGAGGGTACAATTGTTCTACTGTCTGTAGAAAACTATCCCATGTTCCTGAATCTCATTTTAAGGGGATCAAGCAACAGATTCTGGTCAGTGGTTTTGCATAAGGCACTGGCACAATGGGAAGAGTTATAATCCCACCCCACCACCCCCCCACCCCGATCACCACATCAATTCCATTTTGGAATTGATTGGGCAGGTGGCATCTATTGCTGCTTTTAAAAAAACCAGACAAAACAATGCTTCACATAACATCATTATTTTAAATGACACTATTTTGAATGCCATACCCCAGAAACTCTCAAGCAGCATAGCCACTGGCCATACTGAATGCAGCTTCTAGACTGGTAGTCTATTATCCCAGATCTTGAAAATCTAGTCAAAAGCCATTTCTCAATTCTCCCAAGCCCAGCTTATCAGAGGTCTCTTCCTCTCTATTCCAACTCCTTTCCTGAACATTTTGTGGTCAGATGCTACCTGTTTTATCCCTCCGCAAAGCTCTCTTTGAATTAACCCCTTAACTCTCGGTCAAAACTTAAATTAACAATTTGACCTCAAGTTCAGTCCTCACTATACCTGTCAATCCCTCCCTGCATTAACTGCAGCCTGCCCTCCTTGCTACCCTTCCATAGGTGGGTGAAGACATTTTTGTTTTTGCAGGCCTTTGAGAGCTGATTGTTCAGGGTGGAAAAGGCCTTTCACAATGTGCTATACTGTTTAAATTTCTTTTAATGGCTTTTAACTGCTATTAATTTTATTGATAGTTTGATTATATTTTAATTTTAGCATAATTGGATTTTTTTATCTTTTTTAATTTTTGTAATCTGCCTTGCATCCCAGTTTGGAATAAAGGTGGGATGATGGTGGTATTAATGTTCCATATTGTCACTACAGGTTTCCTGATTCTTGCAGGCAGAGACCTATCTATTTTTAAAAAATACTGTAAGATATCAATATGTAGACTGTGTGTAAAACATTAAATAAAACAAAGAAAATGAACAGTTAGATGACATGCTGTACTGTCAGCACCAGTGTGTTACATATCAGCATGGATGGATGATCTGCTGATATTTAATATACATGTATGCCTAATTTTAAAATATACACTAACTTCTAAGGCTATGCTTATACAACCCCATGTTATTGGTCTTGGTTGGACTGAAATGGTCAGAATGGATAGGAACTTTAAAAGACTTATGATCTTAAGACAGCAGGACTGTGTAGTCCAGAACTGGCCAAACAGATGAAAATCCTAGAAGTAGGACATGAGTGCAAGGCCACACTACCACTACTGCTTGTAGTAGTAGTATGTTTAGTACTGCTCATATTTGCCAACAACGATCCACCTCTTCTGCTGGAGGAAATATGTTAAGTAGCTGTGATAGTCTGATCTTCCATAGAGTTGTGGAGTTATCTTCTGTTGTTGTTATGTGCCTTCAAGTCATTTCTGATTTACAGTGGAGTTTATCACATGAAGGGAATTGGAAGTATAATCCAATGGCAATCTGAATGCAATCATGGGGTTTTGCGTGATTGCATGAAAGCTAATCACACACATTTTTGGGCAAAGGGAAGTCCTTCCGAACGCAATCATGGGATTTCACTTGATTGCGTGAGAAACCATCACATGCAATTTCGGGCACTGGGAGACAATTTCGGGCAGTTCTGAATGCAATGCAGCGTCAATATGCAATCAAGTAAATTCACTGAACTAGCGAATTTACTCAATTCTGAACTGGCGTCACTTCCATTTCTTTCGAAATTGAGAGAAAGTCCTCCCATGTGATAAACTACAGTGACCCTAAGGTGAGCCTATCACAGGGTTTCCTTGGCAAGATTTGTTCAGCAGAGGCTTTCTCTGAGGCTCAGAGAATGTGACTTGCCCAAGGCCACCTAGTGGGTCTCCAATGGAGATTCAAACTTTGGTTTCCCTGAGTTCTAGTCCAACATTACAACCAATACACCATGCTGGTTCTCATATTGGTGCCCACAATTACATTCACCATTACAGTTGGACTGTGCACTGTATGAAGAGGCATTTCCTTCCATTTAACCTAAATCTTCCATTATTCAGATTCAGTGGATGAGAATCAAGATTCCAAGTATTATGAGAGAGGAAGAAAAAACATTTTGAGATCTACTTTCTCCCCTCCATGGATAATTCTATAAATCTGTTTTATGCTTCTCCTTATTGCTCACTTATTCCCTAAGCTAAATTGTGCCAAATATTGACTGGTACTCACAGAGGAGTTGTCAGATACCTTCCTGATCATTTTGGCTTGTCCTTGTCAATCTCCTCAATGAACAGTGTTGTTCATTTATGAATAGAAAAGTGTTACCCTGTCAGTGACTTAATATTTCTTCTTCACTGAATGTACTACCAACATGAATTATACAGCTATATTTCTTAAGTCTCAAACTTGGCATAATTCCATATTCATGTATTTACACAGGCATTGCTGATGATGAGCATCCAGTCCCATTTACATTCTGAGATACAAATGATACATTTTTCTTCAATTCTGATGAAATGTGAGGATGTACTTTAAATTTAATCCATAACGTAAATCTTTCGGGGCTGCAGTTCAGGCATCAAATTAATTTCTCTTGTCCCTTGGTTAAACCCACAATTTTCTTCATAATGAATTTGTTAAGACACCTGACTATACTGTTCATTAACTATGCTTGATCAGAATCTGTCACTTTATGTCTATCTTAAACTTTTTCCTTGGGTTAAAAACAGCTAAATAATATGGACATATCAAACATCCTACACATTGACATTAAAAGCAATTGTATAGGCTGTTTCTTAGGTGCAAATAACATCCTTTTCCTTTGTATCTAGATTGATGATTTTAATTAATCTTATGACAAGGAAATATAACCACAATTGTGCATGGATTGAATCTAGTGGGGGGAAGGGGGTTAAAATCAAAAACCTTTCAGACATGAATTTTAGAGAAACCCATTTTGCTTTTGCCAAGTGGGGCAGACTATATCTTTTCTTCTTTTGCAAAGTGCCTTTAGACAGGGACAGTTTATATCAAAGAAGGGACAGGAGACCGAAGAATACTTAACCTTTTATCTGCCAACTGTTTTAATGCCTCAAACTTCCCAGACAATTTTCCATAAATACAAACACTGCTGGAATCCACAGCAGATTCACCAACTCACTGACATTGGAACCACAAGTCTCTAGTGGTAGCAGATACAGAGAACAATTTTGGCCCTCAGCTCTGTCCCTTTTATGTCATGTAAAACTCTTTTGTCTGAATGTCATGGAAAATAAGACAGTAGCCCTTGCCTTGTACCCTCTTTGGGTTGACAGTCCTCTGCATCAGTACAAAAACAAACAAGTTTCTATTGTGCAGTTCTTCTGACTGAAGAGCTAGCTCATGGTTCAAGCTGCACAAGTTGTCATATTAAAGTATCCTTGGCTTCTCCTCAGAGATTAACTTCATACATTAACATGCACCAAAAAAGTGATTTCTTGATGTGTATCCAGCTCATTAATCTTCCCTTGGTGGAAATGGTCAAGTGCTGCTTCTAATGTAACTTACAAGATGGAAAAGGCTCTCATAATTCCTTTTCATATCATCTTGTGTATTTCCAATGATTGATGCTCTTCAGAATAATAATATCTAATCAATTCGTCTGTAAACCAAGACCTTATCCATTAAGGAAGTCAGGGAAGGGAAGGCTTTCATCACTCCCTCATATGCAAGGGTTAAGAAATTATTATATACCTTTGGTAAAATATAATCTTATCGAGAAAAATATAATTTATAGAACTAAAATAAAGTGTGGAAAAACTCAGATTTCCATACAACAGTCATAAAATGTAGGACAGCTAATACACCTACTGGCATTTCTTATTGTTTATATCATTAAATAACCAATAAGATACCATATTTGCTTTTGACAGGTGTCCTTGCCTGCAGATATATGTCCAATATAATGATGCTTGGGGCCAAAGAGATTGATGGTATCGTAGCAATAACAACTATCTTTCTTTTCCTCAGGCAGCAAGTATATGTGCTTGTCATGCTCATGTAAGCTCGCCCAAATTAATCATTAAAACAATCTGCAATAAATTCTAGGGTGGGAAGATACTACTCAGATCCACAAGCTGTTCTCATCGAGCACTTCCCAGTCAACTCACCTGATAACAGTCCTCTCGAGAGCAAATGAGGTCTAAGGGACAGAATGTAAATCCCAACTCAGTCATGAACAAAGCATCACTGTCCATCAGCATTCATTCCCCATCCTTTTTTTAAAAAAATAATAATAATATGGTACCAAATACTGAAAACAACAATCTTGCTGCAAAGGTAAACACCACAAATTTTTTTTTACAAAATACAGCAGGATGTTATGTAATGTTGTAACTTGGCCATTGACTGACTTCCTTAGTTTCACAGAAATGAACCCATGGCTCCAATCCTATTCTTGAAAGCAAGTACAACACACTTCAAAGAGCTTTCCTTCGCGTCATTGTTTTTAGAAGTGCAATGCTACAATTCCTATGCGTGTTTTCTCAAAATCAAATATGATAGTCGGTATGTCTAAACAGCTTGTGATCCACAGGCATTCTTGGAATGAAGGTCACTATGGCTGATAGAAATTGCTGCCCAATAAAATTTGGAAGTCCTGGGATAGAGTTTTGTATCAGGACTTGGGAAAACCAGGTAGAAATACAATTCACTAACTAATGCATTATACACAGGCCAGCATCCTGTTAGTTGCATACATGAGTTCTCGTCCTCTCTCACAATACCCAAAGCCTGTTCCCCTCCAGATTTGGTATTGAGGTTCAATAACCTCCCTCCTGAGCCCCTACAAACATACCTACCAGGCCATTCCATTCTCGGTGGAGAGCAATCAGTATCAGAGAAGTATCTGGTTATGTTCTCATACGACATCATCTGCTGAGATCTCTAGAGAACCCCAGCCTATCTCAGTGAAAGATATCTTCAGTCTATGTCTGGCTATGGAAATCTAGGCAGATACCTTTCTGATTCCTCACAACACATGTGCGTGCACACACACAAACACCTCAAGCAAAGCAATGGCCATGTGGGGAGATATCTCAGTGCAACAGTACTTCCTGGTGGTGGTGAGATAGGAGCTGTAACAGAGTTCACCATGCAGAACTCTATGTTCAGCCACATAGGATCTTGGTGACTAATTGAATTGAATTTAGTGGGGGAAACCATACAGGACAGCTCCTAGCATATACTAATGTGCAGCTCCAGACAAGTGCACAGACCACAGTCAGAAGGAGATCCCCCTGAATTCATGAGAGTTTATTTCAGAGTAAACATTTTTAAGCTCTCACCACATGATGCATGCTAACTGTATAAAAATCTTCTTCTCTGAATAATATTATTCTTAGGGTTAACAGAAAACAGAGCTTTGAGAACCAGGGCATGGGATGCCATGTTGTGAATATGGTTTATTGCTTATAAAAAGCAAAATATGAGTTTACTGCAAAAGAGCATTGCATTTAAATAGGAACTTTTCATTTTTAATGATGACTCAATTTTAAGCTGTGTGGAGGAATTAATGGCAAGATGTACATTTTCCTAATAGCAACCAACATTAAAGTACACTGCAAAAAGTTGCCATACTGAGCACTGCTAGAAGCTGCAATAATTAAAGAGAAGAAAGCACATCATGTCCCTGTGAGTTAGAGCAGAATACTCCAGGAACTCATTATATCAATACTGAAGCAGCAGGTTTTTAACTAAGTAAGTAACAGTAATCTGCACATGCAAGAAGCCAATGGAATATTGAAGGTTAGGTGGAAAACACAGGACTCAAGACCAGAAGAAATGTCAATACTGTCTCATTTAAACCTTTATTTACATACTGAATGTTGGCCTCCCATGTAAACACTGGTAATGAACAGAAGCTGATTAAACTGTACATAATGAATATTCATGAAATCACCTGGACTTTCATGTTAATTCTGTTCCTTGGAATATGACTCTCTGTGCATAACAAAGCTTTCATCTCTTGCCAAGGCAGCCAAAGGAGGTCATGGCATATGGTAGAAATTTATAATAGGATCCTATACTTACATGCCATTGGGTTCCATGGGCCTCGGTTGCTGGATTAGTAACTACAGAATTGCATACTTTGATGTGCAAAACAAAATGTTAAGACTGATATAAATATCTAAGCAGATTAAAGTGCTTTAGTAAATCTAACATACAAGAACAGTTGTCTAAATTTAATGTAACTTACTTATGCTTGTACGAGTGAGATGTTGTGCACATCTTCTGTCCTAACTTTTTTAAAAAAAAAGATTAGTTGTCATCAAAATCAATCAACTAATTAGCTAACAAATATAACAGCATTTCAAATGAAGTGATAATTTGGAGATATTTCAAGATGATGACAACTTTGTTTACTAAATAATATTGTCAATTAATATTGCTGTGGGAACGTTGGAATCCTAAATGCATGGCCATGGTCTAGAGATGGACAGGGGATGATGGCATGAAAAACTTTCCTGGTGCATCAAAGGTCTAAGTTATATAAAATTTGTTTGCTATTTTAATGTGTAGTGAATGAATTCAAGTGACCAAGTAGCATCTTTAATGCTAGAAATCTGGGTTTCTTTCTTCTTCTTCTTCTTCTTCTTCTTCTTCTTCTTCTTCTTCTTCTTCTTCTTCTTCCTTTTCCTTTTTTTTTTTTTAAATAGTAATCCTAAGGGTAAGGAACAATTTGATCTCAGGAATTCCAAGAAAACCGAAGCCCAGCTGAGCTCTTGCCAACAGAACAAAACAAAAAAAAATTAAAAGAGAGGGGGAGAGAGAGAAGGGGGGGCAATATATAATTCATTGTCCCTTTCATTGGGTTTGTTTCTTCCACTTGAGGAGGAAGATGAGGGTTCATTTTTTGCAAGCAATGGGAGGGAACAGAATTATATATTATATAGCCTTAAAACACATCTAAATTTCATTCTGTACTGAAGCCTGAGTTGAGAGTTAAAATAAATGTTTAGATATAGCAGATGTACATCCTCTGCCCACCCCTGTGCACTGCCACACACCCCAACAAGTCACTTTATGCCCCTTTCTAAGGAAATGATCATGGATGTCAGGGGAGTTTGGATGTTGGATCTCCACCTCCAAGAATGGAGAATGTTCAAAGATTTTAGAGGAGAAGATCCACCCCTTCCTAATGTCCCTGGGATTGCAAGATTGTAAAAAGGAGATCTTCAAGATCATTTTAAATATCTAAATGCATATCTAGATGATAAAAAACAATGCACCACAATATTTATTTTATCCTGGATGGTTAAAGTACTCCAGCCCTAGTAAAGAGGGTGTTAAATGGATTTTTTGGTCTGTGCGGGTATGTCAGTATTGTCAGATTGTAACTGGCAGAGTTATATTTGCATAGAGAATGGAAGATATCTGGTAGTAAAATGTCTTGGGCAGGTCCTGGTTTCATGAGAAAACACTTTCATCATGAAAATGTGAACCCAGACTAATCGGTGTTTATGTGTATATTATGAAGTGTATTGTGAAGTATAATATGAAGTATGTTAAGTGTATATTATGAAGTATATTTCTTCATAATATACACATAAGCACCAACTAGTCAGGGTTCACATTTTTATGAGGAAAGTATTTCTTTATGAAATCAGGACCTGCCCAAAACATTTTGCCACCTGTCATCTTCCATTCCCTATGGAGAAGCCAATTGGTCTGTTAGTTGAATCTTAGTGGTAAAGGGAAACAATCTTCTTCTGCATATGAGGGTAGTAGATTGGTTTAAGACAAAGTGTAGCCTTCATACCACATGCTTACCCGGGGGCAAAAATGAAAAACTTTTTTGCTCTCAAATGCCCTCTGGGAGTGTGGGAGACATTTCTCCATATTTTTTAACCCCATGCCATTTTAGGGCCAGGAGAAGCTTTTTTAAAAAAACAACAGGAAATGAACAAGAAGTAACTTCGTGGAGTCGAAGGCTTTCATAGCCAGCATCCATAGTTTTATGTGGGGCTTTCAGGCTATGTGGCCATGTTCTAGAAGAGTTCCTTTCTGACGTTTCACCAGCATCTTCCACAGATGCTGGCAAAACATCAGAAAGGAACTTTTCTAGAACATGGCCTGAAAGCCCCACAAAAAACTAAAGAAGTAACCTCCATTCACTGCTTTTCAAAAGATCTTTCCTGCATCTATCATGGTCCAAAAGGAGCTGAAGACATGGTGAAAACATTCCCCAGGCACCCTAGAGGATGTTTGGGGCATCTACGGACATTTTTTTAAATCATATTTCCTGCAGCTGGTGCAGTGGGGCTGCAGCCTTCCAGGTTTTCCTATGGGGCTAATGTGGCTGCCTAGCCTCTCACAGTTGTCTTGGAAAGGGGTGAAGAGTCAGCCATGTCACACAGAAAGCTGTGTGCTTCAAAGCCTTGTTAACATTCCCCACTCCTAAGCAAATGTTGGGGCTTTCTAGATTGGCAAAAAGAAGTGTGTTCATGGCTGCATGAAACTCTAGCCTTTAGATGAGAAAAAGGGAAAGTGTGCCATGAAAACGCTTTTTTTTTTTTTTTTTTTTTTTTTTTGCATTTTAGGGGAGAAAAAGCGCCTTTAAAAAGGTGCTGGTTTTCCCAGCTTCTTTTTTAAAAACTGCAGAACAGCGCAGCTCCATCTAAAGGCTGTGGTGCAGCTGCTAAGCATTAAGGAAAAGGCAACTTCATGTCACACTTTCCTGCCAATCTAGAAAGCCCTCTTGACAGAGAAAGTTGCCTTATTTTTGTTTCCAATAAGAGAGCCAGGCCTGTTTGAAATGTTTGGATAGTTCTCTCCTCATTGGCAAGAAGCTTAATGGAACAGGAACCTTTACATCAATGTAGAGTGCATCATTGTTTCTGAACCAATCTTATCACAAGTCAAGAACTTTTCCTGAGATGCACTTCCATATAACACAAGGCTAGAAGCCACAGAAGATAGGGAGTAATCCTGGGGAACACTAAATACTTACTTGATGTAAAAGGCAACATGAAGACAAGTTTCATTGAACTAGAGAATATATAAAACCAATTCACATATGGTAGCTTCCAAATATGTCTTCTGCCACCTCAAATGTGAGTCCATTTGAATGAGGATTGTATATGAATACCTGGAAGGCTTAAATTTTCTCCTCGTTCAGAAGGTGTGACAGAGGCTCATGGGTGATCTCTTCTTGAAGGTAACTCTAAAATTGCTCCATCTTCAAATTTGTTCTAGTCTGACTAAGGGAATTCACAAGATGTGAGATATTACCTCTTGTGTCCTTCTCTCACACTCTGTTTCACCCACATATCAATGCCATTAAAGATTCTTGTTACTGTGTTTCAGATGTTCTCGCCTGACTTTTGAAAAGGGTTGCATGCCTTTTCTGGTAGGGAGGGAACAAAACAGGTTGAACCACCCTTGCATAAGAATTACAGGGACATTTGGCACACTTCAGGAAAATATCCTGAGGCTCATGTCTTCCTGCCTCAACCCTCCTTACCCATTTCCTCCTCCTTTGATTTCTATCCTGCTATTAATTGTTAACACTGCAACAAATTTTGCAAAAATAAATCAAATGGTACAAATTTGTTCAGGTTCATTCAGAGCACAAAATGTAGATGTCCTCCTCCTTATTTTATATCTTACACTTCTTCTGTGGAACTAAAGGCAGTTTATATGGGATTTCCTGGTAACCTGGGTCTCATTCTAATACATACCAGTCCCCAACCTGGTTAACCTCAAAAAGACTGCTGCATCCATCTGCCTCCAGACCTGCTTTGAAACCATTTTCCCAATTCAATTTTCATTTCTGCAGCATATAAACACAGGTAATGCCAGATTTTAATTTTTCATATAGAATAGAGTTAGGCATGTTTCTAGTCCTCTCATAATGTAATTCTGTATTGATAGAGAGAGTAGTGCTGCAATATGTATGTACACAGCAAGATATGCAGGATACCATCAGAAGAAATGGCTTTCTTTCCTAATTCCTCTTCTGCAACCTTCTCTGTGTCCATGTTTATGGTGGATCTTTCTACAGCTGAAAAATTCTCTTTTCAATTTGTCTTTTAGATGGCATACTAGTTCAATCCAAACTGAAAAGGGTAAATTATTTCAACCAACACTACTTTGTCAGATGGACTCCCTGTGATGATCTGCTGTTTTCTGATTATTCAGAAGGAAAAGGGAAAGCAATGATAAATCACTGGAAATGAATACCCTCTTATGCACCTGTGTTTAATTAGGAGGACAACAAATCAGGAGAACAGCCTGGAAGCAAAATAGGCTGCTGCTTTGATCTTTGTCTGGGTAGGTGGCTCTTTTGAAGATCTGTCACTCGAAAAACCTTTTACTGCCACAGTAGGTTTAAGGCTATCAATGCAGGAGGAAAGCAACTGCTTCATAATTCTTGCCCAACTCCCCATTCCAAAATACCTATGCCTTTTTATTATCATCACTGAGGCAACACACTAGGCCTTTGATGAGGGTTTTTTTTTTCCACAGTACATAACGTGTCTTATTTATTAGGCTGCAATCCTTATTCATTCACTTAAATAGTAAGACTTACTGATTTAGTGAGCAGGTATGCATACTGTATATGTTCTAGACTAGATTTCCCCAAAAAATATGTGTGGCTCATTCAGTGGACCTCCTTTTAGTATGATGCTTAGACAATTTTATTTAAGTGTTTGTGTGTGTGCATGCTCACACACACAGCTGTTTTAAATATTGCATATTTTGCTGTATGTTATTTATGTTTGCTTTTTATTGTAGTTATATTCTTGTAAGGTACCTTGTGTTTCTTAAATTTTGATTTTGGCTCTGAATTTGCTAGTGTTTACTCCACAGTAACTGTGCATAGCACTGCAACCTAAAATAATCTGAATTTGCTAGTGTTTACTCCACAGTAACTGTGCATAGCACTGAAACCTAAAATAATCTGAATACTGAAATCACAACATTACTGCATATATAAAATCTATTCAAACATTTTTTTCAGAATCTGGGCTCTTTGAAATTAGCTCATTATATTTGCTAGGCAATAGAACAGTCAGCTCCTAGCTCTTTTGGACAGTAACAGCACAATGACGTGGGCAAATAGAAAACACACATCTAAACAGGGAAAAGAACATTCCTGTATTGTCCTCTCTTACACAGTCCCATGAATATGCAAAAATACCTAAGGGTATGTACATATACTCCTCTTATAATAAAAGCATAGCTAAAACAAATTTAAGACCTTCATTCCACGGCATCAATGAAAGCACAGCTTAACCTCAATGTGAAATGGAAGATATTTTAAAAGCAGCAGAGAATATACAGAAGTTTTAGGGAGGAGGGGGAATATCCATCCACTTTACTTTTTTCCCAATAAATAAGAAAACTTCATTGAGGTCATCATGAAGTTTGCTGCTTTTTGCCATAACATAGTGCACAAATAATTCTATTCCAAAGCCTGAAAACCTTTTCAGTTACCTTATGCTGCACCCTCTTGGTTATTATTAAAATTGCAGCCTACTTGTCAAATGTGATCTGAAAAAGAGCCTTCCTGGCTTCTCAGTAGGAAAAAAAAAAACGTAATGTAAGCACAGGATTAAAACATAATGTTAGAGCATCTCAAAAGCAGGTAGCGCAGATGTGTTGCAATATAGGATGGCAAAACTGGTACAGGCTGGTACGGCTGTACAGACTGTACAGCCATACGCTCCTTAAGTAGGACATTGAGTTCCACAGAGGCTTCAACTAAAATAAAATCACTTGAATAAATATTTTTATTAGAATCACTAAAATGTCACAGAAGGGGCCAGCTGTGAAGTTCTTCGGAACTCTTCAGCAGTCTGAGTATCACAAAACAAAGGAACAAACAGAAAAATATAAAAGTCTGACAGAATATTGTAACTATTGGGTCTTCTTTGGACGTATCCCATGATGGGAACTGCAGACTAGTTAAATGAAAAAGAAGACATTAGATAAGAAATAAGTTCTGCTCCTAATATAAAGTAGTTTTAGGTGTAGACTCTCTATTATTCTGCAGTTTTGTGTGACACCCTCCCGATTATTGTTATTATAGTTATATTTACTTATATATCACTTTTTCACCAGTTCAGATCTCAATTAAAATAATCATACTTAAAATTCACAGCATACAAAAATTAAAAAGTAATTAGATTATTAAAAAGTTAATAGTGAAACCCCATTCAAGCAGAGATTTAGAGAGTTCACTGCTAGAAATTTAGAGTATACTTCAGAATAGGATGAGAGGTGGTCAGAAAGCTGTAGTAAGAAGGGAGAACCAGCAGCAAATCAAAACCCAGCCATTACTTGATTCATGGAAATTTCTTCTGGATCTAATTCCTTTTTGTGAACAGAGTCACAACTTTGTATCTGACTACTGTTGACGTTCCCCCTGCAAACCACTAATGATATGGATTTAAAATGAAATATGCTTCATTTGCACTTCACTATTATTAATATGAAATACTATTTGCATTTTTTCTTTATCCCCCAACTTTAGCAGAGATATTCATCTTAGCAGGAATACTTTCATCCATAGTACAGGCTTCCAGTCCACATCAAGACTAATTTTACAGTCCTAAATCATTTAGCGACAGGTTGTCTCAATGATTGCCTCCTTCAAGAAACAGTACACCTGCCCCCCTCCCTATAAAGATCTCCTGATGACCTTCCACAGATACACAGATACAGTCCCAGCAGGTGGCTGCATAATACAGGGCATTTTTAGTGGTGGTCCCCTAGTTAAAACACCCTCTCTAGTAAGCATCACCTAGTGCCTATATCTTGTCTTCTTGATGAACACCTTTTTATTTTATCACACTTTTCATTTTCAGGAGATTACTATACACAGTTTTTAAACCACGGTTACACCTGAATGAAAGCAGCTTTGGCTATAATTATCACACAATGGCACTTCCAACCTGCAGCTGCAGCATCCCCCAGAATATCCCTTTTCATTTACAGAGGAACCCATCAATGAGTTGTCAATAGCACAATTCCCCAGATATGAAATGTCACTGTGGGGACAACTGTGAGATTGCCAGTCACAGAGTGTCAGGGTCTCCTCCTCTCCTCCTGTTCCCCCTCCCCATCACTATTCCCAAGCAGTCCAATTACCTTTATTTCCTATTTCTTTTCTTTTTTTAAAAAATTATTTTACTGACATGACTGTAGCAGACATCAGGAATTGTGAGAATTAAAAGAAAAAAGAAATAAAAATAAAAATAAATGCTGCATACAGTATTATATTAGGCAGAGAGGCAAGATTAAAGGAGACTCAGACAAAGTGCACAATGGTGGCAGCAGCCCCAATTGTGAAATTCCAAAGATGTGAAATACTGGGGCTCTGAAAATGGTATATTTCAATTTTTTTCCCCTGACATGATTGCTATGAGAACGGGTCTTGTGTGGTAAAGCTCTTAATTACTATATTAGTGCTTATTTATTTACTTATTTAGTACTATTTACAAATCTAATACTGATATTCTCTGAGGCTGGCTTTAGTTTATTGTTTTATTTCAGTTCCTATTCTATTTCTATGTCTCATTTTTGTATTTCATGGTTTCTAACAGGAAGACTGAACTTTCCCCATACTGGTGTTAGTAGCATCTCTGTCTGTCTGCCTTTCTCTTTCCAAAAAATTTCCCAGAGCCGCTTCAAGCTCAGGGTTGTTGTTTTTTGTTTAATGTAGTCTGTGATCTTTTTAATGACACAAAAGTAAAGGAGGGGTGGCAGGGAGCGAGGGAGGCAGGGAGGGAGAGAGGAAGGCAGAAAATGCAAAAGCAGACATTAGTTGAACTTAAACCTCAGTGGAGAAGACGAGAAGTGGAAATGCTTTCTTTTTTTTCCATCTCCAAATTGTAATGTCAATTTGGTATCTGATGTTTCAGTGCAAGGACAGAGATTTCCACAGAGGTATTATCTAACAAATTTAATTCATGAGCTGAAGTTTATCATCCCTGTACATGCATCAATACCTAAAGTGCTCACTGAAGACATTTTGCTTCCAGTGGTAAAAAAAACAAGATGGTGTCACATGCACCCATACCATGTACTCTTAGATTGTACGCTTGAGGGCAGGGAACTGTCTAATTTATAAGATTGTATGTACAGCACTGTGTAAATTTACAGTGCTATATAAATAAAAGTTAATAATAATAATAATGTATTGTAAGTTCTACTATCCAATTGCCAATAACAATAGTTATCCAATTGACAATTGACAATAACATGATTAGTTAATTAAGGAAACTCTTAATTGACTAGAGCACAATTCCATATTGAGCATTCAAAATTGGTGCCTCTCTGCATCTCTGTTGTTCAGCCTGTCTCCCCACAACTTAGCCTTTCAGTTGTCAGCCAAGTGGGTTTAAGATGGGACAGAAGTGAGCAATGGGGAAAGATCATCTGCACAACATTTGAGTGATACAACAAGTCATGGCTTGTCTGTGTCAAGCTGCAGCAAGCATTATTATGTTGAAGAATTGGGAATCACTCCACTTTACAGGGGTGCTCCAGAAAATTGGGGGCCTGTAATTTTCCCACTCCTACCATAAATACTTAATTTTAATGTTTTTCAATGGTTGTTGTTGTTGTTGTGCCTTCAAGTCATTTCCAACTTATGGTGATCCTAAGGCGAACCTCTCAAGTGGCTTTCTTGCTGCTTTATCACACTAGGCGGCAAACAGGATTTAAGCGAGAGTTAAACGAGAGTTAAATAAGACATTTCCTGTTTAACTCTTGTTTAACTCCCGTTTAAATCCTGTTTTCTCCCTAGTGAGATAAAGCAGTTGGTAAGATTTGTTAAAAGGAGGTTTTCCATTGCCTTCCCCTGACGCTGAGAGCATGTGATTTGCCCAAGGTAACCTCATGAGTTTCATGGCTGAGCCAGGATTTGAACCCTGGTCTACAGAGTTCTAGTTCAACACTCAAACCACTACATCACATTTGTTCACACTTGTAAGAATTACTATTTATCCTTATAATTGAAATTTAGTCATTACATTTTGTAGCAAATTAAATCAGTATTTTAGGTACCAGTAATAATTTTTGAGATCTTCATATAACTGTATTTTTCTTATATGTTCTGTTATTTTCAGAGCACAGTTTTCTATAACATGGACTTTTAAAGGAACACAACTATTGTGTTAAAGCAGAACTTACTGTGCTGGAGGCAACTGTACTACCGGTAGCAATTGGATTTTTTTTTTCCAGCATTGACAATGGGACCATATTTCTGCTGCACATAATGGCAGCAGACTAGCTTAGGTGGTGCAAGGTAAGCCACACAGCACACAGCTCCCTCATCCAACATCTTGTTGCCACCTCTGCCACCTAAGCCCAGTCCCTCACCATGCCTAATAGTCAGATCAGTCCTAAATAGACATTTGTTGTTAGCTGCCCTCAAGTTGACTTCAGCTCATGGCGACCCTGTGAATGAGAAATCTCCAAAATTCCATGTCCTCAACTGTCCTGCTCAGGTCTTGTAGGATTAGGCCCGTGGGCTCCCTGATCAAGTCTAATCTTCTAGAATGTGGTCTTCCTCTCTTTCTACTGCCCTCCATCTTTCCCATCATCATTGCCTTTTCTAATGATTGATGCCTTCCTATGATGTGGCCAAAGTACAACACTCTCAATTTAGTTACCCTGGCTTCCAGGGAAAATTCCAGCTTGATGTGTTCTAGGACCCATTTGTTTATCTTCCTGGCCATCCATGGTATCTTCAGCACTCTTCTCCAGCACCACATTTCAAATGAGTTGATTTTCCTTCTATTGGCAGAGAGCATCTGTCCACCTCTTGCCTCCATACATTGTGATGTGGAATACAATGGCTTGGACTATCCTCACTTTATTGTTCAGAGTTGTATCTTTGCACTTTATGATCCCATCTAGTTTTTTCATAGCTGCCCTTCCCATTCCTAACCTCCTTATGATTTCTTAGCTGCAGTCTTCATTCTGGTCTATATTTGATCCAAAGTATGGCACATGACGAAGCCTAAATTCTAGTTGTTTGTTTTGTTGTTATCGATGTTGTTGTTGTTTTGTTATTTTTTTAATGATTGGTGAAGAGAGAAGGTCATCATACAATGGCAACTTTTCTCTTTCCAGTGACAAAAGAAAGGAAAGATGACAGTTCTGGAATGCAAAAGATCTTCAGATGGCGTAGTATTGATCAGTCATGTCGATTGTGGGATGGCCACCTTGTCAGACATACGATGGTCTTTAAAACAAGGGCTTCAGATGAACTGAGGAGGTGTGATTCCTGACAACCTGACAAAGTCACTCTACTTGCATAGCTAGGTGTCAGGGAGAAAGAGGCAGATTTTGAATGAAGGTGCTACAGAAAGAAACTGCAGCTGTTAATGCAGTGAAGTGATACAATGTCTAGTGTTGGTTACAAGATGATGAATGATTCTGTAAGATCATAGAATGATAGCTTGAAAAACCCAGCGGGGAAGTGAAATTCTTGCTTCTCTGAATCTCACATATTTTCTTGACAAGCTCATATTGTAGAATCTATTTGGTGCTCAGATTCCACTTCTTTGTTTGTTTTCTAATTCATTAGCTGCAACTTCTGAAATGCCTTCCTTCTTTCTGTTCCTTCTACTGCTTGCCAAGACTAGCACTGACTGTCTGAAACATATCCAGTAATAATGGGGGAAATTCCCTATAAGATTTGAGACTCACAGCACCATTCTACAAATGTCTACTCAGATATGTGATGCATTGATTTGTATGAAGCTTCTCCCAGCCAAGTCTACTGAAAACTGTAACTACCATTACAAATATATCTAATAGCTTTTCCTGTCTTAATATTACATTCTACTGACACCAGTTCCCTGGGGAGACCTATTAGATACATATTCCATCTTTATTTCCTGGTATATCTGTTCAAGATTCCCTTGGCAGATGATCTAAAGAGAGAAAAGAAACTGTACATAAAAACCATAGTAACACATATAAATTGTACGTGGGTGGCAACATAAAGACCAAGAAAAAATAAAACATGCATATTTCTAATAGTATGATATGGATGTTTTCTCTTGCTGAGCAATTCTAAGTGGAATTGGAGGACACAGAAAGGATAGATCTTGTGCTATCCTGGTGGATCACTGAAACAACCAGGGTGAGGAAAGGTGATTATTATTGTTTCCAAATCCTCCATCCAGCTAGGATATTTCAAGAAAGAATTTGAAAGCAAAACCATGAATATGCATGTAAAATTAAAACAAAAGGAACTGTAAAATCTCAGCATTTCCATGTGTTTTCCTGTCTTAATAACTGACTGCATTAGGATTGTTCTCTTATTGTACAACAACTATACCCCAATCCCCATTGCTTGTCTATAATTTAGTATTACCATGTTTACATATATGTGTTTGTTATTGTTGTTGTGTGCCTTCAAGTCATTTCCAACTTCTGAAAAACTTAAGTCTGTGAACCTATCATGGGGTTTTCATGGCAAGATTTATTTAGAGGATGGTTGCCAATGCCTTGCCCTGAGGCTAAGAGACTTTGACTTGCCCATGGTCACCCAGTAGATTTAATGGCTGAGCAGGGATTCAAACCCTGCTCTCTAAAATCAGAGTCCAACATTCAAACCAAAGCGCCACAGTGGCTCTCCACATACATGAGTGTGTGTATGTGTGTATTATACACATACACACACATATATATAAAACTTTGCTATCTCTCTGTCATGGTAGTGAAAATGATTTAATAGAATCTCATAAAATTTACAAAAGTTTAATTTTTAACCAAAAAAATGCTTTTTACATAAATAGCCACAACTGTAACAAAGAAACAACAGTCAGTCTGCAGCAGGGCAGTAACAGTAAGTAAAAAAAAATTGATTTACTTGCTGTCAGAACAGAATGGAACAAATTTTGTCTGCCACCTAAAGGATAAATGTACTTGCTATATGATACCTACAACCAGTGGATTCTTGCAATGCCTATTCACCTGTAAGACTCACTGAGGGTAGTGGGATTTACTCTCAGATGACTGAGTATAGAATTGCAGGCTAAGGTGCAAAAAATCTACCTTGGAACATAACCAATGGGCGAAAAAAACCTTTTCAAGAAAGACATTCTCCTGTGCTGTGCAGGAACTAGTACTTGGAGGCCTCCAATGCTCTCAACTGCTGGAGAGGGTCACATGGATACCATTTTGTGCCAATGGAAGCAAGAAGAGCCCTCCCTTCAACCACCATCTTGAGGGGAGAGAGATGCAGGCCACCTCCTGCTGGAAGCAAGAAGAGCCCTCCCTTCAACCACCATCTTGAGGGGAGAGAAAGGCAGGCCACCTTCTGCTGGAAGCAAGAAGAGCCCTCCCTTCAACCACCATCTTGAGGGGAGAGAAAGGCAGGCCACCTTCTGCTGGAAGCAAGAAGAGCCCTCCCTTCAACCACCATCTTGAGGGGAGAGAAAGGCAGGCCACCTCCTGCTGGAAGCAAGAAGAGCCCTCCCTTCAACCACCATCTTGAGGGGAGTTAATTGTCTAATTAACAAATTGTAAGCCGCTCTGATAGCTTTGGCTGAAGAGCGGGGTATAAATAAAATTTATTATTATTATTATTATTATTATTATTATTATTATTAAAAGTGGAGAGATAAATGGACACGCACACACATATCCTGCCAAGCACTAGGATCAAGAAACATAATAACCAGAGTCATTTTATTTTTGATATGTGAGGTAGATAATCCCATAAACCTCTCTCTCCATCTCTGACCATAACACAGTAATAAAGTAAGTAAAAATTTACAGGCCTTTTCTTTTTTTGAGACCTCCTGCCTCAAGCAGCTGCACTTCACTCTGCCTAAAAGTAAGATCTGCCCTGAGGGATGAGGTATATAACTCTCCTCACCATTATACAAGGGAGTTCTTTCTTGACTCTGCGAAGTAACACTAATGAAGAAATATACTGACTACCTATAATCAACTGGATTTGTAGAACTTTTTATATTACTTTATAAATACAGTAAAATGTAGCATCCAAGCAATTACTAGTGCAATCAAGGAGCTGCATGCATAAAAATATCTATCATTACTGGTTATGGTTTGATTCTTTTTTTAGGTTTCACCATTTATTTACAATTTAAAATGGAAATATTTATATGCATGTAAATTATGTAACCTCTCCTGACATAAGAAATACTATATGAGCAACACTCTTTGGGATTTAGAGGAACCCTGTAGGTTTAGGGAAAACAAAGGACAAAAAAAATTCTTGAACAGCCATCATATCCTTGAATACCAAATGTTAAATCAATAATAGTATTTCCACTATTCAAAGTGATGAAAATCCATCATCTCAAGGTGGAATTCAGCAGTATAAGAAACACCTATCTTTCACTACTCCATATTTCCTTTCCTCCCCCCTTCATGATTGCATGTCATAGTGAATGAATAAAGATGACCAATTTACCATGTGAAAAGTTTCCTTCCTAATATATGTGCTGAAGTGAGATAAAGTATAGCAATACTGACAAGCATGCCTGCCTGCCTTTATCTTATTGTTTGATTTCACCTCTAGTTACTGATTTGTACTGTTGCTATGGAGTGAAGATCAGTCCTTCCATGCATAGTGGGTATTTTATTTGAATATACCATTTACACTATACAATTAAATTGGTCTGATTCAATTTTAACTGCCATAGCAACATCCTATGGAATCCTGGGGTTTATAGTTTGGCAGGAACCACTAGAGCTCTCTGGTTGAGCATTCTTAGAACTCCTTCCTAACTACAAGGCCCAAAATTCCACAGAATATTGCCAAGTTAAAATATAATCATGTCCTTATAATTATGTATTGTGAAAGGATAACTACTTCCTGTTTTTGTTTTTGAGTTTGTTAAGGGAAATAGTTAATTTACCTCTTCAAATCAAGATCAATCCCATAGGTGCACATTATCACCCTATTGTGATGACAAAATAATTTCAAGTGGTTTGGACCTATAGTGACAATCTATGGGGCTTTCTAGATTGGCAGGAAAGGGCAACATGAAGTTGCCTTTTCCTTAATACTTAGCAGCTGCACTGCAAGTCCCAGGTGTGTAATAAAAAGGCATAGAGCAGCTACGCTGAGGAGGTGTGGGGACGACTTATCTGAAGTCTTTTCTGTTGCTCAGCAACTACATTGGAAGCTATCAGGATGCTAGAAACACAGGCGGAGTAGCTGCACAGGTGGCAATGAATGGGGCTTTTGGTTGCACTGAACCTTTAATTTTTTTTTTGTTCGGTTTTTTTTTTTTGTTTGTTTGTTTGTTTTTTGTTGCCGGCTGCGAACTGCGCAGTTGCACTGGTACATCATACAGGCAATTGTATTGCCAGCTGTGAACTGCGCAGTTGCACAGGTACATCACACATGAACTGTACAGTTATGAAGATCTGTCAAATTACCATTGTGGTTTCGCTTCCCTTTTTTAAGTGCGCAGTTGCATCGGTGCACCATGAATGAACCCTTTTAATTGTTATTTATATCCCCACTCCTTTGAGATCAATCGAGGTGGCTTACACATTAAAATACTATTACTTCAATAAAACAAACTGCATCCCTCCCCCCCTTAAAAAGATATTAAATCCATTACAATTTAAGTTTATGAATAAACTTCTTTATTTTATGAATGAATTGACATTATATGCGCAGTTGCATAACAGTTACAGCATCCCAGAGTCCCTACTGCACATGTCTAGGGTTTGGATTAGGGTTGGAGCTAGGGTTTGGGAGGTTTAAAAAACTGCACAGTTGCACTCCAGCATTTAGACACAGCTGCGCTGTTACACCCTTTTAAAAAAGAAGCTGGAAAAAGTGATGTATAGCTGATCACCCTGTTATAATTAAAAGTATTTTCAAATGGCTTGCACTTGGGTAGGTAATTAAGACAATCAGCTTTACAAAAGACCTGCTTCTAATGGAAAAGTAACATGCTAAAACATGTTATGAACAAATTGCCTACTTTTGGGGACTCTGCTTGGGGTATGGGTGGACTGTCATGATCAGTGCTTCCAATTCAAAGCTTACCATTTTACAGTTGCTCATGGAAAACATTTGTGGTGAACAAATATGTTTATCCTGTACTGAGATCTGAACCACCAGCTCACCAGTTTTGTATCTTGTGCCTTTTAACCACTGAGCTATATCACCTCATTTAGAGTAGTTCTTGGGAATAATTTGGAATGCATACAAGTTTTCATGCTTCACTGAATTTAAAATCAAAATAGCCTAGTCAACAATTTAAGTCTTTTTTTTTTTATTCTTCCAGATTTCTAAAAGTATATTGAATGCAGCAGTTCAAAAATAGTTGGAATCTAACTTTCTGTGTATTTGCATCTTGGCAACATTTAAAAAAAAAAGAGAACCCCTTCAACTTTGGAATGAATTAACAGCAGGAATTGTAACACATTAATTTCAAAACTTGTTCGTGCATATTGATCAACTCCTACTAGAGAGTGGGTTTACATTGAAGGATTGTATCATCAATGAGAAACATGTTTAAACTGGTATTTCTCCAGAGGAAAAAAAACAACATTAGAAAATTAACACAGCATACACAATCTAGTCCACTGTTTCTTTAGCTATCATATATGGAGGACCAACACTATATTTTGCCCAGTGGTTATAATTGTTTCTTTCAGTGTGCCAGTGACCAGCACTGATCCATGGGTCCATGGACTACCACTTTGAGTAGCCTTTGATCTAGCCTTTAAATCATTCTTCTCATCACTCACTTCCATATGAAAAATTAATCCTCATTTCCCTTCAGATTCTAATATTTATATCCTGCTTTTCCCACTGATCTCAAGGCAAGATACCTGGAGCTAAGCACTGTAAGGAGATATCTGAGACACACAATCCTGAACCATGTTTTTTTTAGACTGTTCCAGTAACTTTAATGTCAGTGGAGTAGTGAGTCCGCTCTATGTTTTATGCGAGATGTTAAAGGAGCTGTACCCTAGCCCTAAAATAAAAACAGCACCTTTGACCCAAATCAGATTCAGTGATCCATTGATATGAAAGCCACAAGCTGCCACTGGTTTATTCACTAGATGTAAGATAGAAGATTGGAAAAGCTGGTGGTTATACTCAGAAGCTTCCAAAATGAAAGATCAATTCACTAAATTAGAACTGAGCCTATTGTATTTACTGGGAATATTTAAACAATCAGGCATCACCTTTGTATTCAGAATGGCACAGAAGAAAATATATTGATTTTATATGCAAAAGGATTATCCTTGGAACTAATCTAGAAGAGGTGCCTTGAGTCCCTATATAGGGAGAAAGGTGGGATACCAGCAAATAAAATAACAGCAACAACAAATGACCATTGTGAGTCAATCTTCCTTTCCTCTCAGAAACACCTAAACTGAGCCACAGACATGATCACTAACAAAATCTGACATTTTCCCTGTTATAAAAACCAAGAAACACAGAATTGGATTTCCTCTCCTATTAGTAGAAGTATTTCCTACTGTTCATAACAGGTGCCCTTTCTTTAAAAACCTGCTTGGAAGGTCAAGGCACAGTTTCGCTGGTTCACTACGCAACCATTATTACAGATTTAAAAAATCATTCTTCCATTTATTCGTAATACAAAAATTAGGACTGCTTCCACCTGAAGCTGTTACAGCTTTTCATTTCTTCAAGTGGCTTTCTTTTCATTCTAATGTTTTTTAAATGTGATTTGTTATCTTTATCTTTCATCTCAATATACACTCAAGGTATGAATTTATGTAACTTCTGCAGTTGTAGAGTAAGGAATTCCGTGGTTGATCAGACAGCAGTCTAACAGATGACAACACAAGATTTTACTGTTGCTAATCCTTCATAAAAACCTTATGCTGGAAGGAGATCCTACAGTCTTTCTGTTGCAACAACTCTCTTAGCACCACCTCACACAGCATCTTGATATTGTGTGAAGGGGAGAACTCATTCTCTCCTATGCAAAATGCTTGACCTAGGCTGGTATCAAGATCACACAATGAGATACATCAGTTCTATCTTTGGTGAAGAGACAATGGAGATTATCACACCTGCAAATCCCACTAGGAAAGACATGGACTTGAAAAGTTAAAAACAGGTGTTATCGCACACAGCCAAGGCTGGGCAAGTGCAACCCATCTGCAAACCGGACCCCAGCTGCGCTCATCCAGCTGCTTTTCAAAAACTGGAGCTTGCCATTTTTGAAAAGCTCCTGGATAAGCATGGCTGGGGTCTGGGCTGCAGATGAGTTGCACTTGCCCGGCCTCGGCTGTGTGCGATAACACCTGGTTTTGACTTTTCAATCCCACATCTAACCCAGCGCAATTTGCAGGTACGATAATCTCCAATATAAAAATTCCCCTTTCATTCAGTACCTGAAAGTGTGTGAGTTGTGTGTGCATGCCTTCAAGTCATCTGATGACTCATGGTGGGGAGGATGCACAAATTACTTGCCTGTTATGTTCTAGAAATGAATGAAATCAGAGGAAGAGAGAAAGCTGTCTTATACCAAGTAAGATTTACGAAGTTCAGTACTGTCAACTGTAACTGACAGTTGGCTCAACAGTGCTTCAGAAGGGAGTCCTCTCAGATTCTACTGCATATATATCCTAGTGACTGAGACTGGAAACTTCTATATACAAAGCATGTGGTCCAACACTTTCCTAAAAGTATCCCTTGTTTCTTTATCTCCTGTGCTTTTTAATTTTTTACTTTTCAGAATAGTCTTCATAGATTGTCTCCTCTTAAAGATGCTAAGCATTCTACACATACATCTGGGTTAACTGCACAATTGGATGCTTTCTCCTCGGATGAAGACAACCTAGCACACCAATGAGTATGAAAGATTTCTGTTTCAATTTCTCAAATGGTTGAACCAGAACAAAATCTGTTCATCCATTCTGCAAAGATAATCGAAATTTACAGTCTGTCTCTCCTACTGAAGGACTCACCTGGTCCCCCAACAACAACATAGTTGTTTAGCAGCCAGTGCAGAGGGGGGGATGGTTCAGATATGTCCAACTATTTCCCTATAGATGGATATACAATGAAAAAAGTGATTCTCTAGACTCTAGAGATCCTGAAATATGACATCATTATTTTGTGTTTGCCTATAGGGTTATAAGATGCTTTTCCACTACTTCCACTCTTTACTAGCCACTAAATATTTGGGTTCTCCACCCAGAACTAGTTGAATTTGGACAGAGTGTGGTGACTGCATGAGAGCAGTGGTGAACTGATGAATTTCACTAAAAGATATATTCTAGTGTAACACCAGTTTATGTCACTAGCAGGATGCTGTCTCTCTCTCTCTTTCTCTCTCTCCATATCTCAGTTTTAATACATCAATCTAGATTAAAACCAAGATATGGAAAGTAAGAAATTATAAATCTGTTATTGAAGTCCACAATTATTTCAAAAATGAAAAATGCCTATTCCTTGTCTGTGGTATTTTCTCTTATGCAAACAGAAATATAGCTAAGGAAAGCTTATATTTCTTTTTTCAAAATGCACCAAGTGTAAGAGCCCCAAGGAAGTGTATTGTCCCCAAGGAAAGCATATGTGGAAATTACATTGTAAATGCATATTGTCTACAAATAATACTATCAAAGCTATAATCTTATTTTAATAGTAAAATCTAGAGGGATAAAATGTAAGAAATTTTGAACAATTTAGTGGGGGGAGATTACTCTCTGATGATGACAGTGATGATACAGCAGAACAACTATACTCAGTTATGTACATCTGTACAACTTGCAATTTCCCATCAGTGCTGTATTAGCATTAGTTCTAGTCTGGTCTAGTAATAAAATATTCCATCCACTATAATGTATCAGGACAGTAGCATCATTTGGAGGTGCAGGGGGTGCAGATAGGTCAAGGTGACACCACTAAGGAGGGTGACACCCAGTAAGAGCCCCCACGCCCCTGCCATGTGCCACAGGAAGAGGGTCCTGCTCCTCCCATTCCTACCCTGAATGGTTTTACTTCTGAGTAAAGCCACACAGTACAGAGAAGAAGAGGGCCCAGCTCCCCTCAAAGGTGCTGCAAGGTATCTCTACATACTGATTCTGGAGACTAACATGGCTATATCTTTTAATTCTGGAGGAAAGGAACACAGAAGCCACTTTTTTCCCCCAAAATGCACTAGAGAGGCCAATAGTCCCATGTTTAGTTGCACAGGTTCTGTGCTTTCATCTTATATGGTGTTCAAAACCTGGTCAACTGCAATGGCTCTGCCAGTTAGCATTGTGTACCAGACAATGGACACCAAGATTAGCAGCATGAGGTCTGAGGCATTGAAAGCTGTCACAATTGTATAGTCCATCCAGGCAAACATTCATGGTACTATACTGGTTGCAGCCACCACCACCACTGGAGTCTCTTGTTCCCGCCCTACTAAAAAGTCTCTGGAGTCTGGTCCATATTTTTACATGTAAAATTAATACTATTTTTAACTGATTTTCAGAACATTGAAAAATTCTGTAAGCATTGTTTTTGCAGTACAAAGACAGAGACTGATGATGGTGATAAATATGATGAACTGATTTGTAATTAGATGTCTGTGAAAGCTCATAAGGAAGCAACAAACATGTCATTGTTGATTCACAGCTGAAAGTGTACTTTACTTCACCATCATTTACTACAGTACAATTGAATAATTAAACATAAGTATTAGTCTTCTCATAAAACCTTGCCCAAAGCACATGTTTTAGCAGCTGATGAATTTGGGATTTATATCATACTGGAAATAGCTTTAAAGTGCCCAGGACTGAGTTTTTGAATGCTATCTCAGGGGCTATACAGACTGCGCCTAAGGGGCGGCCTGCAGCCACCTATATGTATGCTGGATCAGGGCCACAGCAACTGCATGCTGTGGCCCTGATCTCTCCTTTCCATGGCACAAAAAGGAGCCAAAAAAAGTGGTTCCTTTTTATGCCCCAGAATGGGAGCCATAGATGCCAGTGCACAGCTTTTCCCTGTTCCTTTGGCGCTGCATCATGTAGATACAGTGTAAGAGGAGCACTGTGATGCCGCACACCATATGGAGTGGTGTGTAGCATCATGCCAGCCTGGGGGTGGAATTGGGGTGTGTGTCATGTGGATGCCACTTCCCGACTCTGCCCCCAGGCCAGCCTTAATAGCTGATCTGTTGAGCTCCTCAGTGCAAGTAATTCTCATGGTGGTTTTCCTTTTTTAAAAAATACACACCCACACATACACATTTCTAAAGTCCAGTTTCCACTAAGATGCACTATTGGGCAATGTCACAAGATCCTTGATAGACATGTGTACCCAGAACACATATGAATTCATTCATGTGCTTTGATGGCATACCTGGTAACAGACTTACTTGTGGTAATGTGGAATAAGTCATACACTCTAGATTACATAGTCTTATTGACACCATAGTTCATAGCCCAGAAACTGTCCATCACCAATAGCCTATGGTGCAATGAAAGATGGAGGCTCTCACTCTGCCACAATGGGATTGTTGTGCTGTATCCCAAGGCCTCAGACTCAGATGGTGAAACAGAGGGACAAGATGGATCAGAAGAGCAAGAGATATAGAGAAAGCCATACTAGCTAGGAAGAGGTCTTAGAAAGCATGGCAGCATCTGAACAGCATGACACAGAGCTAACAGCACCTGCCAAAAATAAATTCTAAAGCCAGGGAACTTGTGGCTCACATCTGATCTATCTAGTGGGTTCCTGGTTCATGTTGCCTCATACTAGAAAATGAGAGGTGCATGTGTTTTGGGAAAACCCTTCACAAGCTGATTCTTCTGTTTCTCATTGAATCAACACTAGAAATTCTAGCTATGGAAAAAGAGAAATAGAAGAATCCGCTCGAAACACATCATCAGGTCAAATAAGCCTTTTTTTGACAACAGCATGGCTAAATAATGTTTGATTCCACCAAAACACTGGAATACATCTCTCATTTTCCAGCATTTCATGGTGTTTTCTCCTCTTCAGTTCTCCCTCATGTTGCCTGATAAGCTCAGACCTTGCTCTGTTTAAAGACTATGCTTTTGGATCTCTCTTTCAGACTATTGTTTTTTGTTTGTTTGTTTTAAAAAATAATTTTTATTTTTTTTAAAAAAATCAAATTGTCTAGTGAACCAAATATATATAATATCAACATTACATCTCAAAAGTAAAATCTGTTATTCTATATACAGTTGGCCCTCCATTTGCATGAGGGACTATTCCTGACCCCCCCCCCCATGAAAACAGAAGCTCACATGCATTCAAGCCTCAAGCCCAATGGGTTTGAATTGGGTGCGCCCCTGTGCGTGCAGCCTGAGCGTGCACATCATTAGAATTAATGGAGGTCATGCCTCCACACCTAGTCGAGGTTGCAGATCTGTGATCCAAGAGTTAGGAGGGGGGAATATATTCCATCTAGAAATGTATAAAAGATATATTCATTTTGTAATCCCTGTTATATCACCCATGTGTTTATTACATATTGAATATCTCTTGCCTCTAACATGTACATCTTATAATATCAATTGTAGTCATCATTTCTCCCCTTTTAAATAAGATCTACAATCACCCCTCCACATTTGCGAGGGTTAGAGATGCAAGACCCCACCCCCCATGTGGAAAAACCACAAATATCTCTAGATCCCCAAACAAGCATGCTACAGACCCTTGTCAACAGCACCATCCTGTCACTCCATTTTCCATTTGGTCAGCTGCATATGTCAGCAATGTTTTAAACCCGTTCCAGTCCATTGATCTCCTGAGCCCATTTCGGTTCTTCCCTATCCATCTCCTTTCGACCTTCCATCCTTCCAAATATGCCAGCCAGGTTTTAAAAACCTTTCTATACTCTCGATATTCTCACTCCACTCATATTCTTGCCGATCCACCCCCTTTCAATCTCCCATCCTTCCAAAAGAGCCAGCCAGGTTTTAAACTCCTTTCCAACCCATTGATCTCCTGGCTAGCTAAGATAAGAGGATAAGAGATAGTGCCTTTTTGCACCCTTGAAAGGTGCAAAAGCTGAGGCTAATTGGCACTTCTTCGGTGCTGTGTCATATGGACGCACCAGGACACCGTGGTACAAGGCATCATAGCATCCTGGGGGTGGAGTTGGGGTGTGCATCATCTGGACGCAGTGCCCTGACTCTGCCCCCAGGCTGGCCCTAATGTCCAGTATGAACAGTACGAAAGCCTCTCTTCTTGACATAACTTTCATATGTGGGGTCTGTGATAAGCACATGGCTGGTATATCATTGTTCCACTTCTTAGAGCCAAAATAGATACATCTGCTTAAGGACAAGAATGCAGCAGCATCTCAACTTGATAAAAAATATGCCTCCCCTGTACTAAGAAAATTTAGCTTTATCTTGTAAAGAAAAATGTCACCGATCATGTAAACTAATAAAACTGTGCCCCATAACTCAACCAACTTTCTGCATCTCTTATTTTCATTTTTGGAGTAGAGGGATAATATAATAGTATAGTAGTATAATAGTGAACAACATAAAATTGTTATTTGCAGAAAATTATGCCTCTTTCAATTTTCTATTCCTAGACTTTCTTAATGAAGATGTTAAAAGCTGGTATTCATATTCAAAAGCTCTGGTAATATTAATATTAATTTCCTAAAAGAAAGTTCCTGGAAGCAGAACTTGTATTATCAGTCACTTTATAAATGATTGTGCATAAATTGAAGGAACAAGTGTCCCATTTTCTTTTCTTTCTGAATAATATACAATGCTCCAAACTAACCAGCATATTTATATTTGCAAATAAAAGCATTTGAAGAGGACTGTTAAATGAATGTTGTAAAGACACATTATATGGCAGTCTTTATTTCTGCCTTTATTGGCATTGGTTTAGATGTGCCTCTGTACCAGTGAGCAATTTAACAACCAAAGTTTTTGAGAGAGTCTTTCTTCCCATTATTTTTAATGTCACAGCAAATAAGTAGCTTCTGCCTATTTCCACAATATAGAAATGAACAGATGCAGCACTGATAGCCATGCCATTCTGCCCAACTAAGGGGAATGACGGGAATAGGGTCTGAGAAGATTATCACACAGGAAAGTCGTGCCGGGATAAATATGGGTTGTAACCATCTGGAACAATCTTATTGCACATCCGAAAGCCTGGGCAGTAGGCATCCCATATCTAACCCTGGCGTCTCCAGTAGCTTTACATAAATGGGAAAATCCCGTTCATTAAAATCTGCCGCATTGGATATGGGCTGCCTACTGCCCAGACTCCCAAGCATGTGATAAGTTTTGTTTCAGAGGGTTACAACCCATGTCTATCCTGACAGAGATTTCCTGTGCAATAATCTCCAGAACTGGAAATCCCTTCAATGTTTTCAGCACAAATGTACTTTTTCATTGCCTCTGGACAGCACTGATTGGTTCGCACCGAGGAAACCAGATACCACCTCTTAATCTCAATAGTCAGAGCAGTTTTTAATGGTTTCTGCTTTGAATTAGGTGGTTAATGATTCACTTAATAAACACTGTGTTGCATTTTAAGCACATGTGAAGCCCACTAAACACTTCATGGAAAGAGAAAATTCAAGGGTTAACACAATATAAAACAGTGGTCCAAAACCAGAAGGCAACCAGGCTGAGAAACCTATTGTGACTTCCAGTAGGACTGCCTTTAGCCTAAGCCTTGGTTTGCTCTGTGAGAGATCTGTAACACAAGTCTAGTATAAGGTTGTCATTACTAGACAGTGTTAACTGGTGTTTCTAATGCTTACCCCATTCAGTAATGCATCCCATACAATTAAAGCAGCCTTCAAGCTTTTTCCCCCTCTAGTTCTTTTCCAAAGTTCAGGCATTCTGTTTCAAAGCATGCTTGAGCTTTACTTACTAGCTTTGGAAGTAACTGCCAGTTATCAATATGTATCAGACATATGATGTGGCATGCACTGACACTTTTGCAGCACTTGTAGCTAGCCCAGTGTGAAGACAGAACAATTATTTTCCAAATATTAATACCTACCTTAAGAATTCAGATGTAATACTCAAAGCAGACATGAATTATTTTGCTGTAAGAAGTGATTTTCAACTTGAGTAATTCTCTATTACTCAGATTGATAGGGAGGGCACATGATGTATAAGTATCAGAATTTTTTTGCAAACATTAGTATAGGAGAAGTGATACACTTTGATAAAGGTGGGCAGCATTCAGAGGGTCACTTTCAACTGTAGGCAGTGGGTTGGAGCTACATGCTAGCAGGTTGCAATTAGTTGTACTCAAAGCTGGACAAAGCTGGAAAGGAATACTGTTCATTTCTCTCAATTGTTGATCCTGGAAGTTATTTATCACATTTCAAAGCTCTGGGCATGGGCTGGTGATCAAAAGCAGACAACACCAATTGCACCTCTCTCCTTCTTTGCCAGTCTGAGAGAACATGGTGCCAACAGAAAATGTTATTGTTCCCAAACAGCAACCCGAAAGTCAGGGACTGTATGTCCAGGAAAACTGAAATGTTTGGCCAGCCGTTACCATTTCTAATTTCAAATTTATATCCATTTAAATTCTTGCATAGGGACATTCCTGTTTGTGTAATTGGGATACAAAGGACTATTGCTGATTTTTTAAAAAATTCAAAAGATTAGTAAGAAAAATTGCTAGATCCTCTCCGCCTCCTCTTTTTCTTCATCATTATATGATGTAATAAACTAAGGAGATTATCACATGAAGCTTCCCTCTGGATATAGATGAGGCTTTTTAAACACCTAAAACAGCAACGATCCTTTTCACATTACCATGCAATTGCAAATTGATAACAGATTGGCAATGCATCTTATCACATTACTGTTCCACTTACTTGTTGGCTAAGATTAAGTAAGTAAGTAGTCTACTTACTTCATTTGGAATGGAGGGGGATGCAGTGAAACCTGTTTAAATCCCTTTCTCTCTGAATTACCCTGGAATTCCCTATCACAAATACTTTAATAATAGGTTAATTGTGCAATTGACAGCTATTCACAAGATTTTTCCATTCATTAAAAGCAGCAGCAAAAGCATAGATTGACTACAGGATAGCTATTGCCTAGCTACAAGGCTGTGTGATTGAATGCAGGCATTACAGTTACAATCCCACTTCTATCCCACAATTTATAAACAGTGATAAATCTCCTAATTATTTGAAAGCATCTGAGTACTATATGAAAACATGGGTTGCACCTATTTGATAAATGTGGAGCAATAGATTAAACATTGGGCTAAATCCTACACTTAATTCCCTACTAGAGGAAAACTATTAAATCAATTAGTTTTACCTACATATTGACTCTCAATTCAGCAATTGATTATATGGGTCTACTCTAATTGGAACAAATCAACCAGATTCTAGCATAGTTTAACTCCAGGTGCTACTACTACCACTTTGCTGTGACCATTTATGTGAAACCTCATGACAATGTGATAATCAAGCGCTTCAACTGCCAATGACAGAAAAACCCAAATAGTAAAAAGAGCTGAGTGTGTGTTCTGTATTGGCACTGTAGATTGATGCAGTTAAATAGTGGTGAAGGAGACCCTTCAATCTGCTTTCCTCATATATACTCCAAAACCAGAAGTGCCTCATCACCTGTCTATATGGCAGAAGATGAGGATGATATGACAATGGTGATAGTGATTAGGGTTTTACTGAGATGATGGTGGGGATCATGATAATCTGATTATGATGGTGATGAGAGTGATAATTGTTTACGTAGAATAGAATAATGGCCATTCTATTTTGTCTTTAACTCTTTTTTATAATAATGATGATCATGATCATGGTGATTATTCATGAGGAGGCAATAATAATGATGATGATGAATATAATTCTAATTACAGCACATAACATAACCAAACAAAACATCATCCACAAATGTTTTATCCACCACAACAAACACAAAACACATATACAAAAGTTTAAAATTGTTCTCCCCCTTTCTTATCATTGGCTTAAATATTATATTAAGCTCTAATTCCACCTAAACAAACCAAATGATAATTCTATCTACTTCTAGTAGTAATTTGAAAAACAAATATTTAATACTATATTATAATTTCACCTCTCTTTCATAAAAATTGCAAAAGGAAGATTCCCACTATTCCCAAAATGTATCTAGTGATTTTTTTTTCTTAATAGACTGGTTAATCTGTCCATTTCTGCTAGGTCAAGCATCTTCACAGTCCAGTCTTCCATTGACAGGATCTCAACATTTTTCCAATTTGGGGTATTTTCACTCTTGCCACTGTAACCATTACAATGTAAGTATCCTCTCATGTTGTTATCTGAACATCCATCAAGCCTAGTAAAGATAATTCTGGCTCAAATCATATCCAGTCTGGAGAGAAAGACGGGATACAAATACAATAAGCAATCAAACAAACAAACATTTTAATCCTGAGACTCTCTCGAATCACAGTATGTATCTGCTTCGTTTTTTTCTTTTTTCTTCTCTTTTTTTTTTCTTTTTTGGCTTTTTTAATGGTCCATCCCACGTCATAATACAATTCTACCTAGAGTTCACATTCACAACATCTTTTTAACCCCACATCCTTTTTTTCAAACATTCGTTTGACTATCCAGTCTAACACCAAGATTACTGTTATGTCTTTCTTGCTACAGTCCAGATTTTTTTAAAGAACATAGACATTTTCTTTACCTGATCATACTCCAAAAGCAGAAATTAAATGCTATAAAAACTAATATTAGGAGATACATTTTAGCAATGAAAGTAATTTGAACTAAATTATACAATCATATGAAATCAAATGAAATTTGATAATAACAGTATTTAAAAAGTGTGTGGCATAAAGAAAGCCTTTCTCCTGAAGAGTCCAAGATGTGTGCATATTCCTTGTGCACTGTATTCATCCCCCAACAAGTCAAATAATGTTTTTATACAGCATCCAAAGGTCTGATAATTGATAATCATACATATAATAGTAGATTGGAATATATTTGTTCACTTGCAGTGAAATGGCTACCAATTGGGAGGGGTGAGAATTTTAGTCCAGCTCATTTTTATAAGAATTTATCAACATTTGTCTTTTTTCATACTTTTTCCATTTGGCAGAAAGAACTGAAGATTTTTTAAAAATACCCTGAAGATTTTTGAAAAATATTGGGACTGAAATAATGGTAACATACTGCAAATACAGAACAAAGGATTGAACTATAGGTCTTCCATTATACAATTGTTATTCCTAGAAAAAATTCTTCAGCCCTTAGCATAATGTGTATTTATTCTATCAATTGACAAAGTGAGATTAATGCCTCCAGTAGCAGGTGCAGGGAAATAAAAGTGACACCACACACACAAACACATAAATACACACAGACAGCAGCCATTCCTCAGTCCCCTAACAACATTTGCCTCTGGTAGCATTCAAAGACATAGCCATGTTAGTCTGGAAATTCAGTATGCAAAAGGGACTTGTAACATCATTGGCCCTAAACAGATGGGTGCTATAGGGCACCCCGATCATGTGCTAGGGTTGCCTCAGGGTGGAGTGTATACACGCCCTGCAACCCTAGCACATAATCAGGGCAGCATCACTACGTAGCACCATTTAGACAGTGTACATAGCGACATCGTCTCAGATGCACAGCATCCATATGGAGCTGCACAGTTGCAACGTCCTGAAGGTGACACCAAAAAGGAGCAGACGTTCAGCGCTTCCTTTTCTTCTGCGCACCTTCACCGGCCGTCTAGTTGCTACAGCAACAGTGCGCAGGAAAAAAAAAGGAGGCTTCAGACTGCCCTTTTCAGGTGGTCTGTAAAGCCCCTTTGAGACTAATTAAAAGAAAGAAGTTGGTAGCATGAGCTTTCATAGACGTCTGCCTAGTTCCTCAGATGAAGGAGTAACATTTGCCTCTGTTGTTCATCATCATTTCTGTGCCTCATCCTATGTCAGAAGACATCAAGGCAGTCTACCAAAAAAAAAAAAAAAAATCAATGTAAACAATTTTAAAACTATTAGAATCATAAACAATTTTAAATTTGAACAGTATAGCATATTCATATAGAGCCAGCATGGTGTAGTGATATCAGCATTGGGCTATGACCAGGAGTCCAGGGTTCAAATCTCCGCTCAACCGTGGAAACCCACTTGGTATCTTTGGGTGGGCCACACACTCTCAGACTCAGAGCAAGGCAAAGCCCCTGTGAACAAATCTTGCCATGAAATCCCTGTGATAGCTTCACCTCAGAGTTACCATTAGTAAGAAATGACTTGAAGGCATGCAGCAATAAGGGTATTTGAAGAATTCAAATTTTAAAAATGCTGACAATAAAGGGCTACATGTGTATATCACAGCCTGCTGCCCTTGGATGTAGAATCATAGAATCATAGAGTTGGAAGAGACCACAAGGGCCATCTAGTCCAACCCCCTGCCATGCAGGACCTCCAAGTCAAAGCATCCCTGACAGATGACCATCCAGCCTCTGTTTAAAGGCCTCCAAGGAAGGAGACTCCACTACGCTCCGAGGGAGTGTGTTCCACTGTCGAACAGCCCTTACTGTCAGGAAGTTCCTCCTAGAGAGGAACACTATCCAGTTGCCCCTGGTGAACTAAGATTCTGTTACTAGTCTGATCGGCTTTTGTATATGAATGGAGGAAGCACCATTTTTTCTTCGCTTACCAGGCAGCAAAATGTCTGGGGACAAATGTGTTACTTCACAATTACTATACCATCCTCATATAGCAAATGGTGATTGACCATTCACTCCTATTGATTTTTGGTCCCATTGGCTATATAACATGTCTAGCTAGATCTTTCTAGTACAGTAGTACAATTTATGTCCGATGTCAATAAGTCATCTTTGTGATGAAGAGTAAACACAGTCATTTCTATTCTTTTAAAGAAAAACAGACCAATATTACATTTCAGTTAATTGTTTCAAGTAGTTACTTTTTCTGGTACTTTTCCAATTAAACAACAATATGCTTCTGAATGAATTAGTGGATCCTAAGCAGTTTCATTTTCAGCCTTTTTTCCTTACCCTTAAATGTGAGCTATTTGATGCTACAGTGGTAAGAACAAGCTGGTGTTCAGTACAAGATGAAGAAAAAGAAGTTTAGCAACAAAGCAAATAGAAAATATTGATCTCTCTTTAGATACTGTAAGAGAAAATCTCCAACAAAATATATCTTCCCTTATTCACTCCTGATCAGTGTCCTTCACTATTTAACAGCTAGCGACACAGAGGGATGAATGTAACCTTGAATAATAGGAAATTTTCATGCAATCACCCCCCAAAAAGATTGATCCACTTCATCAGAAGAAATGTTCAATAGTTGTATGTAAAAGAAAAATAAAAGAATAGTTAATTTATTGAGTCTTCCAGTACTTTTTTCAGCTTGGGTTGAGAAGAGAATTACAAATAGCATTTCTAAGCAGAATAGGAAATGAAGAGAAAGTCAGTAAGATATATCAGCAGATTATGTCCACAGCATCACTTAATATAGACTGGAAAGCTCTGGACATGAATAAACTATTAACTGCCCTCTTGATGTGTGAATGTAAAAGTAGGATGAAATACAAGCTGTCATCTTCTAAGAAGTCAAGAGTTCCAAAACACGTCTGTTTTTGTTTGTTTGTTTTTTGTTTCTTTTACTTCACCGGTGACTCTGCAGGAGATGTAAGATACACAGAAACAGATATTTAAGATATTTTCCCATTCACTGAACATTGCTTCCCCCACTACAATCTCCAGTATTGCTGCACTCTGGAAAATTATGACTTGGAGTTCATATGTTGGTAGCTACTATGACAAACTATTGATATGCAATCTTTGGATTATTGTATAACTATAGTAGCATGTGTAGAGATTGGATGGACAGAATACCTAGGAGATGTGACTATTTTTTAAAATAATGGGTCTCTCTCCACTGTATCCTCACCATTCTCTTACTCTTCTTAGCTAAGGAATTTAACACAAAGTCTGCTAGTTGTTCTCAGTTCTAAAGATTCCCCTGAGTTGCAATTATTTCCCTGAACTGGTTATTGCTTTCCATCCCACACTTAACATGGCCATTCCATTTTTAATGCTGATACCTGGAATTTTATTCTAAAGTATCATATAACTGTATTCCAAATTTATATGGTACAATGTACACAACACCAATTATACCAATAGAATGGAATATGTAATAGGTATTTTCAGCGGTGGATAACTTTTAGAGGCAGCTGATGGCTTCTATATCAGTAAGGCAGAGAATTTGCTCCTGGTTTAACCACTTGGACAGCTCATTGAAAGTTCAATCTAAAATCTAGAGTGGATTCACCATCAGCCTCAAATGGAAATCAGAAGCCAATACTGCCAGCTTGTTCTGAAAGGAGAACAGAATGTTAGAAATGTGTATGGCAAGACTAAATAACTGGTACCGCTTCCATTGTCTATGATCAATGGCCACAATACCTAGGAGCTGTAGTCTAAAACATCTGAAAAGTTTGAGTATGTTTTCTTCCTGGATACTATACACTCATCCCTCCGGGATACTAGACACACATCCCTGTGACTTTGATATTTGTGGATTTGATTATTCACAGATTTGATTAATATGTTCTGTCTAAGAATATCTAGGTCCTCCAGTGCAACTCTATGGTTAACTTTAACTAAAAGTTGCACTGAAAGACCTATAGATTCCTAGAGAAAATACTCTACCAGGCATTTGTAGCTCCTCTGGTGCATTCTATGGTGAGTGTCTGTCAGACGTTGACCACAGAGTTGCACTGGAGGACCTAGAGATTCTAAGAGAGGTGTCCTCTCAGATAAAAACATGGTGTTTTTGTTATTTGCAGTTTTTTCATATTCACGGGGGTCTTGTTCCCTTAACCCTAGCAAATGTGGAGGGACATGTGTAATTGCACACTAGGCAGCCATTCTGATTCAGCTCTAGATGAGGAGGAGGAGGCCAAAATCAGAAGGTCCACAGTGAAGGACACACTCTCAGAAGAGTTTAACGCTGACTAATGCTCTGATTGTAGGACTCTGTTACAAATTTGTAAACTAGCGTTACAAATTCATTAACTGCTTTGTATTTGGATATGTGATGTATTCATTATTGTAACACTATTGCCATGATCATAAATATCTACCCTCTCCTTGACTCAGGGGTTGGAGGAGCTAGCTTCCTCATCCTGTAGTGCCCCAATTGCTCACTCAGCAGATTTCCATTGCTCAGAGCCCCTCTCTTGACTTAAGGTGGGGTCCAGGTCTTAGGTCTTTCAAAACTACATTTGTTGTTGTTATTGTTGTTGTTGCCTTTATTTTTGACTTATGGTGACCCTAAGGAAAACCTATCATAGGGTTTTCTTGGCAAGATTTCTTCCGAGGAGGTTTGTCATTGTCTTTTCCTGAGGCTGAGAACATGTGACTTGCCTAAGGTCTCCCAACAAGTCTCACAGCCAAGTAGAGAATTGAACTCAGAGTCTCCAGGATCATAGCCCAACACTCAAAGCACTATACCACAGTATGCCATACTGGCTTACCATAACTATATTTACACAAAAATGTGATGTATGATCTTGGCCTCTTTAATGATCATACCATTGCTGTTATGACCATACCAAGAAAAAGTATATCCTGAAAGGAGTAGTCTGAACTGAGAAGTAGAAAAGGCCTAATCTAAACTTCTGAATGTCAGAACAAGTTACTTACTTGGAGCTCTTTTGCAGTGTCTGCATGTGTTGCCCAGCCCAATCATAAAGAAGAATGAAATAAATAGAATTGGAAAGTAGACTCTGAAATGCAGGTTGCAGTTACAGCTTAGCTGATAGGTGGTCAACCAGCCTCCAGTGAGGATCCCGAACCATCAGAAGTAGTCTATTCCATTGCTGAATACCACTCACTGACATTCACTAATGGTTAATTGAAACATGTTTCTTTAAGGTTGCCAACCACTGGTGGTAAGTGTCCTATTAAGCAACAGAGAACAAATTTGTTCCATTTACTTTTAATGCAAATATTTAATGCAAATATAGTGCTGGCTCATGCTTAGTTTGTGACTCATTAAGACACCTTGCTCCTTTTTGTATATACTGTTGCCAAGCTTGCTTCCCTCATTTTATATTTATATGTTTGAAAAACATTTTGTACCTTAATGAAAGACTTTACATTTATCTTTGTTGAATTTTTAATCTTGACCCTGTCTTCTGTAGTATTGACTACCCTCTAGCTTTGTGTTAGCTGCAAATTTGGTTAGCAACCTATCTATGCCCTGATCCAACCTATAAAAATGTTGAACCACACAGAGGGTAAGGGTGTTTTTACATTACACAGTTTTAGTCTTATGATTCCACTTTAGCTACCATGGTTCTGTCCTATGGGACTGACAGTTTAGGGACACAGTCATTGCAATATTATGGTATGATAGTAGGACTAGGACTCTGGAGACCAGAATTCACATTTGTGCTTGGCCATGAAAACCCATTAGGTGACCTTGGGTGAGTCATACATTCTCAGACCCAGAAAAACCTGTGATAGGTTCACCCTAGTGGTCCATAGATCAGAAATGATTTGAAGGCGCACAACAACAACAATAATAACAACAATAACAAAAACAAATTTAAAATTCTCAGCCAGAAAACTCTAGTGCCTAGCAAGACACTAGAAACCTCAGGATTCCATAGGATGTAGTCATGGCTGTGGAATGATAGTGCTATACCTGTGTAGATGCAAGCGCCTAAAGTTAGAGCCCTGCAGCTCATGTTATAGTACTAATAGGGCAGGTGCTCAACCATTAATCAGCGTTCAGTAAGTGCTGTGGCTCAGCCAGTTTAGGACAATCCAATCTTTATCATCTTGTCAGCAAAGATATTATGCAAAGTATTGGTCAATATTTTGCTCCCAAACCATTTGGAAGTTAAGATTGGTTTGTCAGATTCATGTAGATGCCTAATAACAAAAAATATTATGGAAACTTTAAGTCAATGTTTCATTTTCCATACTCATCCCAAACTGTCTGGGACTTAAGGATGGTCTGTCAAAACCATGTGGACTCCTAATACTCAATGTACTATTTTCCAGATGCTCACAAACTGACTACTTAATGATTGGAATTTTGTCCACTATTGACATCACATTCAGTGTACTGTAGTTCCTGGAGTCTACACCCTCCCCAACCCCATCAGCACCACACACACACACATGCACACATCTTTAAGGAAGAGAATGACATATACTCCTTCCAATCTTCTGGCCCAGCTGTCATGCCTAGCCTGGAGGATGACTCAGAGGATGAGCCAGAGCCTCTGGGATCTGAGCCTGCAACTGGGGAGCTTGAGGCAGGCCCTAACTCTGCTGTAGCAGAATCTGGGGCCCCTCCAGAGGTTCAGCAGCCAAGTCTCCCTGTGGCCAAGTCTGTGGACATAGAGGAGCATCAGAGAAGTGTGTCTACCTTCAGGGAGCATTGAGCTGAAAAGGAGAGCCTTTGAAGGTGGTGGAGACTTTATCAAAAATGAGCTGCTAATCAGAAACACATGAAGGCCTGCTGCCTGCCTATTTAGGCAGCTGGAGCATGTGTGTCTGGTGGCCAGTGATTATATGATCTTCTTGAGGAAAGACTCTGTCTCTGGCTCCTGAACCCTTGCTTCTTGGACTGCTGACCCATCTTGATTAAATAGAACCCTTGAGCTTTGGACCACCTTATTGACCTACCTATCTGATACCCTGGACCTCAGACTTCTGGACAACTCTTTTGGTAATACCTCTTGTGATATTGCACTTAGACTCAAGGACTTTGTTACTTAGTTCTGGCTCTCCCAGTTGGGGGGTTGTTTGTTTGGGAACTGAGCTGGCCTTATCATCCATTTGGCTGCTTTCCCAGACACCAGCACCCATTTTCAAAGATGCAGAAAGGCAACATATTGGAGGAAGGGGGGGTTAGTAATTTCCAGGAGCACCTGAGAATGTCATTGATATGTTTCTTGAGACTTGAGTTAATTAAATGCAGCCAGGTATTCTCTCACTATTACTTATTCTGGACTCCAGGACTCTCATTATATCATACTAGGTTGAACACAATGGCCCTTGTAGGAGCAAGATGGATATAAAGTAGAAGCTGTGGAGTTTTGGTTTTACCATTTTCCCTTGGCCCAAGACCCACCTCTTCCATGTCCTGTGGGATTCTGCTTGAAGTCAATTCAGACCAGCACCACAAACAAAATATATCTTTCAAGTGACACCAGTCATGTTTCCCACATTGGCATTGTATATCATATCTTAATAGATTTTTTCTGGACTTGTTGGAGAATGAAATTATTTCCTGCAATTCTACTGATTTCTGAAAAGCCACATGACACTGGCAGGTCTTTCCTTCAACTAATTCTTTTCTCATTCCCTTGTTATAAGCCATGAGACAAATGAACAAAATGGCAAGGAAGCTTTTATTCCAGTCAACAGCAGTTGTGTGTTCGTTGCTCATGAGACAAATAGATGTTGGAAAGCTTTGTGTCTCATCTGCCAATAATTTTCTCCTCTTTTGTCTGTTACACACATTTTGTCCTTTTAATAAGTGAAACTGCCATCAGTTTCTTGTGCTGGCATGATAAGGAATCTTACTTACAGCTTCATCTCTGACACCAGCTGGCTTGAGGTGCATTGTATTTAATTATTAATACATGCAGATGTGATAGGGAAAAGACAAAGGGCTCTTTTTTTAAGGGCACAGATTTAATTTTAATCAGCCTGATTTATATTTTATCCTGAGATTTGAATGCCACATTATATTAACAAAGCCATTTTCAAATATCACTGTTTGTACTATCTGCCTTATCTAATGTTCAACTTAATTATCTTAAGGCAGCCTTTATCAGGGGCTGAATAATGCTGCAGTATAAAATCAATGGGAGTCTTATGTATGTGTAAAGGCAGCCTCTGTAGCAGATTTAGGACCAGAGGACCAGGGACAGATATGGAAGCCAAAAAGGCCTGTGAATTGATGGTGGAGCTTGATGAAGAAGGAGACTTAATTTAGCATTTGGACAAAGAAGCCAGGTTTGAATATACTAGAATTAAAAAATAAAGCATCTATTATTTTCCCAAACTGGATCATTTTCTTCTCTGGACCATAATGACCTGTCTGAGCTTCTGATGTAAGCCGTCAAACTCTATAACAATACATTTCTGAAAGATCTATACCCACCACAGACTGAACTGCTTTTAAGTCAGTAGTGTTATATTCCAGTGTAAAACAAACAACAAACAGCCCAAAAGCTTCCACTTGAACAAAGATCACTTCCAATATACAACAGTCATTTTAGAAGAACATGTACAATGGTACATATACTTTTGATAGTTAGTCTAGATTAGATTTGGGATTATCTATGGTTTTGCATATTCAGTCCATTTTATACCAGATATTTCTGGCACATGGTTTTGTATATTCCATCCAGTCTATAGCCATTTGGGATGACATATGGTTTTGCATATTCAATCTCCTTTTTGTACATTGGGCATTTAAGATACATGTGGCAGGGCAAATAAATGATTTCAGAACATTCGGGTTGACCAAGATATTTCTATGCAAAGCTCTGCATTCTTCAAGTAAAGTCCTTACTTGATACTTCCATGTGCACAGTCCACCATAATCCATGTCTCCCTCACTGCTCAAAGAATGCATTCTGATCAGACTCCTACTTATTATCACAGAAGTGGAGTTCAATGTGACACAAGGCAATGAAGCCCTCAATTTTTTAAAAAATCTAACATGTCCTCCCCCTCCCCACCCGCAATACCTTATTCTTCCAAACTTGAACACTGGAGTTTGGATCCCAAACTTTATTTCTGTCCCAAAGGTCTCTGCACAATATGGTATACTCTGGTTCCTAAAAACAGGAGGTAATTGCCTAAATTCCTCCTAAGTACAGTTGGCCCTCCATAGCCACAAATTCTTTATGCATGTATTCAAGCATGAAAGACTTCAAAATATTTTTAAAATATATAAATTCCAAAAACTAAACCTTGATTTTGTAATTTTATATGAGAGACACCATTTTACTACTCATTGTATTTGCTGAAATTTGAACATACACAGCTTTTGGTATCCATGGGTGGTTCTGGAACCAAACCCCAGTGAATACCAATACCATCTTTAGGATAAGTGGTGCACAGAAATAGGGGAGGAGAGAAGAAACAAAAAAACTTTTTAAGAATAGTTTCTTTCCCCTGCCAATCCCCTAATTCTAGCCTGATGAAGAATTCCAGAACACTTGAAAGCTTGTGCACTTTCATTGCATTTTGATTGGTCTTAGTAAAAGTATTGGCTGCTTATAGCCTTTTTTTTTTACTCATTGACCACCACAGCTACTTTTTTTTCTCTCAAATCTTAAGTCATTATCTTTCTCTGTTTCTCATAATGACCTAAGATGGCTCACTAATGGTATCAGAATGCACAGCAATGTTAAGGTAGACCAAAAAAGCCCAAAGTAAATATCAGCCCATCATAACATATGTATAATCTGTCATACATTTGAATTAAAATAACTAATTTCACACCTAGAAAAAGAAACAGCAATGGAAGCCTGCATAAAATTAAGTCTATGAAACCATTCCCACAAAAAATCTCAGATTGACATTAAAACAGTGCAACCCTGATGTGACATCCAAAACTTTATACATCAAGACCACTTGTCACACAGGGCTATCATTTGAACAACTTATAGAAAACTGAAATTCAGTATCTACTGTCAAAGACATTTAGAAATTGGAACATTTGTGTGTTTCTTCCTCAAAATTCAGGGGAAAACAGCAGACAGCAAGCTATGTCACAAATATGAGACTGTGATGAGGTTTGAGTTCCTTCTATTTCTACTGAGGAAAGGCTTATTTAGAAGAACAGCCAGAAAAATATCTATGCTTGCAGAATGTACAAGCTGTGTTTACCAGCATCAATAAAAGCAGCCCAAGCCAACCTGAAACTACTGAAATTTATTTCCACAAACAGATTTTAAACATAACAAGTGGTTGGTGTTTCAGATGTTACATTTTCCAATTTCTATTTTTAAAAATGTATACAGAACAGGAAGCAGGCTATGGCTCAAAGCATACATTGAAGGCTAAAACCATCGGAAATGAGTATGCCTCTTATTTTGCAGTGTTCTTAGATCTTTGCTTGCATTTATACACCTCACAAGTCTGTTTGGCCTTTCAGCCAATGCAAAGCATTAGTTTCATATCTTCAGCTATCTCCATGTCTTGTCAAATCTCAAGTGGAGATGTGTTAATATTAGAAGTAGCTCTAAATAACTTCCCAAACAATCCCAAGTGTAATGAGGTCTAATTTATTAGTTGACACTGGAGATGTTAATTTAACAGTGCAGTACAGGCCAAGTTAAATTTGGTATAAATCACAGGAGGCCTTACTGATTCAGCCTAGATTATAGATTTTAATTTCTCAGCTTTCATTTCTGGTAACAATATCAGGCAAGGTTGCTTTTTCCTGAAAACTGTGAAACCTCTGGTGAGCACATTTAACAAAGGCGATTATTACAATCAAAGTTGTCAACTTCCATTTATACGGCCTTTTCTCCCATCAGTCAGAAAGTATGCACTCAGAGAAGAAAGGATTAAATTACTTTCAGAATCAATATGCTTGCTGTGATGGGCATAGTACCTGTGGCTGAATATAAAGCTAAGTGAAGACCCAGAATTGCTTGGATTGGCCTAGGGCACAAATTCACATTCTAAGTTTAAGTGTAGATACAATGTTTCTATGTTGCACTGTTACAGAAGTTTCAACTGCCATGGTTTCATGCTACATAATGCTGAGGTTTGTTGTTTAATGAGACATTCAGATTTCACTGCTAAGCGAGCTCCTTGAAACTAGAAGACACTAGAGTTCTCTAGCAGAGAATTTTAAGTATCTCACTAAACTAGAAGTCCCAAATTCCCATGGGGCCATAGCAGTTAAAATGGTATCAAACTGCTAAAATATTAGACTTCTTGCTCATTGGAAATAGACATTTAACATAAAATAATAAATAATAATAAAACTTATTTATACCCCACTTTTTGCCATAGCAATCAAAGCGGCTTACAATATTTAAAATCATACAACAATATATATAAATACCCCCCTTAAAAAAAGAATTAAACAAATTACGATTAAAATTTACCTAAACAATTAAAACACAGTTAAATAAAATTACAATAGTCCCCAACAATAACAATGGCAGAGTCGTTGTCCTATGTGCCTATGTGGGGGGATATTTTGGCCGAGTGATTTATTCTTGGAAGACCTGCCAAAAGAGATCCGTCTTGATGGCTGTTTTAAAGCCTCCAGGTTGTTAATTTGACGGATCTTGTCCGGCAGGCCATTCCATAACATGTCTGTCACTGAAATATTGCAGGATAATCAACATGTAGTGAGATACAAAAAAGTGGTACTTTGAACAAGCATTTGTACATAGTTGCAACACCATGCAATCAGAACTCATTCGCCCGATACATACGGGCATAAAGAGGCACCCTTGCGGCACTTTTAAGGTTCAGGAGGGTGCAGCATTTAGTCCCTCCCAAACCCTAGCATGTATGGATGGTGCCATCTTGTTTCCGCGCCGTCTATATGTGCTTGCCATAATTACGTCATGGTGCGCACCACATTTAGTCATGCGGTGCACGCCATGATGTAATAGCACTGTGGGAGGGCACCAAGGGCGCCCTTTCTGCAGCCTGCTGCACCCCGCTTTGAGGCTGTGGAGAAGCGGCAGTTTTCCACTTCTCCGTGGCCTGGAGAAGCGGCAAAATGGGGCCTCTAGGGCTGCTAGTGAGGCAGCCCTGGCCCCATTCTGCTGCTTAAAGGGGCAGCTGCAGACTGCCTCAAAAGGGTGGTCTGTAAAGCCCCATTACTTCTGTTAGAGCATTTCCACCAATTGTTCATTCTTAATTTGAGTGGTGCGCTTGGTCTAAATTTTCAGTGGCTACTGTCAGATAATCAGTGTTCTGAATAATAACTCAAGATATGGACAAGGCTTTGCCACTTGTCTATTCTCATATTGGTGCTTCCTTCTTTTCCTTCTCAGCATGCTAACAATAAGCCAAAATTAATATCCTTGAGAAGAAGTATGTAGTGGATTGAGCAATGTACTATGACTCTAAAGACCATGGTTCAATTCTGTGCTGGGCCACAGAAATTCGGATGACCTTGGGCAAGTCGCACACTCTCAGCTCCAGTAAACCTCATGATAGGGTCACCTTTGGGTTGCCATAAGTCGGAAATGACATGAAGTCATACAGCAAAAACAACAAGAAGAAATATACCTCCTGATCTTTAAGGGGCTGAACACACCAGCAAAATATGCCAGCTTCCCAGCAACTTGGGACATGGCATCCACACACTGCACACCTTGACTCTGCCCCAAGGCAGTATCATGCCACCTGCCTGACCACATGGTTTAGATGCGCACACTGCTGAAACATGGGAAAACTGCAACTGCCATAGCAAAGATGCATTTTAAGGAGCGATTTTCTGATGCTTCTTTTTGTGCCAGAAAAATGCTGATTGAGGCCATGGCGTGTGGTTGCCACAGCCCCAATCTGGCACTCAAAGGGCAGCCAGAAGCCACTCCTTCAGGGTGGTCTGTTTCACCCCTAAGTTAGTAAGCGTCCATTGGACTATAGTCTGCTGTTTCATTTGAACCAGGAAACTATGGTTACTAGTTTCAAAATAAGGCAAACCAACTTGAAGCTCATTTAACATATGGGCTTATTCTGAACAATCTAACCAGTTTCCCAGTTCAAACAAAGAAAACATGATTAATTGAAGATTTCTAGATTTGTTGGCAGCACTCTGAGAAGAGGAAAGGGAAGGAGTTGCATGCATAGGTACAATGCTTGTTCACGCTATATCTCAGCTTGTTAGCTAAAATGCTGTTGCCCAAATATTATCAGTAGTTGACCTGTATATGATTCCCTCATATTTCTTTTTAATTTTACATCCCATTTATTTTAAAAGATTTTAACAATACAACTTCATCCCTCATTTATCTGAAGAAACAAGTTCAATTGATAGTTGATAGAAAAACTGCAGGTTTCTCAAAGGCAGAAAGTATGCGTGCTTGTAGTGTATGGAATGGCAATCAACAGACAACCAGCACAGAATTCTCTCTGGGAGCTAATTCAAATAATAGAAAAAGATGCTTACCTTAATTCAGAGGTTTTATTCAAGCCATTTTTCACACTGGTGGCCCACAAGACCAAAGCAGTTGTATGTTAAATATTTTAGGTTCATACATACTCTGTGTTTTATGATGATTCCCCAAATCAAAAACATGGTGTGTCAATTGCACAGAGTTATGCTTTGGGGATGCTGTGGAATACATGTTTTAAGACAAGAATCTTAAGCCCTAAATAACTGTATTAGTCATAGGGTGCCTTCCTAAACACAGGCAAGTTAAGCCAGTCTCACAAAATTGCACTCCACAAATCACTGAGGACACTGACTGCAGGTCATGGCAACAAAGCAGAGTGACAGTAAATGTCATTTTAGATGATGGAACTTCTCCATCCTAATAGCCTATGCAGTTTCCATGGTCTCTGAGGAAAGTGTGGGAGTGGGGTGAATCCAGTCAATTGCAGGCAGCCCCAAACAGTAGCCTTGCCTCTGGTCAAGGTCTGGGCTATACAGGTCTGTCTCCAGCACTTCCTCCTCAGTTTTCTAGGAGTGTCATCTCTATCCTCCCTTCCATTATTATGTTCATTTTCATTTGGTTTATTCTGGGCATTTTTGTATATAATTAATCAAACTTTGGACTGGTTTGGCACGGCACCCTGATCCAGTTGGGGAGAAAACAGGGCTTGAATGTCCATCAGGATCAGTAAGGGGAGACGTTTTATGGAACCTTTGAAGTGGCAGAAACAAATTTGGGGGCATATTACTTTGCCCCAATCCCAGATGACAAGGGGACCCTACAGTTAAGTCTGCACATGTAGAATCCCACTTCTGTCATTCCAGATGTTGTTCAGAAAGCAGGCTGGTTTAACAACAGTTCATCAGCCAGCAGGTGGGTTGGCCAGTGTTTGAATCCAGAAACATGCTGATGCCAAGTCTATTTGCAGGTGTAACCAATCAGGTTGTGGCTTGTTTTATGCCAAGATCTGTCCATGTGTGGTTATTGGTAAGAACATTGGTAGCTGTAAGCCTGTAAGTCAGACACCCACAGTATTTGCCATCCCTTTGCAAGAATGAAAAGACCTTTTCTACAAATGTCTCCACAATTTGAGCAAGAAACCTTTGTCAGTAGCGTCATCAGGTGAAATGCAGGACAGAGCTTCTGAATCTTTAATGATTATGTAGAAGAGGGAGTTTCAACAGGTGGCAGTTGTGTGACAGCAAAAACCTGCCATATTTCCCTCTTCAGCATAGCTATTAAATGTACAAGTGTCCTGCATTGTATTTCATTTGGCTATCTTACTTTACACAAAACTGCTCTCTTTTGCCTTTTATTAATCAGAACACACACATGCAGCAAATGCAGAATGATAGGACTGTTGAGCAAAAAGAAAATCAGAAACCTCAAGACTTCATCTTTTAAATACAAGACAACAGCAATAACATTTTGTGCAAAGAAAACCCTTCCCCCCCCCATACACACACACAACAAAGATTTTTATTTTTAAGAAACTCTATTTTACAGGACAATATTTTGAATATTTTGCACAAAAAACATCCTAAAAATGTGGAACATCTTTGGGAGAATGCAAAAATTCTTGTAATCTTGCCTAGCAGAGAGAACATGTTTGGATTATTTCATTGTCACACACAAAAGCCAAATAAGCAAAGATTTATATCTGTATAGGAAATATGTATTATTGAACTTCCAAATAGCACATAAGCTACTCTTTTAAAAGAAAGGGAGATTAAAATACAGCGATGGGGGAGCATCTACCTCATGCATCTGAGGAAATAGGCTCAAGTTTGTGAAAGCTCATGTTACAAACTTCTCTCTTTCAGTTAATCTCAAAGGTACTACAGGATCCCTTTGAATTCTCCAAACAAACACGGCTATGTTTTTGCATTCAGGAAACATATGCTTTTTTTTTTTAATTTAAAAAAGCACCATATTGTGAAAAGAGTAAAAAGTACCAGAAAAGAATCATGCAGCAATGCAGTAAGAAAGACTTTTATCAATGTGATATATCATTCTTGACAGCTTCAGTCTATCCAACTTGTTAATATGGGGCCCGCACAGACAGGCCAAAATAAAGCTGCTTCGAGTCACTTTGGAGGTATGCTATTCAAATGACACTTGCATCTTAAGAGGCCAGAAGCTGTACCAAAGCTGTACTCCAGTCCTTAGGACTGGAGCGTGGCTTTGGCATGGCTTTTGGATGCTTAGGCTGCTTGCACCATTTAAACAGCATACCTCCAAAGTGGTATGCTGTTTTATTTTGGCCTGTCTGTTCAGGACCTATAGTCAATAGAGAGTAGCCAGATACTACAGTATTTCTTAAAGAAAAAAATCTGTCAATTGTGTATCTCTTATTGACCTCCTATTATTCAAGTTCTCCACTGACAAATAGAAGGGCCCTTCCACCTTGTGGCATTTTCCATTCTGTCTGTTTCACAAAGGAAGACAATAAGATTTTTGTGTTAGTTGCTAGTTATCCCCAACAAGTAGCCAGAACAATACTATAGCTTGTGTAGTTTCAATTTCTTGATCAGTAATGTTACTAATATCCTCAAAACAAGCCATGTGTAATTTTTGATCTAGCAGACAAAACCACCACTTCAAATCTCACTCTTGTTCATGTAGATTTGTCACTTCACTTTCCAAACACCAGGACAGGTTAACTTAAATATCCACATCTTTGCGGAGGGAACTGTCTTTCTCTTTTTGGGTTATTCAAGATGTTTCCTTATATCAGGTATGTACTGTAGCTAGACATAACCAGTGAGGTATTCAAGTCTTTTATTCCAAGTCTCAAGTCAGGCCTCAAGTCTCTACCTTCAAGTCTCAAGTGGAGCCTCAAGTCCTTGAATAATACTTTAAAGTCAAGTCTCTAGCCATCTGAAGTCTGGGAGCTAACATTAACAGGAAAAAAAGAAGTGGTATATTGGGGGGGGGGGGGATAATTTCAATAACTAAAAAATCAAGTAGGCATGCACAAAGTTGGAGGATAGGAGTAGGATAGGCTGGAACCTCCTAAAGTTCTTTTTTCCAAGGAGCAGCAGCAGATAAGACTTGCCCAGAGCTCAGGGTGCATTTGTTTCTCAAGGTGAAAAGGACAGCTAACATGGTGTTATTCAATGGGCTTCTTGAGGTCTACTTGGCAGGCATTTTCTGCTGCATATCAGAGGAGCCTTGAAAACTATCTTGAGTGGGATCATATGCCTGCCTCAGGCAGCCCATTGCCTAACATGTTTGCTCTTCTTTTCCCATCCAAGAAACAAATCATCCCCTGAGCTTTGGAGTCAATTCTTGGCTGCTGCTGCTGCTCCTGGGAAAAAGGAGCTTTAGAACACAGTTGACAGATCCAGCCTATCTGCCTATTTGCAGTGAAGACAGGCTGCTGAGCAGACTTCAATGCCAGATGCCAAACCCAGGAATATTAAGTTGGTAACTAAAAAAATACAAGTCATGAGTCAAGTCAAGTCAGTGTGTCATTTATGTGGAGTCAAGTCCAATTTGAGCCATTGAAGGAACTTGAGACTGACTTGAGTCTGACTTGAGTCCAAATCAATTGACTTGAGTCTACATCACAACAGGTAACTCATAAGGCACTATTAAGAGGCTATTCCATTGATGCCTACATGAGATAGGTCCCTTCTGCTGCAGTTTTATTTCTGAGGCAGTCACATGGTGTGAGTGGTCATGAGTCTCCTCCTTGAAGTAATTGCAGACACCAACAGCTTCCTGAAGCCAGATGCTGTTTGCACATTCACACAGCAGCCAGCATTGGGGGGGGGGGGGGCGATAGGTGGATCCAATTGGTTGTGCAGGGCTGCTGAGTGAATGTGCACACAGCAGTTACACACTTCGGGAGCAGCATGGGTTTGATGGTGAATGGGCTGGACATTAGCCAGACTGTAGGGACTGGGCCCTACATCATCTGGACTCCCTGCTGAGAGCATGGGGGGAAGGCAGTTTATTTGGCCTGTGTAGACAGGACCTGAGACAATGAAGTTTGCATTCCAGCCCAGACCTAAGCAGTAAAAAGTGGGTCGAAGAGCTAAAACAACTTGTAATAGTACATGTGTCTTTGCATATTGCAGCAATGGAGTATTTTCTCCAAATGTGGATTTGCATTTTCCTCATGGTCCTAGAAGGGACAAAAGGGTTAAATTCTCAACATATGCCTGCACTGATCCCATTCATTGTCAGCTCCCTGGCCAAGTGATCCTACTGGAGTTTTTAAAAACTTTCACTTTGAGTGCAAACATATATTTAACATGTCTAATTGGGACCTGAAAGATTCTAATTGCTAAATTATGGATAAATAATTCATTAGGTTCCATTACAACCTTCCTCCTACCTTTTTTTATATTGTCTGAAGAATACCTTAAATTATTCGATTTAGTTTTGTCAGAATTATTCCCCTTGCTTTCTTTCCCTTCCCTTCCCCATGTCCAATAAATCTTAATTGTTGTTTTACTATTTTACTGCTTTACTGTTTTTTAATTCCAAGAATCACTGGAACTGGCAGGTTATTTTACGTGGAACTGAATATAATATAGCTGACCTCTTCAGTTCACTCCCTAGCCTATCTATATGCAAAAACCATTAGTCTTTGCAAGGAGAAAAAAAAACACTTTTCTCTCTTGGGATCTGTTCCACTGAGACATGTAGTTGAACAAACTGAAGTTGAACTTATCTCTTTTCTTTACAGGAATGTGTTTAATCATAAAAATACAACTTCAATACAACCAGATGGGCTGGGAAGACATTGAGGAAGCTGCATAATCATAGAAGTTCTGTAAATGGATACTCGATTAGGGAGTTACATTGTTGTGGCTCCAAATGGAGGATGCACATGGGTGAACACAAATAATGAGGAATCTGGATAATCAAGACTCATAATAGTAATTCCTTCAGAATGATTTTTTTAAGCTGCATTTATACAAATTACAGTACTTTTCAAGGTGTGACAGACCTTGGGTTTGGAGTATTTTGCTCTTTTTCCTTATTGTGGGAGGCCAACAATACATTTTTAAATGATCAAATGGTTACTTTTATATCCCACCTTTCCTCCAAGGAGCTTGAGGTTGTGTATATAGTTCCCCTGTTTTGTTTTCTCTTCACTACAACCCTGTGAAGTAATTTAGGTTGAGATATTGCAATTGTACCAAATGCCTGGTGTTTAGATGACACATGCCTTGAAGCCAGCAGGAAAGTGTCCTCAAGGCGCCTTATGCAGAAAAAAACCATTTCAAAAATAAGCAGCTTTTTCCCCACTTCTTCCTGGCTTGAAGCCATGTCATATGTTCATGACAGGAGCACTCCATTTGCCTTGGGAGCCAGTGGTGTGGTTGGTGGAGTTTCTATGTGGCTTCAGAAAAGGCAGCTTCAAGCCATTTTTTCCTGCTCATCTGTTTCACCCCTACAAGTCTAACTTGAAAGGCTTTAATAAAAAGCCATGTTTTAATGTGATGCCAGTATCACTATTAATCAGGGCTCTGAGGTGAGGGCATTTCATAACTAAGGTGTCACAACAGAAAAGACCTTTCTTCATACCCTCTTACAATGGGTGCATTCACATTCACTTTTTTGTCCCAAGGAGATTCAGAGCGTCATGCTGATGCATTTCTGAATCAGTGTTCCCATTATGTTTTTGGTTCCCGAATTATGATGTGGATCAATGTCATCCCTCTCCCACCCCCCTTTTCTAGAGCTATGGGAACCAGCCATAAGTGCCTTTCATGTCCTTATTTATATTTATGGGTTGGCTTTATGGGGTGAGGGGATGTTTATTCTGGAGCTTAAAAAAACAAATCAAAATTGGAAGGTGTGTGTGTGTGTGTGTAAACAAAAACCCAAGAGCCAGGCAAACCAGGTGCCTTTAAGGGAAAGTTGAACTTATGGCTTAATGGCTTGAATGTTGGACTACAATTCCCACTTGGCCATGGAAAACCATTGGGTGACCCATTGAGCAAGTCACACTGTCTCAGCCTCAGATGATGGCCATGGCAAACCCCTTCTGAAGTAACCTTGCCAAGAAAACCCCATGATAGGGTGCTGTAGCTTTACAATAAGTAAGAAATGAAAGCAAACAACAGAGAGAGAGCGGTAGCAAAAACCCCAAAATAAACTGGGCTTTATATTTTAGAATTCCTCCTGGCTGAAATGGAGAATATGTCCTGGAAAAGGAGAACATCTGCTCACCCTGTTTCTGACTTATGACAACCCTACCACAGGCTTTTCTTTGCTCAGAAGAGGGAGTGTCCACTGCCCAAATTCACCCAAGAGGTTGAAATGGAGGGCAGTTCCTGGAAAAGAAGGACCTTGCCTGGTCACCCTGGGCTGAGGGAAGAGGCAGAAGAAGCTGCCAGGAGGGTGCCAAGAAGCAAAGGACTGCCGCTGTTTACAAAACCCCTCCCTTCCTTTTTGGGAAGGATCGTTTAGCACTCCAAATTGATTTGACAGATCATTCACATTGGTAGCAATGTAGGTCTTTCAGCAAAATGCAGGGGAAAAAAATGGTATTGAATTTGCTGAATGAAGTGGGGATTTTGGTAGCACCCCCAAAGTGAACCGAGTGCATTCAGGGCCAATGTGAATGCCACGGAAATAACCCGGTTTCACAGAAGGTTAGTTTTCTAGTGTGAATGCCCCCAATGTTTTGCAACAAGGACTCATGGGACAACTGTGGACTAACTGCAAACATCTGGGGTCATTTGGGAGCAAGGACATTTTAATCAATTTAACAATCATTTTATTAACAAAAGTCAAAGGGGAACATAATTTCTACACAGCCTGAAAATGTTTACAAAAAAACAGTGAGTACTTTCACTTATACATAAGCCATTTTGCAGGTGCCCTAAAGATCAGTGTATAATCATGGATCATTACCTTTAATAAAAAAAAAAAAATCAGGAGGAAAAGAGGTAAACTTTCTGGCAAGATAGTGAACATTTAAATATCTAAGGATGTTAGCTGTTAGCAAGGGAAAAAGAAGAAGTGCAAAGTGACCTGAATGCTCTGTTATTGAATGATTCTGAAAATATTCTAAGGTTTTCATTATGCATAATAATTGATGTCGAACCTGCAATCATGAGAGGAACAAAACATTCTCTTTACAACATTTTTTTCACTTTTATCATCACAGCAAGAACTAAGGAGCACCACAGTGCATTAAAATGAAAGCTACAAAATACAGAGGCAGGCTGGATTTAAAAAAAACTAAGCAATGCTCAGGGGCAATAGATTGATTTCACCTTAAATACTCACCATTGTTTAAAAGGGAAATAAATTCATTGCAGAAAAATGAGATCCTGGTAAAACAACAGGCATTGCTCTCTCTTTTTTTTTTTAACCTTCCCCCATTTTTTGGATATTATATACCTACATACTAGAGTGAATGCTTATAATCAGTTTCAGAGTGCATTTGAACCTAGGTAAAAATTTGTGCAATAATTATTTGTAGAACATTTGTATGTGCACAGCAGACAGCACATTTGCCCTCCAGCCATTCACTACCAACATTACATTCATAGGACATGACTGTTGAGTCAAAACAGCTGGTAACATGTACAGTATTTGTAAGGTCTTAACACTCTTACCAAACATCTAATTAAACCAGAACTGCCATATTTTATTACTGATGGCAAGCAAATGTTTTTGCATGGCTCTGAGAATGAAGTCTTCACAGCTGACTGATGAATGGCATCCAGTTAACCATATAAGAAATGGAGAGAATGAACAGGTATGTTGAAAGTGTCTAGCAATGAAACACACCTGATAATGTTCTGTTTTGTAGCCTTCTACAGTTAGTCATTACCAAAATAATAATTAGGGGATTTATTTAACCTACTCATAACCAATAATTTGAACCAACTAATTAATGTCAATTAAATTATCAATTAAGTTAGATATCTAACATTTAGGGGCAATTAAAGAACCAACATGATGTAGTGGTTTGAAATTAGACTATGACTCTGGAGATCAGGGTTTGCTTCCCCATGATAACCCACTGGATGATCATGGGCGAGTCGCACACTCTCAGCCCTAGAAAGTTCCGTGATAGTGTCATCTTAGGGCCACCATAAATCAGAAACAACTTAAAGACACAACAATATACTACTTAATGTAGTTAACTGACTTAAGTTAGAATTTCTCTATTGATTCAATTCCAAAATTGTTGTTAGTTATTAATTAGTTAAATGACAAACAATGACAAAAAGCCAACAAATTTCTTGTTTCCAAAGCCTAGTTCTCTTGAATTTTTGAAAACTGCTTCTTGCTTTTTGTTGCTCCATGAATTTGTTATGTTCTAACAATGTGTAATTATACTGTTTAGGTGATAACATTCAAAACAATTTAAATGCAAAAAGGCAGGTCAAGGTAAAACTGCTGTTACAACAGAATGTCTAGCATTTTTCTAATTTATTTTTTTAATGCTTTAGTTTTTAATCTGTTGTGATCTTATGTTTTATATTACTTTTTAAAGTTGTTCACCACTTTGGGGATCCTGGTGGGGGGAAAGTAATTTATAAATACTTTTAGTTGAAGCAGCAGCAGCAGCCATAGCTGGGCCTTAGAAGACTGCATCCAGTCATAACACTCTATTTATAGAGAGGATATTGGCAAGTACAGCTCATTGTACTAATCTCATCTACTACAGCAATCCCTAAATGTGAACCCAAAAGCAATCAAAAGAAACAAGTCTAAAGTAAAATGTGATATCATTCTCTTTCCCATAGCAATTCCCAATCTCCCCCAAGAAGATGGAACCCAGGAACAAGAAAGGTTCATATAGAATGCCTTCTGTTCTGAACAAATTATATGGAGGAACACTGCAAATCTTGAGACTGTATCAGATAAGATATCTAGACAATACTTGTCTGTGTTCTTTTTTTATTCATGCCATGAAACTGGTGCCTGTAAGAAGCAGGTTTGTTTGCCTGCTTTTTCCTGGTGCTAAAATTGTCTTTTATAGTAAGGAAGAGAGCCAGCATGGTGTAGTGTTTTGAGCACTGGACTACAGCTCTGGATATCAGGGTTTGATTCCCCATTCAGCTGTGGAAACCCACTAGGTTACATGGGGCAGGTCACACACACATAGACCCTGAAAACCATGTGATAGGTTTGCTTTAGGGTCATCATAAGTTAGAAAATGACTTGAAGGCACACAACAGCTAGCACATTGTTAAGAAACCCGAGGCATTGTGTCAGATAAATTATTATTCCCAGTTCCAGGCTCCTGCATACACAGAACAGAATGGGGTGACCAACACGTACCACATGCTGCATCAACCTGCTGTCAATGTTGCAAAAACTTTGTGCTGTTGCTACTGCCATGAAGGGTAAAATATCATAACCAAAATTCATAAAACCTGTTCTTCAAAGGTCCAGTATGAGCAGCCCCAGAAAAAGAAGGGGAAAAAACTTCATTCTTGTCTGCTGCATCTTTTTTCACCTTCATCCTTCTTCTTACTTCCTGCCTGCCGGGTCATTGCCTGTTTTTCTCTGTCTTTTTCAATATAAAGGGGTGTTACCATTGCCAACAGTGGTGATGCAGCCCTCCTGTACACATGATGGGCTTCCACAAGCTTTTCCTCCCACCCTGCTTCAAGTGTGCAATAACATACCATATCAATCAGAGCTTGAAAAAATCTTACTTTTTTAGCCCCCAGCTCACAGGGTCCCCATGCTGCCTGGGACATTCTGGGAGTTTTAATACCATTAGTAACTTTCCTGATATTTGCACATGGATGCCCTAGATTTACACCATCTAGACATCACTTTTGGGGGAAAGAGGGAGGGAACAAAACACATATCCAACATTTCATATGTTGGGTTTTCTATTCTATTCTGTGTTTTATAATATATTCTGTTTTAATGTTGATTTCTAAAAAAAATGTTTTTAACTCTCTTTTAATTATTTTAATTTGTAAGCCACCTTGAAGGGTATAAAGAAAGATGTAATCATCATTGATAGCCTCATAATACTCATCAGTGCTTGATAAATGTATCCAGTGCCCAGTCACATGCACAGGATTTCCAATAGTGGTTATTCAGATATATCCAGCTGAAGCAATGCAGAATGGAATACATAAATTCAGATTTCCTCATCAAGATATAAAGCTTGTTTTTCCTATTTCTTTTTTTTAAAAAAATATTGTCTCGCATAAAAGTGCCATAATCTAAACACTTCTGGGTAGTTATTCTGGAATCTGAACATCTGGACAAAAGAGTCAGTGCTTTAAGTGTAGCTATTTTGGCTGTTGAGAGACTGGCATTTTCCTGTGCATTGAAATTAAGAATGTTTACACTGCAAAATGATAGCTCATTTGTGAATATTACAGCTACAAGAGTGTTGGTCTTCTTAACTTGTTTATATTTAGCCAAAGTGGCAAATACCAACATTACAGCTATAATTATTGCCCTATAAATATGTCAGAATGAATGCTTTTTAACATATGAATGGTCACATAAATATACAGGAATTCATCTACAACACTCCTGTGATACACTCCAGGAAAGGGGTGCAATGACAGCAGTGAGCAGGGCTAGTATTACATAGGCAGTATGGACAAAATCCATAGGGCCCAGATCCCTGGAAGACATAGTCCTCTGAGGACCTAGAAGGTTAAAAAAAAAAAACACCATACATTACAAAATGAAGCGATAATATCTGTTGCTAAATTTACACAGGAGGCAGTAAGATCATGCCTTTTGCCCTGGGCTCAGTGGCTGTTCGCTTAGTATCTTACAGTATCCTGAGACATATCTCATTTGTTCATGGATTCTACTGAATGCTTTCAAGCAGTTGCTTTTTCTGCTGCCACAACCATTACTCCCCTGCAAAAGACCCATATGCTAAACCATGTGTGGGAATCACACAGCCCTCAAGATGTTGGAGTGCAGGACCCAACAGTAGTAACCAGCATTTTCAATGGTGAAGAATGCTGGATGCTGCAGTCAACAGTATCTGGAGGACTATATGATTCATGGAATCATAGAGTTGGAAGAAACCACAAGGGCCATCTAGTCCAACCCCCTGTCATGCAGGAACTCCCAATCAAAGCATCCCCGACAGATGGCCATCCAGCCTCTGCTTAAAGACCTCCAAGGAAGGAGATTCCACCACCCTCCGAGGGAGTGTGTTCCACTGTCAAACATCCCTTGCCGTCAGGAAGTTCTTCCTAATGTTTAGGTGGAATCTCTTTTCCTGCAGTTTGCATCCATTGTTCCACGTCCTAGTCTCTGGAGAAAGAAAACAAGCTTGCTCCCTCCTCAATATGACATCCCTTCAAATATTTAAACAGGGCTATCATATCACCTCTTAACCTTCTCCTCTTCTATTGATGCAGCCTAAAATTGCATTGGCCTTTTAGCTGCCGCATTGCACTGTTGACTCATGTTCTACTTGGACTCCTATGGTCTACTTGGACTCCTAGATCCCTTTCACACGTAGTTTCATTCAGCCATCTGTGCATTTAATTTTTCTGCCTTAAGTGCAGTACCTTACACTTTTCTGCGTTGAATTTCATTTTGTTAGCATTGGCCCAGCTTTCTAGTCTATTCAGGTCATCCTGAATTTTGATCCTGTCCTCTGGGGTATTAGCTACTCCTCCTAGTTTAGTGTCATCCACAAATTTGATAAGTATGCTCCCAATTCTGTCATTCAAATCATGAATAAAGATGTCGAATAGCACTGGGCCCAGGACAGAGCTCTGTGGGACCCCACTGGTCACTGCTTTCCAGGATGAAAAGGAGCCATTGTTGAGCACCCTTTGGGTTCGGCCGGTCAACCAATTACAAATCCATGTAATAGTTAACTTGTCTAGCCCACATTTTACAAGCTTATTTGAAAGAATATCATGGGGAACCTTGTCAAAGCCCTTACTGAAATCGAGATATACTATATCCACAGAATTCCCTTCATCTACCCAAGCAGGTAATTTTATCCAAAAAAAAAAAAAAAAAGAAAAAAAAGAAATCAAGTTTGTTTGGCATGACTTGTTTCTCTGAAACCCATGTTGACTTTTTGTGATTATGGCACTGGCTTCTAAATGTTCAAAGGCTTTCTGCTTTAATGATCTGCTCCAGAATCTTTCCTGGTATTGATGTCAGACTAACTGGACGATAATTGTTGGGATCTTCTTTTTTCCCCTTTTTGAAGATGGGGACAACGTTTGCCCTCCTCCAGTCTTCTGGGACTTCTCCTGTTCTCCAGGAGTTCTCAAAGATTATTGCCAATGGCTCCGATATTACATTTGCCAGTTCTTTTAATACCCTTGGATGTAGTTCATCTGGTCCTGGAGACTTATACTCATTTAGGTTAACCAAGTATTCCTGTACTATCTCTTTACATATTCTGTGCTGAAATTCCCTTATTCTGTCTTCTGCTCCATTATCCTTAGGTTGAGAACCCTTTGCCTTTTCTGAGAAGATTGAAGCAAAGAAGGTGTTGAGTAATTCTGCCTTTTCTCGGTCCCCTCTTAGCATTTTGCCATCTTCTGCATGCAGTGGCCCAACTGTTTCCTTCTTTTTCCTTTTGCTGTGGACATATCCAAAAATGCCCTTTTCATTGTTCTTAACCTCTCTAGAAAGCCTGACTTCATTCTGTGCTTTAGCTTTTCTTACTTCATCCCTACAAGTGCTGGCTATTTGTTTGAATCCCTCTTTGGTGATTTCCCCATTTTTCCATTTCTTATACATGTTCCATTTAAAACTTAGGTCAGTTGAAAGTTCCTTAGTCATCAATCTTGGCTTCTTGAGACATCTTCCATTTTTCTTCCTCATTCGAACTGTTTGAAATTGCGCCTTCAGTATCTCCTTTTTGAGAAACTCCCATCCGTCTTGAACTCCCTTCTCTTTTAGTATTCCTGACCATGGGATCACCCCCAGTATTTCTCTAAGTGTATTGAAATCTGTTCTCCTAAAGTCTACAGTGTGTGTCTGACTATGCCTGGCTTCTCCTCTCCACTGTATAACAAACTGCAGGAGAACATGATCACTGCCACCTAAGGATCCAACCACTTGCACGCCATTGACTAGGTCATCCCTGTTGGTTAAGATCAGATCCAAAATAGCTGATTCTCTTGTTGCCTCTTCCACCTTTTGGACAATGAAACTGTCTTCAAGGCAAGTGAGGAATTTGCTAGACCTTGACGATTTGGCTGGGTTTGACTTCCAGCAAATATCAGGATAGTTGAAGTCCCCCATCACTACTACATTTCTCCTTTCTTAGTGTGTGGTTATCTGTACTAGAAAAGCATCATCCAATTCTTCCATCTGACTTGGAGGTACGTAGTAGACTCCCACAGTAACATCCTTGGTTCCGTCCCCTTTAATTTTTATCCAGATGCTCTTCAATTGGCCTCCAGTACTGATGTCCTGGATTTCTTCACTGGTGTAAATGTCCCTGATATATAATTCTATTCCTTCTCCTTTCCTGTTTGGCCTGTTTCTCTTCAAAAGGTTATATCCTTCTATTTCTACATTCCAATCAGACTCATCCCACCAGGTTTCAGTGATGCCTGTTATATCACATTTGCTTTTTGGTGCTTGAGTTCAAGTTCATCCTGTTTATTTCCCATGCTCTGTGCATTAGTGTAAAGACATCGAAGACCATGGGTCCCTTTTACTTGCTGCCTGTGCAATTTTTTTTTTGGTTTTGTTTTGTTTTGTTTTTTTGCCTCCCACTGTTGGGTCCTTGCACTGTTTGCCTTTTTCCCTCTATGTCAATTTGACTATTTTCTCCATCCCCTTTGCCTTCCAGAATACTGTCTCCCTCCCCCACATAACTCTTGAGACTATTGGCAAAAACATTTTTGCCAACTGGAATGAGATGCAGTCCATCCCTTGCCAGAAGTCCCCCTCATGGGACCGCAGCCCATGATCCAAGAATCCAAACTGTTCTTGGTGGCACCATCTACGGAGCCAGTTATTTACGTCCACTATTTTCTTTCCCCTTCCTGGATCATGCCCTTCAACTGGGAGAAGAGATGAAATGACAACCTGTACATCCATCTCTTTCAGCTTCCTTCCCAGAGCCTCATAATCCCTTATGATATTCTGAAGGCTGTGCCTTGCAGCATCATTGGTTCCCACATGAACCAAAAGAAAGGGGTATTGATCAGTAGGCTTGACCAGTCTTGTCAGCCTCTCCGTCACATCACGGATCTTTGCCCCAGTGAGACAGCACACCTCCCGAGACATCTTGTCAGGCCCACAAACCACTGCTTCAGTACCCCTCAGCAAGGAGTCCCCCACCATGACCACATGTCTCCTCCTAGGCTTAGCAGTGGCTGTTCCCTTTGGTGCTATTCTCAGGCTCCCCTGCTCTGTCCCTGACAGTCTTCGTCATCATCCTTGAAAACAGACAGAGATTTACAGTAAATCGATTCTGTAGCTGCAGGCCGCTCACAGAACATTCCCTGGTTTCCTTACTTCTGTGTGTGACCTTCCTCCAAGCACTTGTCTCTGTTGTATGTGGAGTTACCTCTTCCACCCCAGAAACTTCCTCTGTGTGTTTCCCATCCAAGACATTCCAGTCTGTTCTGTTCAGGAGAACCCCCTGCTCCCTAAGATGCTGAAGTTCAGATACTTGGGCTTCCAGCTGCTGTACTTTCTCTTCTAAGAGGGCTACCAACTTGCACTTAGTGCAGGTGAAGTTCCCATTATCGTTAGGCAAGAAGACAAACATCCCACAAGTGTTGCAGGTGACTGCAGCAGGACCTTCAATTTCCATACTGAGAAGTCTTAAGGAGGCTCTGTAACAAGACTGTGGGCTTCCCCTGCTAAACTTGGCCTTTGTCCCCAAGCTCTGTCACTGAGTGAAAGTCACAGGGCCTGTAGTTATGTAGAGAGCTCCTGGCTACTAGTACCTTTCAGAGGCAAGTCTCTGACTCACTTCCTCTGATGTTTCAGGCCAGGTTCTCTTCTATTCTTCAAAAACCTCCTTGACTAGATAAGAAAATTTAACAGTGCGTGCCTCTGCAAGCCTTCTGTAGTATTAGAGTTCTGGTTTCTCCCAGCAGTGACTCCCAGAATGCAATGGCTCTAGTGTAAATTAGATTAGATAAATTAGATTAGCTCTCACCCAAGCACATGGACTAGAGACTCCTCCTTCTCCTTTCTTAAAGGAAATGAACTGGAATCCCTCTGCAAGCCTTCTGTAGACTTAGAGTTCTGGCTTCTCCCAGTAGTGACTCCCAGAATGCAATAGGTCAAGTGTAAGTTTAGATTAGATCTCACCCAAGCACATGGACAAGAAACTCCTCCTTCTGCTTCTTAAAGGAAATGAACTGGAATCCCTCTGCAAGCCTTCTGTCCCAGCAGTGACTCCCAGAATGCAATGGCTCAAGTGTAAGTTTAGATCAGATCTCACCCGAGCACATGGACAAGAGACTCCTCCTCCTCCTCCTTTCTTAAAGGAAATGAACTGGAATCCCTCTGCAAGCCTTCTGTGGACTTAACGTTCTGGCTTCTCCCAGCAGTGACTCCCAGAATGCAATGGCTCAAGTGTGACCTACATTAAATTATGATAGAATGTGGATTAAAAAACAACAACATGCTTGTGGATCACCACATTTGGCAGCTGCAGGAGCTCTGGGAATGGTACACATGCTTGAGGAGTATACATGGGGGGTTAGATTGTGTGCCACCATCATAGACTGTGGTTTGACCTATTCTTTCCCTTTCCCCAAATTTTGACACTGCTAGCCTGCTCAGTGCTGCTCTAGAATATGTAGAGTATGGCCTGTTTTATATTCTGCCCACCTCCCAAGTTGAATTCCAATTGTTCACACTTCTTTTTATATTTTATTTTTCAGTCCTCGTTTTACTCACAAAGAAGCCAGGAATCATGACAGTCAATCACAGCACATTGATCTATACACACAGCCAACTTTGCCAGAGATAATATGGAAGGAAAGATTTCTATCAAGCTGAAGAACTATTGTAGCTAAAGGAAAGCTGACACTCTTAAACCTTCTCATTAAAATAGGAGAAATGTGGTGGGGGGGAAATGTTCTGCCTGACTCTGGATTAACGGCTTGGCTTTGTCAGAAGAAGTCGACGCAGCACTTCAGGCTGGATTTTCTCATGTTAGTGAGAAGTCTGCAGGATCCTTGTAATGGAAAGAACAGCTGAAAATAAAATTGCAAAATAGGCAGAACATAGATTCAGGAACCTACAATCATGGGAAACCCCAGTAGGCTAGGACTGCTTCTGCTATTAGGATGAGTAAGGCAGCTGCCTCAGAAAGCAAATTTTGTGGATCATAAATCTGTACTTTGCTAGTTTTTAATTTATTATTACAATGGATCTTATCAGACGTCAGAAATTGGAAGTATAATCCAATGGAAATCCGAACGCAATCTTGGGGTTTCACGTTATTGCGTTTTAAAGTATCTCACACAATTTTGGGGTAAAGGGAAGTCATTCCGAATGCAATCATGAGTTTTACGTTATTGTGTATTAGAGCATCTCACGCAATTTCGGGCAATAGGCAGTCATTTTCAGGTAATGGGAAGTCATTCTGAATGCATTCTGAACGCAATAGGAATTCACGTGAATTCGCTAAACTTGTGAATTCACGTGAATTCGCTAAACTTGTGAATTCACGTGAATTCAAATTGGCTCCAATTGGCTCCATTTGCAATAAAGAGAAATTCCTCCCGTCTGATAAAATCCAATGACAGCTAGTGGTGTCTGTGTACTTCAGTGGGGTGGTGGAACTCTTCTGATCTATTGAGGGGGTAGGGTTCAGAACTTATAACTTTTAAAATCTGGACTGAAAGCCAGAATGTCTTTACCACCTCACCAACATGCAAACCACTAGCCACCATGGTTGTATCTCTACTGCTAGGGGAATCATAGAATCATAGAGTTGGAAGAAACCACAAGGGCCATCCAGTCCAACCCCCCCTGTCATGCAGGAACTCCCAATCAAAGCATCCCTGACAGATGGCCATCCAGCCTCTGCTTAAAGAACTCTAAGGAAGGAGACTCCACTACATTTCAAGGGAGTGTGTTCCACAGTTGAATAGCCCTTACTGTCAGGAAGTTCCTCCTAATGTTGAGGTGGAATCTCTTTTCCTGCAGTTTGCATCCATTGTTCCACATCCTAGTCTCTGGGGCAGCAGAAAACAGGCTTGCTCCCTCCTCAATATGGCATCCCTTCAAATATTTAAACAGGGCTATCATATCACCTCTTAACCTTCTCTTCTCCAGGCTAAACATCCCCAGTTCCCTAAGGCGTTCCTCATAGGGCATGGTTTCCAGACCCTTCACCATCTTAGTCACCCTCCTTTGGATACACTCCAGTTTCTCCACATCTTTTTTGAATTGTGGTGCCCAGAAATGGACACAGTATTCCAGGTGGGGCCTGACTAAAGCAGAATAGAGTGGCACTATTACTTCCCTTGATCTAGACACTATACTTCTATTGATGCAGCCTAAAATTGCATTGGCTTTTTTAGCTGCCGCATCGCACTGTTGACTCATGTTCAGCTTATGGTCTACTTGGACTCCTAGATCCCTTTCACACGTAGTTTCATTCAGCCAGGTGTACCCCATTTTATATCTGTGCATTTCATTTTTCCGCCCTAAGTGCAGTACCTTACATTTCTCTGTGTTGAATTTCATTTTGTTAGCATTGGCCCAGCTTTCTAGTCTATTCAGGTCATTTTGAATTTTGATCCTGTCCTCTAGGGTATTAGCTACTCCTCCTAGTTTAGTGTCATCTGCAAATTTGATAAGTATGCCCCCAATTCTGTCATTCAAATTATTAATAAAGATGTTGAATAGAACTGGGCCCAGGACAGAGCCCTGTGGGACCCCACTGGTCAATTCTTTCCAGGTTGAAGTGGGGCAAAGAAATGTTCATAGGATTTTCTTCCTCAGGTGACATAATAACATAGCTTGTTGTGGATACTATGCATCCTAACTGGATGTGAGACACTATTTGCTCCTCAGGCTTTACCACCAAAGACCATCCCTGTAGGAGGCACAGCTGCTTCCATATGTCACAACACTGGGAAGAGGACCTAACTTCACTTACGGGTAGCAATCACTATACTTTAGGGAATACACACAGTTGTAAAGCAGAATAGTAACAGGCTAATGCAGATTAATTATTAAAAAATCTAGGGGTAGGCATGTTGGCCATATAGCAAATCCTATAACATTCAAACAATGATACCTTTATTGGAACAACCAAAATGCACAATTACATGTTGCAAGATTTCGAAGTTATACTGGATTCTTCATCAGGCAAACAGGAGGAAAAAAATGAAGATGTTAGTCATAGGCCGGCATTTTCTGCTTCAAGTCTTAGTTCAGGCTGCCACCTCCCCCTTTGGCTATACTGTCTCTGGTAGATTTTCAAAATCAAGGAAATTGTAATCCAATTATGAACCAGAATAATCTATATGTGATAATCAACTTTTAAGTGTTCAGCATAGGTAAAAACAGCCCTTTATTCATTCATTGAGGCAAGCACTGCACATGGAGATAGCAATAGGTGTGTCTATACCCATTGATAAAATTACTCAAGTGTCTATTTTATTATGATTTCCATGTTTTTTGGGAAGCATTGTTTCAGTTACGAAGATAGTAGCCTCCATCTTTTATGGCATACAGTGCCTTCACAGTTAGCTAAGGTACTTGGCTTTTCAAGTCTTAGTACGCCTTCAGGAAATTAGAAGTTTCATGCAGTTTGACTTCTTCTTACAGTGCAGGTAATAATATTCATCAAGCACCACTATTTTACTATCTTCTTTCAGTCACTGACAATAATTCACAGTGAATGGATTTGGTTTACAATGGCCATTAAAAGATTGTTATGAATTTTTATTAGAGTAAGGGCTACTTTAAATGATAAGGGCTTTCCCGAAGGCATTATGTGAATGATGTTCTCTGTTCCCTTACTGATATTAGCTTCCTACAGCTGTTTTGTACTGATATCACCAATCTGGGTATTTGTTTCAACAGTGGGGGGTGGCACCAGATATCTGAGAAGCAAAATAGCTTGGTTCAAGGTGCATATTTCTTTTGAAAGCACCCAAATATAATTCTTGCTGACCTCTAGAAGATCATCAAGGGAGTATGTGGGAGGGGAAGGTAATCTTGCTTAGCAATTATTTCTTCTAGAAAAATAAGATTCTCTTTCTCTTTAATACTAGATTTTTAAAATATAAATATTAAGAAAAAAGACAAAAGAAGAAAAGAGTAAAGACATATGAAGCACTTTACTTTAGCACTTTACATTTTCTTCACAGTGAACTAAGTACTCCCTAAGGAGTTTTTCATATAACTGTCATGGCCAGTCAGGAGGATGAATCGGAGGATGAGGAGGAGGCTATGTCTCCTCAGGTGCAAGAAGAGATTGAGGCTATACCAGGTCCCAGTTCTGCCCTGCCAGACCCCAACCCTGACCTTCCAGCCCCAGGAGCTGAGGCTCAGCCAGGCTCTAGTACTGTGGAGCCCCTTCAGAGGCTCAGCAGCTGAGTGTGGCTCCTGGGGAAGAACCAAGCATGAAGGTCCCTTCCTTTAAGGAAAGGAGAGCTGAGAGTGCTTGCCTGCATCGGTCCCGGCGGCTTGCAGAGAAGCAATCTGCAGATAAGCTACAGCTGGCACAAGGGTAGGCATCTCTTACTTGACCAGCTGAGAAATGCCACCTCTTTGCCAGAGTTTATTGCAAGTTCCTTTGGTGAGATTGCTACTGGCACTGTCTCCGTGTTTCCTGTACCCTTGTGTGCTTTGTTTGCCTTGAATCTACGACTTTGGAACAAACTGGACTATTGCTGCCTTCTGATTGCCCTGACCCTGGACCGAACTGATTTCCATGATATCTAAGATCCTGACTCTGGCTTTTGCCCTTGGCTTTCTTTCTAGGACTATATCAAGGTCTGTAGACTGTTTCCCAGTTGCATAGCTAGCTTCCTTGCTGAGCCATTCTTATCTGTGTGTGTTGGTGTGTGTTGGCCGCAGTCCAGGACAATAACTAAAAAACCCAAGGTACCTTTCCTGGCTTTAATCCTCTTCTGGGATGCAGCAGGATATTATCACTAGCATTTTGCCACCAATGTTGCCTCCTTCCTAAAACCCAGCTAGAATCTGAGTTCAGCTAGCCAATTTGCAAATCCAGGAAGCTCCCGACTTTGCAAATCAGCCAGTTGGGTGTGTCTTCTAGCCGGGTTTTGGGCGAGTTTTAGACAGGAGATGGGATCAGTAGCAAAATGCAAGCTACAATATTTGGCTGCATCCCAGAAGAGGATTGAAACCAGGCAAAGTAAGTCAGGTTTTTTAGTTGTGCAAAAAACTCCTAGGTGGTTCACAATGTTTGAGCCAATTGCTCCAACAAGCTGAGTACTCATTTTATGAACCTCTGAAAGGATGGAAAGTTGAGTCAATCTGGAACCCTGGGATCAAACTCACAGCATTGTGGCTGCAGTACCAGCACTTAAGCACTGAACCACCAGAGCTCCACATTCACATAGGCTACATATTAAAGGATACTGTGACTTCTGCTGTTTCCTTACTTAACCTCGTCTACAACTCTTGACAGTTTTCCTCTTTTTACTAACTCGCACGGTCTCTTCTACTAAGTCTCAGCCCTGCCTCACTCCTTCCATTCGGTATCTCCATTCCTGTCCCCAAGCAGCTCAGCAATTATGGAGAAAGACCAAGGAATGGGAAGACTATATCCATTATAAGTTCATCCTCTCATCTTAATCATGCGCTTTTTTGTTGGCTAAACTGAAATACTATATTTTATTGATCAATGCCAATGAATGGCGTCCATAGCATCTCTTTTCGACTTTCAACTCTCTGCTAAAACCCTCTCCCCCACCTGTTCCTCCCTCTTTCTCTCCTAAAGATTTTGCTACATATTTCAAAACCAAAATCAAACCTATTCATTCCAATCTTGAAATTCCTGTTCTTCTTCGATTCCAACATTCCAACCATCTATATTGCCAAAGTTTTCTGCTTTCTCTCCTGTCTCATTGGATGAACTATCTAAGTTGTTGATGTCCTCTAATCAGCCAACTTGTTCTTTTGACCTGATTCCTTCCCATTTCTTAATCACTGTTGTCCCTGCCATATCACCTTCTCTTCATCATATTATTCATCTTTCTCTCTCCACTGGTTTAATTCTCACTGTGTTTAAACATTCTTTAGTTTCTCCCATCCTGAAGAAGCCCTCAGATGAGCCTTTCTCTTTATTTAACTACCATCCTATCTCATTGCTGCCTTTTCTCTCTAAGGTCCTGGAACATGCTGGCCCGATCTAGACTGCCGCAAAGAGCCATGATAAGGGCTCTTTATGGTGATTTTAGGGCTAGGGAGGGTGCAGCATTTAGTACCTCCCTAGCCCTAAAGCGTATGGGTGCTGCCATTTTTAAATGGAGGTGTCCATACGGATGCACTATGACAGTGCCATGATGGCATCATGATGCGCATAGTATTTAGAAATGCTGCGCACGCCATGACACCTTTGCGCCGTGGGAGGGTGCCCAGCACACCCTTCCTGCAGTGCAAAAAGGAGCTTGTAAACCGAGCTCCTTTTTTGGTGCTGGTCTTTGCCGCGGCCTTTAAACAGCCATGACAAAGACCTGGGGAGAAAGGGGCCATGGGGGCAGCCCCTTTCTCCCCTCTGCCCTGCCGAGGGAAGCGGGATGTAGCGGGCACCCAGGGCGCCTGCTGCACCCAACTTTGAGGCTGCGGGGAAGCGGCAGTTTGCTGCTTCCCCGTGACCTCCAGAAGCGGTGGGATAGGGCCGCGGAGGCTGCCGGTGTGGCAGCCTTGGCCCCATCCCGCTGCTTCTTAGGGCGAGTACGGACCACCCCTTTTGAGTGGTCTGGAAAGCCCCACTGTTTCCTTTCGATGTCTTGTGTTAGTTTTCTACTAACTCCATTATGGATCCTCTTCAATCTGGTTTTCCTTCTTTTTAAAAAAAAAAAAAATTAAAATTTTTACCTTAAATTTTATTACACAACACATATTACAAATTTTACAATCCTCATTTCATAATATTCTGTTTTTCCCTCACACACACACCCAGAAACAGCATTTGAGGGAATTACATTTCAAACAAATTAACAGTTATTAATGGAGATGTGGAAAATATTATTAAATATATATTTTTACTTCTTCATACCCTGGTGTACCTTCCACATTCTTAATCACAATTTCCCATTTATCTTCCCATGATTCCTTATTGGTTTCCCCAGAATATTTAAGTTTTCTGGTTTTTGTTCTATGCATTCTACAGAGAAGGACCTCACAAAGATTACAAATGATCTTCTTTTGGCAATGTCTAAAGGCCTATATTCAGCTGTTATTCTTCTTAATCTCTCCACAGTTTTTGGCACAGTTGCTCATGGTTTTTGGGTAGATATTCTCCAGGAGCTATTATTTTTTGATTTAGTTCTTAGTTGGTTTAGATTATACCTTTTAAATCAGTCTTTTGCTGTGGTAAAAGGAGGTTAGGTTTGAAACTTCCATATCATTACCAGCTGTTTATACACTTTATCTGTGGGTAATTCTATCAGCTCCTATGGTTTTCAATATCATGTCTATGCCATTGATACCCAGTTAGACTTTTCTACTTCAGAACTCTCTTCAGACACTGCAGAATGTGTTGCATCATGTCTCTCAGCTATATCAACATGGATGCTTCATTAGCACTTAAGACTTAATATCCCTAAAATAGAACCACTCATTTTTCCACCAAAACCTACTTCACAATATACATTTTTGATTACAGTCAATAACTTTCTCATCCATCCTGTGAAGGAAACATGTATCCTTGGCTTTATTTTTGGTTCTTCCTTGATATTTATTCCACAGATCCAGGCCACAGCCAAGTCTTGCCAATTTTTCCTTTACAATATAAATAAAATCAGATCTTTTCTTTCTGTTTCTACTGCTAAGACTTTGGTTATCTCTCACCTTGACTACTGCAACCTTCTTTTGATGGGGCTTCCTTTGTCCTACTTGGATCCTTTGGTTTCTATTCAACATTCTGCTGCTAGGATTATCTTTCTGTCTCACTGTGTCGATCATGTCACCCCTCTATTGACATGTCTTCACTGGCTGCACATTTCTTTCAGGATTCAGTATAAGCTTCTTCTTTTAACCTTCAAAGCCCTGCACAGTCTGTCCACCCCCCCCCCCCTTTAGTTCTTATCTCCTCTTACCATTAGGTTTGTGTTCTGCAATCCAGGGGCTCAAGGCTCATGACCCAGCCAATGGCTCTGATTCGCCCTTTCTCCCTTGCTGCTCCTTATTCCTGGAACCATCTCCCCAAACACTTGTGGATTATTACTTCTCTAGCTACTTTTAAGTCTGAACTAAAGACTTTGTTTGTTTGTTTGTTTGTTTATGGAAACATTACAGGCTGCAACTTGATATTTCTGATAACTCAGACTAAGGTTATAGTGCTTGTTTATATTCTCGTAGTTGTATTGCTTTTTTAATGGGATAAATTGTCTATTTACTCTGTTTTATATTATTTTAGACTGTACACCATTGGCAGGTTTTATGTTGTTTTGATGACGCTGTAAAGTGCCATGCAAAACTCACAGCACTAAATAAATAAATCCTAATCATAGAATCATAGAATCATAGAGTTGGAAGAGACCACAAGGGCCATCCAGTCCAACCCCCTGCCATGCAGGAACTCCAAGTCAAAGCATCCCTGACAGATGGCCATCCAGCCTCTGCTTAAAGACCCCTAAGGAAGGAGACTCCACTACACTCCGAGGGAGTGTGTTCCACTGTCGAACAGCCCTTACTGTCAGGAAGTTCCTCCTAATGTTGAGGTGGAATCTCTTTTCCTGCAGTTTGCATCCATTGTTCCGCGTTCTAGTCTCTGCAGCAGCAGAAAACAAGCTTGCTCCCTCCTCAATATGACATCCCTTCAAATATTTAAACAGGGCTATCATATCACCTCTTAACCTTCTCTTCTCCAGGCTAAACATCCCCAGCTCCCTAAGGCGTTCTTCATAGGGCAAGGTTTCCAGACCCTTCACCATCTTAGTTGCCCTCCTTTGGACATGCTCCAGTTTCTCCACATCTTTTTTGAAATGTGGTGCCCAGAACTGGACACAGTATTCCAGGTGGGGCCTGACCAAAGCAGAATAGAGTGGCACTATAACTTCCCTTGATCTAGAAACTATACTTCTATTGATGCAGCCTAAAATTGCATTGGCTTTTTTAGCTGCCGCATCACACTGTTGACTCATGTTCAGCTTATGGTCTACTTGGACTCCTAGATCCCTTTCACATGTGGTCTCATTCAGCCAGGTGTCCCCCATCCTATATCTGTGCATTTCATTTTTCCGCCCTAGGTGCAGAACCTTACATTTCTCTGTGTTAAATTTCATTTTGTTAGCGCTGGCCCAGCTTTCTAGTCTATTCAGGTCATTTTGAATTTTGATCCTGTCCTCTGGGGTATTAGCTACTCCTCCCAGTTTAGTGTCATCTGCAAATTTGATAAGTATGCCCCCAATTCTGTCATCCAAATCGTTAATAAAGATGTTGAATAGCACTGGGCCCAGGACAGAACCCTGTGGGACCCCACTGGTCACTTCTCTCCAGGATGAAAAGGAGCCATTGTTGAGCACCCTTTGAGTTCGGCCAGTCAACCAATTACAAATCCATGTAACAGTTAACTTGTCTATCCCACATTTTGCAAGCTTGTTTGCAAGAATGTCATGGGGAACCTTGTCAAAGGCCTTACTGAAATCAAGGTATACTATATCCACAGCATTCCCTTCATCTACCAAGCTGGTAATTTTATCAAAAAAAGAGATCAGGTTCGTTTGGCATGACTTCTTTTTCTGAAACCCATGTTGGCTTTTTGTGATTATGGCATTGGCTTCTAAATGTTCACAGACTCTCTGCTTAATGATCTGCTCTAGAATCTTTCCTGGAATTGATGTCAGACTAACTGGACGATAATTGTTGGGATCCTCTTTTTTTCCCTTTTTGAAGATGGGGACAACGTTTGCCCTCCTCCAGTCTGCTGGGACTTCTCCTGTTCTCCAGGAGTTCTCAAAGATTATTGCCAATGGCTCCGATATCACCTTTGCCAGTTCTTTTAATACCCTTGGATGTAGTTCATCTGGTCCTGGAGATTTATATTCATTTAGGTTAACCAGGTATTCCTGTACTACCTCTTTACTTATTCTGTGCTGAATTTCCTCTATTCTGTCTCCTGTTCCATTATCCTTAGGTTGAGCACCCTTTGCCTTTTCTGAGAAGACTGAAGCAAAGAAGGTGTTGAGTAATTCTGCCTTTTCTCTGTCCCCTGTTAGCATTTTGCCATCTTCTGCACGCAGTGGCCCCACTGTTTCCTTCTTCTTCCTTTTGCTGCGGACATATCCAAAAAAGCCCTTTTTATTGTTCTTAACCTCTCTAGCAAGCCTGAGTTCATTCTGCGCTTTAGCTTTTCTGACTTTACCCCTACATGTGCTGGCTATTTGTTTGAATTCCTCTTTCGTGATTTCTCCATTTTTCCATTTCTTATACATGTTCTGTTTAAAACTTAGCTCAGTTGAAAGTTCCTTAGTCATCCATCCTGGCTTCTTGAGACATCTTCCATTTTTCTTCCTCATTGGAACTGTTTGAAATTGTGCCTTCAATATCTCCCTTTTGAGAAACTCCCATCCATCTTGAGGGGGGAGGAGGAGGAGGAGGAAAAAGTAAGTTGCTCATTATGTCCAAAAATACATTTTCTTAGAGCTGATTTGTAAAATACTAATTTATGTGTAGCAATCCCCACTTGACTATGGAAATGCACTGGGTGACCATGGGCAAGTAACACTCTCTGGTCCTAGGGAGAAGGCAAAGGCAAACACTCACTTAACATATTTTGCCAAGAAAACCCTGTGATAGCTTTGCCTAAGGGTTGCCTAAGTCAGAAATGACTTGAAAGCACAAAACAACAACAACAACAAAGATAGTAACTTATTCTGATGTTTGTACAATGGATGTTGTTTATCTTTCAAGCCTTGAAGAGTAAGTCTTTTAGCAGCAGTAAAAGCAGACAGGAGTCAACCACACTGACTAGTTTTAAGTCTAAAGAGATTTTAGATATTGACATTAAAGGCAGTTTTCCACTGATCGATTTTCACAGGACAATCTAACTCCATTCTAATCAATTCTAATTTCATTAACATCCAAAATACTGCTTCCCAGCAAACATTTATAAGCTAGACTTGTTGGTTTCAGTTTCTCTGGGATACAATTAATATTTCCAAGAGCCAGAGAAGAGTTACTGAGGCATTTCAAAATGATGGTCCATACACAGGCACTAAGGTTTATATATCACATATTAGGTTCTGTTTTTCATAACAAAGAACACAGTGTCAACTTCCACATTAAGATATAAAATATGAAATGTTAGTGGCAAAATCTAACCAAAGAATCTAGAGTCTACAGACACAGACTTATCTCCTTGCTTGCATTTTTTCCTACATACCTTGATCTTAGGCAGATTTACCAAAATGTAAAGCCCTCTCAATTCATTTGTGGCTTACTCTCAAGTAGATATCCTTAGAAGAGCAACCTGATGGAACTAGCAATTCGGAAATTGAAGATGATAGAAAATTCAGGATTTAGCTACATGACATGAAATCCATCAACTATCTACTGAACTATTTACTAAACCATTCATCTAACAATGTAGGTTCCACTCCATGAAAGCTCTTCCATATGAAATCCTTCTGAATCTTCTTCTTTATACAACTGATGAAGCAATTTGCTGCCTCTGAAAGCTTTGTTCATTGCCAATCAATTTTCCTCCTAAGGCAAAGGTGGGAAGAGTTCAGTCTTATAAAGTCTACTTTATATTGATGATATTGTTTTTACTCTAATGCTTGGATCCACCGATCAAACCCTGGTGCAACAACCATAGACTTAGAATTAAAGAATTCTGAGTTGAGGGTTTTGTTTCTGAGCACCAAAACTGAATGGAACTTGCAGTCCTGCCATGCACAATTCCATTGCAGTTCCCCGAGGCACTCTCTTCATTTCAACAGTATAATTTAAGGGAGAGAAGAATAGTTTTGTCACTGCTGCTGCTAAACAGGAATCAGAATTCTTGCTGACATGCTGCAAAACACTCTGAGATCTACCAGTGGATTCAGACCTTCATTCTGCCTACCCCTTCTCTAAGGTCTTCCAGCTTCTTTTCTAATCACTGGCCTATGGCTGTTTCTTTGACACTAAAAAATAAGAAGCAAAATCTATATTACAATGGGGATAGGATATTTATATACTAGAATGATATGCTTATAGATTGCTCACCTGATTGTAAATTGCCTTTCAGTGAAGACTACACCAAGTGTTGTCAAAGGCATGGTCCAAGTTCTGTGCAACCTTGTTCCCAATTTCTATTCTTTACAATTTCTCATAAAAATGAAGGGCAAACAACTCTCTCAGGCTTTTCTTCACTAACGAAGATTCAGGAAGGACTCATCCCACGCTTTCTACAAGCGTGTTGATGATTAAAAAGGCTGATCTGATGTAAACAAGTCCGGTTGCAGAAAGCACAGCAGAAAGTCTCCTTGGGCGATGTTTCCAAGTTGTGGTTCTTTCTGCATTGTCATTTCTCTTTGAGACTCGTTCAGCGTGAGTTCTTGAAAGAGGCTGCAGCACTGTGGATAGTGCATCTCCATGCCTCCCAATGTGAGGCCAGGGCAGACCATTGTTGGTGATCAATTTGGCTGAGTTTGAGATGTTGTTTCAGGGAGTCCTTGTATCTCTTCTTTGGGGCGCCCCTCTTACGCTGACCCGTGGCGAGTTCACCATAGGGTACTATTTTGGGGAGGTGATGGTCCTCCATCCTAGAAACGTGACCTGCTCAGTGCAGCTGCGTTCTCAATAGCATGGCCTCAATGCTGGTGATCTTCACTAGGTCAAGGATAGCAACATTCGTCACATAGTCAGTCCAGTGTATATTTAAGATTGTGCATATACAGTGCTGATGAAAGTGTTCGAGGAGTCGTAGATGTTAGTCATAGATGACTTTCAGACCCATAGAGGAGAATGGACTGTACAACAGCTCTGTACACACTAATTTTTGTGCTTCGCCTTAGGTGCTTGTTACTCCAGACTCTTTTGTAAAGCTTGCCAAATGCACTATATGCCTTTGCTAATCTGTAATCGGTCTCTTTATCAATCTTGGCATCTGTAGAGATGATGCTTCCCAGGTAAGTGAACTGCTGAATGGACTTTGCCTATGGTGACATACAGATATAATGCACCATTGATACGAGATAAAACCGCCTTAGCATTGTGGGTAACATGAGCTACAAAAATAAAGCCTGTTTGTGGCTCCATAGACTGCATCTTCATACACATAACCCCATTCTGTGTTCTGTTTCTTCCTCACACTAAAATAGGCATGAACAACTCTAGGATGGTATATGGCCAATTTTTTTTTTTTTTTTGGCACGCCACATTTTTCAGCTAGTTTTCTGCCAAAACAAGACATTGGGGAGTTAGGCAGTTCAGGACAGGGATAAATACGGATTGGCTATATGGTTTATATGGATTGGCTATAATTTTTTTTTCTCTCCTGGTTGTTCGTCAGGGACCAGCATCCTATGACTTGGGGACTGGCAACTGTCCATGGACCACCACTTTGAGTATCACTGATCTAACAGGTTGATTGAGATTGCTGGGATGGATGAGAGATGTACTGTTGCTACACTAGCAGAACAAACATCATATACAAAGACAGCAGGAAAATTACAAACACCATTATCCCTGGAAACATGGCATTAGCTCTGAGGCACAAAGCAACACCCATACCAGACACAAATACAGTTGGTACAGCCACTTAATCCATTAGTCAGCTATACCTGTTAACGAGACAACTGTGGACAACATGGGGATACAGGAAGAGAAAAGGATGGAAAAAATGAGCCATGTTTCATGTTTGAAAAACAAAAGGTGTATTTACAGTAGACAACTATGGCAGCTTGATATAATTTTAACTACTATAGCTACAACCTACAGAATCCTGCATGTTGTAATTTTCTGGGGGAGCTTAACAATGGAAAGTTCTAGCTCACATCCCTGAACTACAGCACTCAAGGTCTAGGACAGGGTAAAGAATTCTAAGGCTGCATCTATACTGGAGAAATAACCCAATATTTTAACTTTAACTGCCCTGGTTCAAGGCAATGGAATTCTGGAAGCTGGAGCTGTTGTGGGCCCAGAGTGAAGCCATAGCCTTGAGCTAGGGTAGTTAAAACAGTGCCAAACTGAATTATTTATCCAGTGTGCGTGCAGCCTAAGTATCTTACCATTCTTTAGCATGTAACCATGGCAGTTGCTGTTGTGGTAATTCCACCATGAGACTTCATGAATCAGAACCCTCCAAGTCAGTCTTGCTCAGGTCTTGCAGACCAAGGACATGGCTTCCTTGATTGAGTCTATCATCTGGAATGTGGTCTTCCTCTTTTCCTGCTGTCATCTACCTTAACAAACGTAATTGTTTTGTTTTTTCTAGTGACTTCTCATGATGTGGCCAAAGTATGAGTCTCAATTTAGTTATCTTGGCTTCTAGGGAGAGTGTCCTGATTTGCACCAGGGCCCATTTATTTCTTTTTTTAGCAGTCTGTGGTATCCATAGAACTCTTCTCCAGCATTACATTTCAGATTAGTTTATTTTCTTATTATCAACTTACTTCACTGTCCAGCTTTCACAATAGTTTTCATAAAAACTGAAAATACAATGCCATAATGAATCCTAAATTTAGTATTAAAAGATACCTTCATAGCTATCTTTCCAAGTCCTAGTATTCTTTGGATTTCTTGACTACAATCTGCATTCTGATTAATGACTGAGCCAAAATATGGAAAATCACTAACTATTTCAATGTCTTCATCATCTGTTTTAAAGTTATGTAAATCACCTGTGAACATTATTTTTTTGTTTTCTTAATGTTAAACTTTAAACCGGCTTTTGCAGTTTCTTTCTTGACATTCTTCAGTAATCGTTCCAAGTCTTTGCTAATTTCTGCTGGTAATATGATGTCATCTGCATATTTTAAATTGTTGTTTCTTCCTGCAATTTTTATGCTGCACTCCTACAAGACTAATCCTGTTTTACATTTGATATGTTCAGCGTGCAAGTTAAACAAATAAGGTGGTAAACTGCATCCTTGCCTGACTCCTTTACCAACTGGAAACCATTCTGTTTTCTCTATTATATAGCCTGACAGTAGCCTCTTGTCCTGAGTACATATTATGTAATGTATCAATCTGCTATAAGGATGTGGCATGGATCCACTTTTAATTCTTGAAAGTGGATGCAGAATAGATGGTTGCAAGGAGAGAAGAATGAACAGTTAGTATTCATGCCTTGGGTTCCCTTTCCCATTGCAGGTGCTGGGCTATTATCCTGCAAGGCAAATGTATTCCTCAGAATTTGGCCAACAAAAGCAATAGCTGAAGCTGAGCATCAAATAATGCAACACAATGTAAGCAACATGCAAGTTTCACAAATACCAAAGGGAGTACTGGAGGAAACAATGGAAATGGCTGCAGCTGTTATTCATAAAAAAAACATGCATTTCCTACCTGTGGGGGCATGGCTACTATGTCTTAGCACTCTGTCCATGAGGGTCAAGAGGTGATAATGTCCATTTAGGAGGCAGACCTCTCACCATGGCAGAAAAGGGTGTTTTGTTGTTGTCAATTGCCTTCAAGTTGGCTTTGATTTATGGAGACTCTGAATAAGATACAGTTGGCCTTCAGTATCCATGAGGGATCTGATCCAGACGTCCCCCCCCCCATGGATACCAAAATCCACGGATGCTGAAGTCCACATTGTCATGTGGTGGTTCATGCATGCAGCCATGCCATCATTGGGGACAACTGAACTTATTGGTCATGTGCATGCACCACCATAGGACAATGTGGGCTTCTGCATGTGTGGATTTGAGGGCCTGAGCATCCATGTAGCCACATGCATGTGCCACTACGGGACAACAGGGTTTGTCCCTAATGGCAGCACAGCCACGTGCACATGCTGCCATTGAGGAAATTCAGTTTTGCTGTCAACAGATGTCTGCGTGTGGCAAGCCCACAAATACTGAGGGCTGACTGTACCTCCAAGAGTCTCAGTCATCATCAGCCCTGCAAACACAGAGCTACAGCCTCCTTTATTCAATCAAGCCATTAGTAATGTGATTTTTCTATTTCCCTACTGCTTTCAACATTACTGAGCATTACCATATTTTCTAATGATATGCCCAAAGTACAGTTCAGACAAGATACAATTTCAACATGTGGCAAAGGTCTGGAAGAGATTAGGATATATCATACATTTGTCCTCTACAATATTGCTCTCATCTCTCCCACAATTCCTCTGTTTTCAGCTGTTACCCAAGTACAGTCACCCCTCCATATTTGTGGCTTTAACTTTTGCAGATTTGATTATTCACGGTTTGATTAGTCTGTTCTCTGTAGAAATCTCTAAGGCCTCTAGTGTGTCTCTGTGGCCATCTCTCACCAGAAGCTGTGCTGGAGAACTTAGAGATTCCTGGAGAGAACACTTTTCTAGGCATTTGTAGGTCCTCTAGCACAATTCTGTGGTCAGTTTCAAGCAGATGGTTGTCACAGAGTTGAACTGGAAGACCTAGAGATTCCTAGAGAGGTTTTCTTTCAGGGGAAAAAGAAAAAGTGGGGTTTTTAAATTTTTATTTTCAATTTTATCACTTTCACAAGGGTACTACATTCCTAACCTCAGCAAATGTGGAGGGCCTACTGTATATATTTTCAAGTAGACTAGATCTGCTGATGGTATATTCCAGCAGTGTTTCTTAGGTGTCCTGCTGGAATTTTGTTCCATCAACATTGTGGAGCTTCTGCCAGTTCTGATCACCATTCAGCTGATGCAAGAAATGCAGATCCCTGGTGATAATTTTAAATTGAGCATGCTTTGAAATACAGTTATGGTAGCAGCCTTAAGCATATTCACAGCATCAAAAATATTGTTTGCTCACATCTTTATGGTTCATTGGACAGGAAATACAGATAAATGTGCTTCAGGTTTGCTATAAAGCATATTTATGGCTTTGGGGGTGGGTCTTTGGATGTTCTAGATAAATTTACAGTTAACATTGTTAAAGAAAAAGACAGATTTGCTACAAGGTTAACAGAAGAAAGCAAGAAAGAAAAAGAAAGAAAGAAAGAAAGAAAGAAAGAAAACCAACTTCATGTGTTATATTGTTTTGTCCGGGATCAAACTGCCACCAGTAGATGATTTTAATGATACATAAAATGAAAACAAAACACGTTTCTGTGTTCTGCTATAGCAATTGTTTTTATATTTATTTTGCTCTCTTAAGTTACTTTGCTAGCATTCTGAATATTAATCATAATAATACTATTTTTCCGATCCATATTTTTAAATAGAAACATTCTTTGCCTTTAAATTTTTGGCTTGGGTACAGAAACAGTGATCTTATTCTGATTGGGGTAAGATTAGGTCTTAATTTATGTAAAGCAAGATTGGGAATCATGTGGCCCTCTAAATGTTGTTGGACTGCAGTTCTCAGCAAATCTCATAAGTTCAGCCAATGGTGAGGGATTCTGGGAGCTTCAGTACAACATCTGAAGATTGTATGATTTCCACCCCTAATGTAAGCATATATGCAGGTAAAAGATATTGAGCACATCCAACTTGATTGAAACATCCCAGACTTTGCTCATGTTATTTCTGGTTTTACACTTGGTTAAACAGACCCGGATAGCTGGTATAAGAAGTCTCTGATTGTACTAGGAGCTGACAGAAACTATTCTGGAATAGACAAAATGTGTCTGGATATCCAAAATAAAATCAGAAAGAACAGGGACAAAATATGGGACATTCTGGTCTTTTTAATCAGGCCGTATGTGCCCCAAGTCAAATGCACTTTTAGAATCATTTAACTTTTCTGCTATTAGATTGGGTATCTTTGATGGCAGAAAGTTGCTAAATTCAGCATCCATTTCATCTAATATAATTATATTAGCCTAAGGGTTCCAATACGATCCAACAAACTCATGTTGCAGCTGCACTGCAGAAATAATACAGTTTGACTCTGTTTTAACTGCCACAGCTCAATGCCAGTGGCATCACAAGGGTTGGTGTCAGTAGAGTTGATGTCACTGGTAACTCATGGTGTCACACACATATTCACCCTTTGACTTCCTCCCATAATAGACCATACAGAATCTTTAGCTAGGTTTTTTGGTACTAATGTTAGTCAGTCATAATTCCTGCATATCAGTGACTGTAATGGTAATAGCTGTGACATAAAACAACTAGCAAAATTAAAATTATACATTTAAATTACAGTATCATATACAAAGCCGCAATGTATTTACATGTAGATAGTTTCATTTGATTGAAGTGAAAATTTGGTAGGAGGTGTTGCTTTTAAAGAAAATTTGAAAAGAATAAAAAATATTTTAAAAAAATATTTTTAAAAAATTGAAATTAATTTTCAAAACCTGGCATCTCTCCTTTTTCCCTCCACTGAGCCTCTCCCCACTCACACCATCTCTTCAGCATTTTAGAGGGACACAGGCAAACATCAGAGCCCACTTCTGCCAAAACACAGACATTTGAGGAGCAGTGGTGTCTCCCCACCTTCGAGTGTCACCTGGTGTGGGTCACATCCCCAGCACACCCCTAGTGATACCACTGCTCATTGCTATGGAATTCTGGGATCTGCAGTGAGAGATTTGGCCTTCTCTGTCAGAGAGCTCCAGTGCTCAACCAAACGACACATCCCAGGATTCCATAGTATTGAAACATTGACAGTTACAGCAGTGTCAAACTGCATTATTTCTGCAGTGTGGATGAAGCCTAAACCACCTGAAACTCTTAGGAAAGAGTAAATGACTCTGGCATCATAATACATTGAGACAATAAGGTGCTAAAATGCTAAGCAAAAATGTTAAAAAGATAAATCTGACTCATGTTTATATATCTTTGGATATAGTTTGACAGAAAGGCCTTTGGCCAAAAGCAATAAATTTTTGACTTGCCTTGAAAAGATAAAACCAATAAAACACACATAGGAACACAAAAAAGACAGGCTCCTATACAGTCCTATGTTTTGGACTGTTGTTGTTGTTGTTGTTGTTGTTGTTGTGTGCCCTCCAGTTATTTCTGACTTGGTGAGCCTAAGGCAAATCTCTCATGGGGTTTTCTGGGGCTGAGAGTATGTGATTTGCTCAAAGTCACCCAGTGGGTTTCCATGGTTGAGCAGGGAATCAAATCCTGATCTCAAACCACTACACCATGTTAGACCACCCCACATAGACTGTAGATCCCATAATTTCTTGCCAATGGCCATTCTTTCTGAGCCTGATGGGACTGATAATCAAAACATCTGGTAGACACCAGTAATACTTAATATGCCTAATGCTGCCTCATAGTAAAGTCTTCTTCTACTGGTTTAAAGACAAAAGAATGCAAAACTGAATACTTATGGAAGCTTATTTTTCACAGAAATCTCATTTCTGTAATGGGCACCCAAAGAACCTGTACAGGTTGTGGAGAGAGGATAAAGGCAATTACTTCTCTCAGTCTGCCCCACTTCACTGCAGACAGTGCAATTATAAACACTGAGCCACCAAGCTAATTTTAGCACTTTCTTCATCAAGCGCTTAGGGCAACTACTCAGCGTGATCATCCCTTAGGCCAGCCTTGAGACTAAAATGTAACAGACCATTTGCCTGGAGTTAAAGTATAGACAAAGGTGAAAAGAAGTGCAAGGCACATACACAATCCAAACACAGGTGCTCAGCAATGCTTAGCATCTTCTTATTAAAGAAGTTACCCTTTGGTTGTCACTCATAGGGTCAGCAGTATGATAGAATGCTGCTTGTGTAGTTCAAAACATATTTCTACTATCACCACCACAATGAAAATGAGACTATATTTTGAGATGGAACAAAAAGTCAGCACAGCCTCACCAGAAGATGATGTTGCTCTTGGTTACCTTACATGCTGTCATATTACACATGTTTCCACTTGAATGAATAATGGCAATACTTTAGATTGGAAGAATTTTGGTTTCAAAAAAATTAAAGAGGCTGAGCTCAACTCACAAAAATAGTTTTCCCTCTGTGTGTCTGAAGGACTTCACTCCCATCTCATTAACATCCCTGCCTTTATCTTCTGTAACACTATTCGCTTTGCTCCTGATCAATCATACTTTATCATTTTGTGCTGGGTGCTGTTTCAAATGGCATCCTTCAGGGGAACACTTCAATTGCTTAGCCATAATTAGGATATATTGAAGACCAGAAATCATGCTGAGCAGATTTCAACCAACTATTAAAACTTCCCTCTGGCATATAAAGAATTTTCCTTTGTATCCACCAAGTTGCAATGCCATCTTTCTTTCTCTTTTCTTTTTCTTTCTTTTTTTTTTAAAAAAGAAATACCCAATGTGTTATCTAAAAACTCTGGGCATCTGGAAAGCTCAGAAACAAAATCTTGAAACAAATTGCTGAGCTGTTTTGCTTCCTTTTGCTCAATGATATTGCTTTAAAAAATGATGATATATTATAACTTAATTATCAGAATGAGTCCCAAAACATTTACAATTGGTTCAGACCAATTCTTTATCTGTTTATGCAGAAATAAGCTCTTCTATGTTCAGTGAGATTTGCTCTCAGTGCACAAGACTACAATCTAACACAGTGGAATCCAATGTGTGATTATTCGAAAGTAAGTAACATTGAGGTTGCTCTAAGTAGATATATCAGGTTTGCAGTCTCCCCGTGGCCACTTCTATTCACTTTTGAACTGCTGCTTTGGTGGGAAATGACTTACTCCCAAGTAGATTTATGTAGATATACATTGCTCCAATGTTATGAGAACTAATACCGTATTTCTTCCCATTAGCTACAATTGTTTCAATCCTTCCTACAAAACCTAAATAGCCCTTGCATCTGATTGCTCACAGACTAGCACCAGTGCAGGAACCACCACTTTCAGCACCAGTGCTATAGAAAATTCTTAGATGTATTTACTGTATATATCTTATCTTTTCTATGTCTATTGTTTATCTTTAGCATTTTGAATGGGAAATAGAATTCCTCATCCTCTTTGATGACTAAAAACTTTCATCAACATGAAAAAGAGTATGAAATCCAGCATGCACAATACATAGGTGACAGTGAAATCCTAGATCTGTCTTCGCAGCTTCGTCCATCCCAGACAATTTGGGCTCTAGCCTCCTTTAATCCCAGCCAAGCTGGCTAACACTCCTATACATATGAGAAGACCTCAGGTGGAAAAAATTAATACATCTATCCTTGTATTTATCAATCAATAGATAGATATGACTAGATATGGAACTATAGCCTCCCATCATCCTCTAATCCAACCCCAAACACACACATCTCTTTTTTGTTCTAGGAAACAAACTGCAAAAACTTTGCTTGGAATAAAATATTTGAAACTAATGTTCTCACTGGATTCATTTCAGGATAAATCAGGGATGGCAAATGTGCAGCACCCAAAATAATGTTGGACAGCATCTACCATAAGCCTTCACTATCACAAAGTTTGTAGCAGGGAATTGCAGCCCAACAACCTTTCGGGATGTTCAGATGTTAGTTAGTGAAGGAGTGGGCAGAGTGTGGCCTTCATTTAGTTGTTGGGACTGTGACTCCCATCAGTCTTAAGCAGCACAGCCAGTGGTGACAAATACTGGGAGTTGCACTCTAACAACATTTGGAAGGATGCACTTTGCCCATTCTTATGTGAAGTACCCAGTACAATATAATTTGTGGGTATCTGAAAGCAATATTATACCTGTAATAATGTGCATGATCCAATCAAAGATTTAAAAATGTTGTGTTTTTTTTAATAAGAGAAGCAGCACTTGTCAATTTGTCCATTTCAAACAAATAGGATTTAGGTGTGTTTAACTCTGATTGGATTATACTAATTGTTTTGTTGCATAGTTACAAATAGCAAATTGTTTTACAACTATATGGTAAATTAAATAAATATTGTTTTTAACATCTCTAGAAGGAGCATAACCTCAGTAGTCTCAAAAACATTTATCCTTGCCCACTTACCTTTCACCTGTGGCTTCCTGGCAGTAAGTTTGATTGCTATGCTGGAAATTTATAAATTTGCAGTCAACTTCATAACAGTGACAATATATCCACTTGTGGTGGTGACAAAACCCAGCTGCATGCCACATGAGCAGGAAAAGTTCTTAAGATTTGATGGATGTTTTATGGACATCAGTATGTTTCTTCCTGTCTGCACCTGTGCATTTTGTTAGTTGTATATTGACTATGATCAGAGAAGAGAAATGGTACATGAAAAGTTATATATTGCATTCCTGTTTCCCAATCAGTGTTTTAATCTGATGTGGGGGGGGAGCCATTTCCAGGGAGGGCAGAAAAAGTGGGAGATGTGGAAGTGGTGCTGCATGCAGTTGCACACCATGTCCAAAATGGAGCCAAGGCTATTTCAGCCTAGTTTCCTTCCTGTTCAGGTCTCTTTCAGCAGCAGCATCTTCCTAGCCTTCACCTCACCCTGGTTCTGTGCAAGGCTAGCTGGTCATTCTAGGAGCTCAAGCAAGATTTTTTTTTACTCATTTCTGCTAATGCCTGGGGCAGAGATTGCCTTTTCTGCACAGGTTAATCAGCAGTTGGTTAAAATTCTATAGTTCCATATCCATGAATTTGGTATCCGTGGTTTCACCTATCCACATTTGAAAAAAATATGTTTTTTTTTTCCCCCCTCGGCATTTCTAAGTCCTCCAATGCAATTGTACGGTCAGCACCTGGCCTAAGCATACCACAGAATTCAACTGGAAGCCCTAGAAATGCCTAGAGAAATGTTATCTGTGGGCATTTCTAGTGTGATTCTAAGGTATGCTTGGGCTGGATGTCATTTGTCTCATTGAAAAGAATAGGGTTCCTCCCCCCCCTCCCCCCCCCAATTATCTGCAGTTTCAGGTATATTTCAGATATCTTCATATATCTTGGAATGTATCCCCATGGGTATGGGAGTCGTACTATACTTGGTACTGTTTTGCTTGTAAACAGGTTTGTCACAACTGGGCAAAGATGTGTGGGAAGTTGAGATTAGGGACATAGTGGCATGCTCCTGTTGGCTCCTTTTCAAAGATTGGCCAGGACAGAGACCAGTACTCATTGATGATGAGACCCATCTGCAAGATATGACTGGATCTTTATGATCAACCATAGGCAGCCACCTGGAGGTGTGAGATAGTCAGTGAGGGTGTTACTTGGAAGACTGTTCTCTTTCTGCTTTCTTACTTTGTCCTCAGTTCACTTCATTTGGAGTATTATCACATTACAAACAAACCTAGCAGGCAGTGACAGAGATGAATGTAAATCACTTCCATTCTCTTCCAGTTGCAAAAGCATAGGAGGGTGTTATAAAAGCATTCCTTTTGCCAGGCTGGAAAAATCCATTTGACAGATAGGATGCTTTTATCCTACACTCAACTCCTTTCTGCTTTCTCATCTCAGGTCTAATCTGTACTGCAGAAATAATTTCCCATACTTTAATAACCAGAAGAGAATGAAAGTGTTTCGACTTCATGCAGAGACAGAAACAGAAACATGCTTTACTGCCACTTCCTGCCAGATTTGTTTGTAATGTGATAAAGCGCTTACTGCAAACTGAGTTCAAAGTGCAAGAGTAGCTTGCACTCTATTAACTCAGTAAAGGAAGAAGAGACAGGGCAGAATCTTGCCCTTCTCTGTAGGCTCAGGGAAAAACCAATTGCAGCAACCTTTCTCTTCTTAAGACTTTTTCCTCATTCATAACTTTTCCTATCTTGACCACACACTGATGTTGCTTATCCACACATGTCCTGGTTTTCATCTGTGAAATGTTGAATGGTATGGTAAAACCCATGTTTCAAAAATGCACATAATTGGAAATGCACACCACCTCCCTTCACCGATATGAAAATGCTTACCAAAACATGTGCACCAGAAAAATGCAATGAATATGTGTATATTAGGGGGAAATGTACCCAAAAATACATATGAATTTATGTGCAGGAAAAGATATGCGAGTCATATGTAATATGGAAATGGTAGCATTAAGAAAATTACCTTTTCCAGTAGTTACATTTTAAAGTTATCAGTTCAAGGCTATCTGAGCAGATAGTTAATGTTATATTTGCAGCTTTACAGTAACTCATTATATTTTCACTTCCTACATCTAATTCCAAATTTTTACTTTGGGTTCCTTTTTTAAATTGTGAATCTTACAATCCACTGTCTTGTGTTACAGAATACACTCTACTCCATTCTGCTTTGTCAGCTCAGGTCTAATCTTCATTTCAGAAATAATGCAGTGTGACACTGCTTTAACTGCCATGGCTCAATGCTACGGAATCCTAGATTTGTAGTTTTGTGAGATAGTCAGCCTTCTCTGTGAGAGACTCTGGTGCCATAGTGACAAACCCCAGAAATCCATGGCATTGAGCCATGACAGTTAAAGCAGTGTCAAACTGCATTAATTCTGAAGAACAGATTAGCCATCAGAATCCACAGTTTAGCAGAATACAGTACCAGCAAAAGCCAGCATTTGGGCTGAAGACATAGCATTTTCTGTCTGTTGGCCCCAGGACCTTTCTCTAATCACAGTCAACATCAAAGGAATCTCACCTTCTGGGTCTGGTTTTTATTCTATGATGGAGATATGATATTTAAATTCCTCTTCTGCTCATTTGACAAATATTGAAGTGCACATTGAATAAAGCTATTGTTTTGGGGGTCCAGGGGAGTCTATCTCTCACTGTCCTCTGTGAGACTCTATCATAATTTTTTGTCATTAAAATGAATTTAATCACACATTTCCTATAAAACAGTTATAACAAATTAATTACAGCTCAATCACTCATCCTTGATAAAGCTGGCAGTTCTTTTTTTTTTTTTAAGAAGGGTTTGTTAATCAAAGTCTCTCCAAATTAGTAATTAGGAGGAAAATAATTTCTGGTAATACTTTCCTCCCAGTCAAATTGCTTTCTGAATTGCCTTTTATGGCAAGAGCAAATATTAAAAACACACTTTTTGCAAGTGGGTCCTTGCAAATGGTAACTGGTGTCATGATTTTTAAATGAAGTCTAGTCCTGCTCATTGAGCAGCTAACAAATTGAAAACATTGTTTGCTCTTTTATTAAGAAAAACTTTAAAATATATATTTAATCATCAATTCTAAGAAAAGAGGTTCTAAACACATTTCTTTTTGTGTCTGAACACTGCCCTCTATTGTTTAGGAACAGAAAACCACAATTGCAGCAGAAATATATGTATGCATGTGTGTAAACAGCTAGAAGGATTGCATCTCTCATAATATCTCTAATTTATTCAGTCATCAAAATCAACTGGTGAAGTTGTTCCTCAACAGTTATTTCAAATTGCTATTAATAATTTGCACATGGGGGTATAACTGGAGCTCAAGAAAGTTATTTTATGGAATACAAGTACGAGTATCCCTCTCTCAGGATGACCATGAATTAATTCAGGGGTTCATTATTATTATTATTATTATTATTATTATTATTATTTCTAACCGAGCGAGCAATCGGGGCGGGGTACAACATTTAAAAACATATACAGTTAAAATACTGCAATCTATACAGTCCATACCTGCCTCCCACCCCTTAAAACAAGATTAAACTAAGTCATAATTAAAACAGTATCAAATCTAAAAACAATACAACATTTCAAGGTCCAAGTATAGGCGGCCTCAGATGTCAAATGGGAGATGGAAGGAGCTGGTGTAGTAGGTGAATTTTATAATTCAATATTTAGTTAATGTTATTCTTATGCAGAGTGAACTAAAATGGCTGTTGAACCAAAGTTTAGCACCCCTCCCGCCCTGAGGCCCTGCCATCAGCAACAGAACAATACATGTGCAGCATAGATGGTTGTGCTGACCAACATTTCAAGGATGCACTGAGAGAAAAGAATCATATTTTCAAAGACTCCTCTCTACCCAGGGTCACACAGTTATATATAACTGCTCTCTTCCATGCCAGTATTCTCTGAAGATGCCAGCCATAGATCCTGGAGAAACGTCAGGAAGAAACTCTAGTAGAACATGGCCACAAAGCCTGAAAAACCCACAAAAAAACTATGGATGCCGACCCTGAAAGCCTTTGACTTCACATCTGATAGTCCTAATGAAGAATCTTTACTCAGGACAGGAGATCACTGTCAGGACAGAACATGGAGAAACAGAATGGTTCCCAATAGGCAAAGGAGTCAGACAAGGCTGCATCCTCTCCCTCTACATGTTCAACTTATATGCAGAACATATACAAAAAGCAGGATTGGACACAGAAGAAGGAGAGTGAAAATAGGAGGAAAGAATATCAACAATCTAAGATACACAGATGACACCATGCTACTAAACGAAAACATCGCAGACTTGGAACAACTACTAAGAAAGATCAAGGAGGAAAGTGCAAAGGCAGGCTTATTGTTGAACATAAAGAAAACAAAAATAATGAGCACAGAAAATTTACACAGATTCAACCTAGACAATGAGGAAATAAAAATAGTAAAATAAGTTACATACCTGCGATCAAATATCAATCCAGGGGTACTGCAGTCAAGAAATCATAAGAAGACTAAGAATGGGGATGGCATTTCAGGGTTTCTCGATAATAATAATAATAATAATCCTAAAATGTAAAGACATACAACTGAACACAAAAGTTAGAATCATACAAGCCATTGTATTCCCTGTTACTGTGTATGGATGTGAGAGCATTAAGGGAAAGTAAAGAAAGTGGATAGGGAGAGAATTAATTCATCTGAGATGTGGTGCTGGAGAAGAGTTCTGAGGTTACCATGGACAGCCAAGAAGTCAAACAAATGGGTCTTAGAGCAGATCGAACCAGAAGTCTCTCTGGAAGCCAAGATGACTAGACTGAGGCTGTCATACTTTGGCCACACCATGAGTAGGCATGACTCACTGGAAAAAAACAATAATGCTGGGAAAGGTGGAGGGAAGCAGAAAGAGAGGAAGGTCACATGCTAGATGGATGGACTCTATTAAGGAGGTCATGGATTTGCAGGACCTGAGCAGAGCAGTGGATCATAGGAAGTCTTGGAGCTGTCTCATCTACAGGGTCATCATGGGTCGAGATCAACTCAACGGTGGATAACAAGACAACATAAACAAAAAATGACATTTTATTTGTGTTTTATTGTTGTGTCCCACCAAAAATATTTTATACTGACTGAATGTTATATGTTATTTTTCTGTGGAGAATTAATTTCAGCTTATATTTTTATGTATTTTTCATTTTAATTTTGCTTGGTACTTTTGATCAACTGAGTCCAAAAATAGATTGTGGGATATCAATACATAAATAAATAAGGAAGAAAGCAAGCAGTAGGAAAACTGTGTCCCCATTGAAATTTATTCCCTGAAAAGATTGCTTCACATTATTATATAATGTGGCTGCTGCTGACACCAGGAAAAGCTGGAGGTGAGCTTTCTCTCTTTTGACAAATGGAAATCATGACAAATACAACAAAGAGCTATTTGTAGTGTTCTGCTCATTCTGACATGTTTATAGACATCCTGAGTAATAGGATTTCCCACAAAGAACTTCTTTTAGCCCATTATAGCACTATGTGCAGTATAGATGGTTGTGCTGACCAACATTTCAAGGATGCACTGAGAGAAAAGAATCATATTCTACAGTAGCTAAAGTGTCCATAGACACCACTTTAAATCACATCTTGAAAAAGGTGTGTATTTTGAACTAAAGTGTGACTTAAAGCAAGCCATATTTCCTCCCTCCAGCAAAGCAGTTTGACACCACTTTAAGTATTATAGGTCCATCCTATGGAATCCTGGGATTTGTAGATTTATAAGGTTTTAGCCTTCTCTGTCAAAAATTGCTGGTGCCTCACAAAACTGCAAATCCCAGGATTCTGTAGGACAGAGCCATGGCAGTTAAAATGGTGTCAAACTGCATTATTTCTACAGTGTAGATACACCCTATAGGGCATTATTTTCATTTTCATCACTTTCAATCCCCATCCAGTATACTTAGTAAAAAAAATTGTATGTCTGCAGAAAATGTAGTGCACAGTGGCAGATTCCACTCATTCTGAATTATCAAGCAACTTTTCCATTTCTCTGTTATTTGAATTACATAAGCAATATAGATTTTTTATTTATTCCTTCCATCCCATTTTCATATATTCAGGGAAGCTTGCCTGACTTAACTCATCCGCATCTTGCTTGAATTTCCAATGCCACTAGACTGTTCCCTTCCTCATCTCTGTCCTCATGATTTCATTTCATGGAGTCTTGGTCATGTACATGTTCAGGGCAAAGAATGCCTCATTATTTATTCATTAATTTACAAATATTTATAAACTGTTTTGATCTGGTTATTTCACATTTGTGTACAACAAGAATAAAACATATTGTACATACAAGAGACAAAAATAAAATATTTATGGTGTCTATGAAACAGACAGTGTGTTGTACAGGAAAGGCTTGCAAAAATAGGTAAGTTTTCAATGCATGTTTAAAAATAGAAATAACTGGAGCATGTCAGATACCCAGTTTGTGTGTATACGTACATATGTATGTGCACGATAAGTTATTGGAGCGTGTTAAATACCAGATAAATATACCAACAGAAAGACACAGTCTAATGGCCAATGAATACTGTAGTACAATCTAAAAATATGCTCAGAATCAAAAGGGACAGTGTAAGAGAATATGACATCCCTACTTTGTCAAAGTTAAGGAGAAGTCAGCCTTGCCTGTGCCTGGATGGGAAGCAGGTTCAAAGCTCCTTATAAGCCACTCTGAGCTTTCCAGAAGAAACAGCAAGATACATATGCAATAAATGACTGGAAGAAAAAGAAGAAAAGAATGACACATTAAACGTCTGATTGCTAGAGGGCAGGTTTAAGGATGATCCCAAGCAGGTGAGCTTTGAGGCTGATGTAACAGAATTCTGTGATCTATTCCCAGATGTTAATGTGGTAATAGCTTATTAGAGCTACTCACAAGATCACGGTACTGAAGAAACCCGATGGTGCATCTAATCCAACCTTCTTGCATAAGGCAAGATAAGCTGTTCAAAGTATTTCCCTATCATAAACTTTGGAATATTTCAGCAATCACCCTAAGCAGCTTATTTCACCACTCAAAGGGGAATGTTTTCTATGGATGTTTACATACATTCGCCTACCTGTGATTTTAGTTGCATTATTTACTTCTACTCTGAGATGACTAGACTCTTTCAAGAGAATTGCATGGGGCAATTCTTAAAAGACTTTACCATGAAAGGTAGAGAGTTTGTTCCCACACAACTGTTCCACCTGCAGAAAAAGTCTCGCATATATATGAACCTTACAGAAAAACAGTATCTGATTGAACTTAATTTGACTGGTATCTTTTGGAGAACCTGCAGAATTTTTAAAACATTTCCCAGACATTTTGACAACTGCTTCATTTTATATTATGCTGCTTTTACTTGCTGTTTAGATTATATAGCGGATGCTCTGTTTTAATATTATATTTTGTGTTTACTTGTTGATTCATTTTGAAGATTTGTATCTCATCCTTCAGCAGTTCTGCTGTGACAATGTCTAGTGTTCTGCTTGGGGTTTTAAAAAAGCAAATAAGAACAACAGTTCAATCCTGTGCCTGTTCAAAAGTAACTGCCACTGAGTCCAGTGAAGGATTGCAACCTATATCCAACCTATTCTAACATCAGCAGTCTCAGGTCATAGGGCCAAAGTTTTTGCTTACCCATGAAACAAAACAAAGGGATCAGACAACCTACTTGAGAATAAATAAGAGATATTTTATTTATTTAAAGGGATCTACAGTGGAAAAGAGCCTTAAGTGAGGTCTGGCTGAGGCAAGGGGTACCATCCTAACCTCCTCCTCAGCTCTCTTGGCCAAAGCACCCAAACTCTATATGATAGCCACCATGTTGGCTTACCTGCCACCTATAAAGCAGACTTTCAAAGGAACCTCTCACCACCAATAGCAACAAATCCCACTTTACCCTCAGTTCCATTCCTCTCCCCTCTACCTGCCAAGTGAACAAGTAGTTAACAAGCCACACCTAATCCCAATCTCCCACATGCCCTCCTGTAACCAAAGTAGGGAAGGTGGAAAAGGAGAAGAAAAACTACCTAGCTCCAAATAGCAACCAGCATAAACCTGCATTGGTGGGAATAGTGTTACCAAGTACCAAAAGAGAGAAAAGGAAAGGTGCAAGTGGCTTCTAAAATCCATGTAGGCTGCATCTGATAATGCTTTAACTGTCATGACTCAATGCGATGGAATCCTGAGATTTTTAGTTTGCTAGGGACACCCGAGCTGAGCTCTTTGACAGAGACCAAAAATCTCACAAAACTGCAAATCCCTGAATCCCATAGCACTGAGCCATGGCATTTAAAGTGGTGTCAAACTTTATTGGCAGGAGTTTTGCAACGCCAATGTCTCTGTCTCTTAGATCTCTGCATTTCAGCATCCAAGCACCATGATGCAAACTCCCATCCCCCTAACGGTTTTAGTTCCTTTGGGCCCAGCAAAGGTAGCCTCTGCTCACAGCTGAGCTTTGTTGTGTGGAAGCAGGGATGAATTCTCAACCCTTCTTTTCAAGGTATCCTTAACTTGAGATGCCATCCATAAAGTACGGAATCTTTTGCATTAAACTATGTCAAGAAGCCAACAGGGTGCAGTGGTTTGAATGTTGGACTATGACTCTGGAGACCAGATCATCCATGGAAAACCACTGGGTGGCCATGAGCACGTCACACTCTCTCAGCCTCAGAGGACAGCAATAGCAAACCCCCTCTGAAGAAACCTGCCAATAAAATCCTATGATTGGGTCATCATAAATCAGAAACTACTTGAAGTCACACACAAAAACAATCTATGATAAAGTGATATCTCCTTCCCTGTATCAATGGCTGAGTATTTAAAAAAAAAAAACATTATTAACTGTACTCACCATATTTAAATACAAGTTGCATCTGTGGGTGGGAACCTAAAAATGCATTCCATACCAGGTACCTAAGCACAAAATGAGTTAAAGTGTATTTTAATCTTAGGAGTTTATCACACGGGAGAAATTTCTCTCAGTTTCAAAAGAAATGGAAGTGAGGCCAGTTCGGAATTGAGTAAATTCGCTAATTCAGCAAATTTACGTGATAGCGTATTGACACTGCATTGCATTCAGAACTGCCCAAAATTGCCTCCTAGTGCCCAAAATTGCATGTGATAGTTTCTCACACAATCACGCAAAACCCCACGATTGCATTCGGAAGGATTTCCCTTTGCCCGAAAATATGTGTGGTCAGCTTTCACGCAATCACGCAAAACCCCATGATTGCATTCAGATTGCCATTGGATCAGATTGCCATTGCCATTCTAATTCCTTTTGTGTGATAAACTCCTTAGAGAAATCCTAGGTGTTAATTAGCAGGGAGAAAACATACACTACCCTCAACAAGTACCTGTTGTATCTTAATGACACCTGTATTTTGTTCCTGGAAGCAAAATATATTAGAAGCAGGTGGTGAGTATGCACCATTATCTGAAACAAAAAAAGTAAAGTGACAAGAGAGAAAACACCAAGATGATTTTTAAGTAGCTATGTACAACTTGTCCTGGGGGAGGGGGGGAATGAAAGAATCATGCTAGATTCTTTAAGGCAGGCACCTGTCTTTGAATAAATACCATGAACTTTGATAGCAGTTTTGCTGCCACACTTCTTCAAATGGGAGAGAAAAGAATTCTTGGATTCAATAGTCTCAAGTAAATAGCCTTCTGCTCACCTATTGAGAGTTTTTGCAGAAAGATGTGCCTCACTTTAGAACTTCACAAGTTTGTGGATCATTTCAGAGAAATAAAAGTTGGTGCAAAACACTGGTCATTTTGAAATATAAATAGTTAATATGTACACATTTAAAATTCTCAGAATTTAGTCAGTGAGGTAATTCATACATTGTTTTCACTGTGTAAGTAAAGGTACAAACACAAGTAAAGTAAAGGAGGAAGAAAGTTTAATTGCACAAGAATTTCCATGTAGATAAAAATTCAATACAAGGACAGGAATGTACTTTTTTACACCCCCTTTCTTCTGGCATGGGACCCAAGGCATCTTACACAGGCCTAAAATAAGATTAGTTAATATCCTAAAGGGCAATCTGTTAATCTTCAAAAGCATGTTTTTTTAAACGGTCATTGTCCTAAAAGGAGCAGAGAGATAGCAAACATAGCCTCTCACGGAAATGAATTCCACAGGCTGGGAAGGATCTTTCCTGTAAGGACTGTGAGAGACGTGGAACATTAAAGAGTATCACACTAAAAAAAATGGGGGATTCAAAAGGCATTCACAGGGATCCCTATAAATTATTTATTGCTGGTTATTCTCTGGTTATTCCCAGGATAAGACCTCTCTAATCACGACATCATGTGATAATCTTAGCCATGATCATGTGACTTTTCCTGGATAATGCCTTTTGACTCCCCCAATTTTCCCTGTGTGATAAAGTCCTGAGAGAAAGTCCTTCACCAAGGATCTTAAGACTGGCAGGTTTGTACGGCGAGAGAGACAATCTTACAGAAAGTCTGTAAAGTTATATAGAACTTTACAGGTCATAACCAAAACTTTCAGTTGTGCCCAGAAACAACCAGTAGGAAATGAATCTATTTCAACAAGGGAATGATATGGTTTCTCTAGCTGGCAGAAAGATAATGCAGATAGGATTCAGAGAAAGATAACAAAATTGAGGCTGATATGCACATAGCTATAATCAACACAGCTATGTATTTATGTTCATGTTCAAAATCAGTGCTGCCCTGACTGCACTGGAGCAAGGCACAGCTTGACTGAAGAGGTCTGAGGTTTCTATCACAGGGGATGGGTACCCATCATTTTATTGGGGGATAGGAGCTGGTTTCAGTCATCAGGCCTATTGTCCTTAGCTGCTAACCTTTCTGAGAAACAAGAAACAAGATGGAGATAGTTTGGCAACACTCTATTGAAGATTAATTATGTTTATGTAGAATACTGAACTCTAGGTTTGCAACTAAAGAAGTACCAGAGTTGATTATGTTTTTAATTAAATACATACTTGACACATATGCATTGATTTCTCTATGTTTATTTGAAATTCTTCCCTACACTAGAAAATCTATGACCAGCAGGACAAAAGACCTGGGATCTACAACTGCATGTCTAGCACTAGAGAACTATCTTCAAATTATCTAGGGCCTAAGATTACACCTCAACAAGCATATTAATCTAAAGGATTACTAGACCTGAGATAGATTTTATTGTATGGAGATCTTAAAATGCAGAAGATGCTGGAGATGCCCTGCAGATAGTGGAACATGTTATGGGCATCAGTAATTGAACTGTTTTGGTGAATGAACTTTACGCTAGATTCATCATTGTAATTTTCAGCTCTACATTTGGTCTTGGGCTATTTACCCTTGGAGTGGGATCTCTAAAATAGGCCAAAGACTCGGCAGTCCTAAGGCTGCAGACCGTGGCCAAACACATTATCCTGCCATCTTACAAAGTCATAATCTTATCTCCTACTGAGAGATGGTGAGAATTGCTGCTGGATCTTACAGCTAAGAAGAAAATTACTTCAACTGATGGAAAGCTATAAATATTTGAACATATGGTTTGAGTTTCTTGAATAATTTGAAATCTGACAGTCATATTGTGAAAGCATCTCCTTTTTGTCTTCCCCTTCCCTCTTATCTTTGTTGCTTGTGGTACTGAAAATGTGGGGTGGGGGTTCACATAAATGTTGGCGTGTGAGTTTTATCTCAGTCCCTTGTGCACCTTGAGGCTAAAAGGAAACGGTTGGGATGGGTATGACAAGTTTTCCTTATTTAGGGCTATGCAACCAATTTGGTTAAATCCTGAATAATGCAATCTGATTTGGATTTATTTAGGCCTCATTCCCACTACACTTTACCTTGAAGCATGATGCGGGTCATACTACCCTCGTTCACATTCGGATTCGATCTCGCTCCCCATGCAATCGATCGCAGAAGCGATAAATCGGAGCAAACAAAAAAACCCCGCTTTATCCAGACACTAGTTTTTCCCCGCTCCTTTTGAGAAAACCCGCAGCGAGATCGATTTCTGCCAATGGGAACGTATACGGATTCCAAATCGATTAGCTTGCAGGAGGAGGGCCAGGCGCACTTGGAACGCCCAGTTGTCCCTGGCTGGCCAGGCCCCTTCGCCTTAGTTCATCGCCATCTTTTCCGCCTCACGCAATGGATGCGGCAAGGTTTGAGATGTTTACTTCCTCAGAACTATGGGGGTACTGCTTTTTGGGGGGGACTTTACCTTTTTTTTCCCCTTAGCTGGGTAATGATCGCAATTGCGATTAAACGAAAGAGCAACCAATCGCAATTGTGATAGTCATCCAGTTAGGCCAAAGGTACCGGGCCATACATTTCGGGAATTGTGTTTGCTCAGTTTGTAAGCAGCAGTGGCTGGGTTGGAAGGGTAACGGCATGGGTCTGCAACTTTTGGGGAGTCAATAGACTGGCGTTATGCATTTAATGCCATTTTTTGTGCTAATCGCAACTGCGATCATACGAAAGAGTGATTCTTCGCAATTGTGGTTGATGCCCTGTGGCTATTGCCTGAAAAAGGACTTGCCGGAAATGGGGGGGTCGCCATTATCTTCTGGTCATTTTGCACACAGGAGTGGGAGGGTACAGGTATGCCCCGCACCTATTGGTCCTCCCATCAATCTTTTTGTGCTCCTTTGCACCCCTTTCACCATTTCCGGCTACATAGGAAGCCACGCTGGCCATTTTGTGGCCCTTACTCCAAGAGGCAGGGTTAGCTTAAGCTGGGCAGCTGCACTAGTCAGGCATGGAGGACATAGCTGCAAAGGGGAGGGGGATCTCCTGGAAATATGAAGAAACGAGGGACCTCATAGCGATTTGGGGCGAGGAGACAGTTCAAGCCCAGCTTGTTAAGAACCATCGCAATATCAATGTGTATGCCAACATCGCTGCAAAGCTGAGGGAGATGGGCCACAATAGGAATGCTCAGGAATGCAGAACTAAGGCAAAAGTGCTGAAACGGATTTTCAAGAAAGCTAACCATGAAGCTAGTCTCAGTGGGAGTGGGCCTGTGACCATGCCTTTTTTTCGAGTTAAAAGATATCTTCTCTGGGGATGCCAGTGTTGAGCCAATGCGTCTTACATCAGCAACAGATATAACATTTGTTACCAGTGAAGGGGCCCAGCAGGACACTATTATTCCACCCGGGGAACAAGAGCAAACAGCGGCAGGCTCAGAAGAACTTTTTACACATGGTAAGACCTTTGCGAGTAACATGCTTTTTGGCAAGAAACCCCCCACCCCCCCACCCCCCCACCCCCACCCCGCAGCTGAACACCAGAATGGTTGATTGGAGGGTGGACTCCAGGGAGTGCATGCTAGCCTATTACAATTGCAGAAACACATGCTCATCGATTCAGTCTAGCCTGTAGCACCAACGCACCTGTAGCCATTCCCTCTCCCTTTCAGGTTCAAATAATACTAGCAAGAACATTCTGTGGGCACAAACACAACAGACAGTTGGTTTGTCTACAGATTTTATCAATTATTGACACATCTTCCCAGGGCATAGTGGCCCTCCACTCTCGGCCTTGGCTACTTTTCTGCATGGGTCCTTGCAAGCTACAAAGGAACCACTCTTCAGTGACTATAAAGTTTTCTTTTCTTTTTTTACCCTTTTCACCCCTTAAATTACAGATGCTGCAGTGGGGGAAGAGCAAACCTATGTTCTTAGCCTTACTCCTGTGGAGGCGGACCCGGACGAAACACAGATTGATTCTGCCGAGGTTGGAGCAGCCCAACTCCAGGAGAGGGCACAGCACAACAGCCTTGAAGTGGCTGCCGAGCTGGGACGAAGTAAGCATCCTCAACCTTTAGCCCCAGTGGAACCTAAAGGTAAGACTATTTACACGTTGAATGCTGTACCTCGGGCAACACTAACATGCAGTTCCTGTTTTGGGAAATATGATATACGTGGGGGGGACACCAGTGTCACAGAAATTGCATGTGGAGGAGATGTATCCTATCCGAGGGAACCTTCCCCCCCCCTTTCCTCCTCATCCATCCATTCTCTTCTGGGCCGTGCAACCCCTATTTTCCCCTCCTGTCCTCCCCCTCCCTCTGGGAATAAGGAACAGGAATTTCCTTGTTCCCTCTCTCCACCTCCGTCCTCCACTGACTACCTCCTCCCCTTCCGCTGGTCTACCTGGCAGGGGTGTTGTGGTTATCTATTATGGTCTTCTTCTTCCTTCTTCCTTCTTCTTCCTCCTCCTCCTCCTCCTCCCCCTTGCCGGACCTTCCTCCCCTGCCAGCCCAGCCCCCTTCTCTGATATCTCTGGGGGAATTCCCGGGAGGTTACCCCAGAATGAGGAATGGGAAGAAGAGCGCGGGGCTACAGGACTGAAGGACTGCTGACGTGTGTCCCTGCCTGTATGGTGTGGGTTCCTAATTTCCACAAAGCAAACAGGATCCAAAGTTGTCTCTAGGATAATCACTTGGAGGGCGAAGGAGGCTCCTTGCTTTAAAGGAACAGAACAGCAAACTGTGCAATGTGTTGTTGTGTGTGTACCTCACGGCAGTGACTGTGAGATGGTTTCCCTAATATTTCCTTATCTTACCGCAGACACTAATACCGCGCGCCAGATTGCAACACTAACACCAGCCAAAAGACTTGCCCTCATAAAAAGAAGGCGTGACTGCCCCTCGGCAGAGAAGATGGGTGAAAGGATGATGCAGCAGGCAGCTGACCACTGGAACCTCCTGCTTGGGCAAATGCGGACAAAGGAGGAAAGAGAGAAGGAGAGGGACCAGCGCGAAATGGAACACAGACAAAGAGAGTGGGAGGCAAAAGAGAGGGATAGGGAATCCAGGGACACCTTTTTTGCACGCTTCCTTGAGCAGTCCGACAGGGAGTTTGGGACGATGTCCACCATTTTCCAGGAACAGTCTTCAATTATGAGGGAAATGGTGGGTTGCCTTTCCCAGCCAAATGCTGGAGCAGCACAAGCAGAGAGGATTCCAAAACGAAGGAGGCTTGGAACCCAGTCGAGACTAGGCTGCAGTGCCGTGGGGAACACTGAGGCCACAACTCAGGTAGAAGTAACACCACCAACGGAACAAGCAGGTGCTTCCACACCCATGGAACCTCCTGCTCCTGTTGCCCGGTCATTGGACAACAGGAGGCCTGCCTGTGATCCGACCGTCAAGGCACCACCTGCGGCACAACAGCAGGGTGGCCCTGCTAACAGGCCCATTAGAAGGATAAAAAAACAGATCCCACTTTCACCATAGCTGGTATGTTGAGAGGGAGGTTGTTTTTGATGTTGATGGCAGTGGTGGTGGCGGCGTTTAAAGTTTTCTAGTCCCTGTATAGATATTTGTTTCTTAAGAATAAATTTCTCTGTTGTTCAAGATGGAGTTCTGCTACCTGGGTCTGCCAGCATCACAGGTGTGAGGGCTGCTATATAACTGTACCTGTTTTTAACTGTTGCGGTTGCCGCACAGAATAGATCTGTGTCAACCCCCACTAACAAACACATAATGCCAATTCTTGGACTGGCTTCCCGGACACATACATTCTGCACCACTTGCACACCAGGCAAAGACTAAGTGTTCTAACCGTTTTTCACATCTTTATGGATCCAAAGGTAGGTCTGGAAAAAAAATATAATCAGTGTGGATTTTGAGTTTGCAGTCCAGTAAAACATTTATGCTAAGTATGAATAGTTTAAAACTTATTGTTAAAACTGTAGGTGAGTAGCCCCAAGTGTTCTTCCCTTAAACAAGGAAGGGAATGCAAGGGGAAACATCCCGCCTTGACACCAGGAACCCAACTAACCTCCTCTGACTTCAGGAGCTGAACAGGTTGGGATCTGATCCCTATTTGGATTGGAGACCACCAGATAAAACCAGCAACCTCTTGGTAGGGAGAGAAACTCTGGAGGGCTAAAAACCCTGGAGGTCCACTAGAAAGTCTGGAAAACTAGAAATTATGGCAAAGTCCTGCCACTCAGAGTACTGGGCTAGACAGGCCCATGGCTGACTCAACAGGCAGCTTCTTAAAGCCCCCTGTTCTTGAAAGCTGCACTGGGTCAGGCATGAGTAGTACCTGGCTGGGTAACCACCAAGGAATACCAGGTACTGCAGACTATATTTCAGAGGAAGGCAAAGGCTAGTGGAAATTGCTCCCAGGATATAGCAGCTCATAGGATTTTAACCTGTTTCACATGTCCATGTTTTTTACCTCTTTAAAATCACTATAGAGGGGTTGATGCATCATACTCAAAACATACACAACATAGCTATACCCATATTCATACATAAATGCAAAATGCCTATGCTATACACAAATTGTTGATCTGAATACTGCAAAATTACATTCAGATGTAATGGAATGTCAATGTACCTGTTTTTGCACAGATGTATTCAGCTGAAGGGTATTCCTTCACCTGGAAGGAGAGACGACAGAATGCCACAACTATTCCACTACTGTTACAGTATTTGGGCTTCTAGATAGACAGAGAAGTAAGAAATGTTTTGGTCTTGCTAACTGGATTGCTGTTTCTACTCTACATAGATGTAAATCATACCATGTTCACCGGGGCTTGCAGAGGACGGTGCTCTCTGGAAAAGTTTATGGGATCTGCCCAACTAAAGGCAATAGCAAATATAAGTAGTACTGTTTTGTATAGGATTTCTTTTTAAAGAATGAGCTACCCTGCAAAACATGAAAATTTGAAAATGTAACAAAATGGGTTGTTGGTTTTTTTAGATTGCTGATAGCGATTTATTAAATAAGGAGAGAGGAAGGCAGGAAGAGAATTTTTTTTTAATAGATGTGACAACAAAACCTCAAAAGAGAGCAAAATGTAGGAGCAAAATGTACATTTGGGTGAGGTAGGCAAACGAGGGTCTTAGGGCCACAGTGGCCCTTGAGGCAGTTTTAGCAGCCCCAAACTCCTTGCATCTCCACAAGAAAGGGTGAACTATCTCTATACTGTTTTCAAAATCAGAAGCAAGCTTTGTTCTCCTTCTCTCTCTCTCATTTGTGTCATCCATGTGGCCTGCAGAAGGGGAGAAAAAAAAAGCCCCTGGAATTGCTGAGGTTGCCCAGCCTGAAAGGATCTCCTCTCAAGGCTGTCTCTTACTGCACAGCTGTATGCTCCAGTGCAGCTGTGGGCCCCAGTTTGTCTCTCTCCAGCCTCCAATTTGCTGCTGGATAAACACTCTGTGAGAACATTGTCTGTTTTCCTGTCCACCACAGTTTTTTCTAGCTGGTTTTTTTATTATTATTATTGTGGCCTCCATTGCCCTTGTACATGCTCAGTCTTTTCATTCTTCCTTGGAATCATCTCAGACAAATTTCTTCCTCAGGATCTCCTAAGGCAACTTTTCAGGAAAAAATAAGGTTGAGCTCCAGCACAGCCCTGTCCTCCAACATCTTGACACTCTTCTTTGTCCCTGAACATCTGAAGCCTGACGCAGCACTGCACGACGGTGGCTGGCCCTACCGCTGCTGCGTCAGGGTGATGGCCGACACCCAGGACTCCAGCCTGTCCTATCGCTGGAACAATTCATTCCCTGGAAAACATGCGAGGCATGGGGTGGCAAGCATGAGTGGTTGTTCTAGGCTAACCGGGAACATATTCATCATTAGGTGTATAACGGGTTTGCATGGGAGTATATACTTACAGACGTTGGGTGGTGGGGCTACGGGAAGCCCTTCAAAGGCAGCGCGCAGGGCATTGAAGGCGGCCGTAAGTCCAGCGAACCCCTCCTCCAGCCTGGCCAGGCGCTCCTCGAAACCATGCCCTGGAATCGAAGTAAGGCATTGCACAGAAAGGTAAGCATGGCAGCATTTCAGCATCCGCCTGGTACCAACGCGGGGCCCCCCTCCCCAAAGAGAAGCGGTCGTGTGGGGGAAGCTTGTTTAAAGTGTGCTAGCTAGGAACAGGTGTTTTTATTACTGCTCCGTGCACTCACACACACCTATAGCATGCATAGCCAACAACCACCCTAGCCCCCCCTTGGCATTGCTCGGCTGGCACAGGGGCCCTTGGTGCTCCATCAGCATGGGATGGCCCTGGTGTTGGGCCCTCTCCCTCTCCCTGTGCCACCAGCCAGTCCTGTCCTGCGTAAAGGCAAAGGAAGCAGGTTGGGATCTGCACACGTGCATCACAGCCAGAGATTTAGCTGGGTTTCCCTTCATGTCTTAAAATAGCAGAGATGTACGCAAAGGGCATGCGCGGACAGTCCGAACCTTTTCTGGTGTGCACGTGCATGTCACATTGCCTACAGGGATGCCCCCCTGGTGCTGGGAGCCATTTGACTGCCACAGTATACCTATGCGCTGACCACGGCTTTCCCCGGTGTCCCTTTCCGAACAATGCATTGACAGCTATCCGCACCCGCACCCCAGAAGCAGGTATGAGGAATGCATCTAGCGACATCCATTTGTTGACTCTTACCCTGGACTGGTGGGGCGGCGGCTGCAGGCCCAGGGGGCGGGAGTACAGCATGGGATGGCCCTGGCTGTGGCTCTCCGTCAGGCTGAACTTGTGGGATATCTTGCCCTGCAATGGAGTGAGGGCAATGTACACATCAGAACCACGGGCATTATGTGCCACATCACAACCACGGCAAGTATGTGCCACACGCCTGGGCAACTGCAGTAGTGGCGTTGTGAAGACACAACTGCTCAAGGGGCATTCCCGTAAGGCAAGTGTCAGGGAAACATATGTGCCCATATCGGCATCGCTGCTAACTCAGCAACAGTTAACCCTCCCTGAAAAACAATTTACTTCTGCTTGTTTGAGCACGCCTAAGAACTAGTTGCAGTTGCCAATTGCTACTAACATAACAACGAACCTGGAGGAACTGGACTTCCGCCTGGGCTGCTTCCGCCTCCGGGCGGTAGCAAACCCCCCTCGCTGTCCAAAGACGAGCTGTGGTGTGGTGGCACATCTGGTACCCGCCTGCCCGCCTGCGCGAATGTTTCCTGTTAAGCAATGACAATCATGAGTGTGCAAGTCACAAGAAGAGTTGGGAAGCCTTTAAATAAATAGAATTGTGTAAATGCACCCTACCCTGGGGATGGCGCCTTTCCCAGGATGGCCTTCCAGCTGCATTCCACAGCCCACGCTGGAGGTAGAAGTGTGCCGGCCTCAGGTCCCGTGGAGGGCTCCCATTGTGCCGCTCCATGGCATCATAAAAGGAAGCCTTTAACGACTTAAATTTGGAGCGGCACTGTGCTGGGGTCCTCTGGAACCCAGCTCCCGAGAGGGTGCGTGATGCAGCCCGGTAAAAGTGGATATTCCGCTTATTCCCGAACTGCATCAGCACCCCCGCAGCCCCAGCAACCTCCCCTAGGCGCTGGAGGAGCAGCCTCTCCTCTTCTCCGGCCCAGCGCTGGAGGTGAGGAATCCATCTGGCTGCCATTTCTCCCTCTCCAGAGCGCATTTTCGCTTTCAGGGGAAGTGAAACCCACTCCCAAAGTCCCACAAAGGTCGAGTGGGGCAAGGACCAATTACCAATGCTTAACTCCTTTGATGGACAGGTTTCCAGCAACATTGTTTCCTTAGCAATTCAAGGCTGCTGGCGGCCCCGCGGCTAAAATTGCAATTGCGCATTTGCGCAAGTACACCTAATGGTATCGCCACTGCGATACCAGCCAGCGCCACACAACGCGATCAACGAGGGGCCAAACAACGCGGTCGACGTCCATGTCATGTCAAGGGAGATCTTGCAGACGCAGTCAGGACTCTTGCCCAAAATGGAGGCTAAGGATTGTGTGGCTAAGTATAGACCAACAAACTGGAGTCCTGTGCAGTGCGGGCCAACCTCCAATTTCAGACAGGAACATTATTTTCTGAAAAGGATGCGAAGTGAAACTCCAGAGTGTACCCCAACCAGTGTGCCTGGATCACTTGCTTCTCGGACACCGTTACCCGGACACACAAAGTGCATGAGTGCAGTTCCCCACCCTAGCATCCTCCAAAGCCTGGCTGTGCAGTCATGGGAGGGTATCCCGCCCATGTAGTAGATGCTGTGCCCATATGTAGCTGAAACCTGAAAGCATCATCCGTTACAGACAAATGTGTGGCACAATAAAACAACCCGTTGTTGTTGGTGTACAATCAGCAAATAATGCACCTTAGGATTCATGGTCATTTGAGTCAAAATTACTTGAGCCACAACTGAATTGCTAGCCGGTTCCCCTCCAGTGGTTTCAATGGGGACCATAACCATAAGTATTCCATGCATCAATGTACACAAGGAAATATTTCTTTTTTGTCCAGAAATCTTTATTGTGAACAACCAATAAAGCTGTGGTCAGTGCAACACTAAAACCTGACCATACCTACAAACCACACAGTAAAAGATGACATGGCCACATGCTGAACAATGGGTAATGCTGTGCCAAAAAACTAAAAAACAACCAAAAAAAGAAGAAAAAGCAACCAGCAACCGTGGCAAATTATCGGTTGCGCCTACAGAAAAATGCGACAAAGGCATCCCTGATAGCCTCTCCCTCCCTGGTCTCTTCGGCCTCTGAATGGAATTGAGACCGGTCAATCATGTGCGTAGTGGGCCCTGGAGGACGTTCGGCTAGAATGGCGCCATCAGTCTCCACAATGTTATGAAGAATGACGCAGGCCGTGATGACTGAGTTCACGTTTTCTTCAGCAACCTCCAGATTGGCCATGAGGCACCTCCATCTAGCCTTTAATCTTCCAAAGGCCCTCTCCACCACTGTCCTTGCTCTGGAGTGGCGCCTGTTGTATACTGCCTGGGAGGGAGTCAGGCCACCCTTGAACGGCGGCATAATCCATGGCTTCACAGGGTATGCAGCATCAGCAAGAAGAATGGGCCCGACCTGCACGCCAGCGATTGTAATGGAAGGCCAGCCTGGAACGTAGACCCGTGCACGCATAGCAGTGTACAAAGGCGTACACCAAAATGCGTAACTGTCGTGATTCGAGCCAGCCCAACCCGTTGCAAGGTCAATAAATCTTCCTGTATGATCCACTGTCCCCTGCAGCACCATAGAATACCTTTGCTTCCTGTTTATGAACTGGCCCCCTTGTCCTGGCGGTGCGATGATGTGTATATGGCAGCCGTCCACTGCACCAACAGCCTGGGGGAAGCCAAGTTCCTCGAAGCCAGCCATCACCTATAGCAAGAGTGAAGAAAAGCACAGATACAGTATTAGCAAATAGAAAAATTGTAACGGCAAATATCATGCTGTAGAAACAAAAGGATTCATAATGGGGTCATAAAATCTGTAGGACTGCAGGGCACACATATCCACATCTACATTTTTAAATTTTTAAAAATCACAATTGCGCAATTGCGACAGTACACCTAATGGTATCGCCACTGCGATACCAGCCTACGCCACACAACGCGATCGACGTCCATGTAATGTCAAGGGAGATCTTGCAGACGCAGTCAGGACTCTTGCCCAAAATGGAGGCTAAGGATTGTGTGGCTAAGTATAGACCAACAAACAGGAGTCATGTAAAATCTAAAATGTAAAAGGGGTCATAAAATCTGTAAGACTGCAGGGCACACATATCCACATCTGCATTTTTAAGCTACCCTTACCCTGCCCTAAGCGCCATTTTTCAGCCACGTTATTTGGGGAACAGGAATGTACATGCAGTGGGCTCACCTTTCTGTAGTCCCCCAGATAGACTGTCTTCTTTAGGAGCACCAACTCCATGGCTATGACGACTCTGATTACCGCTTTGCAGGTCGTCGACTTTCCAACTCCAAACATTGTGGCCACGGTGGAATACGAGGATTTGTGGGAGAGGAAATACAGGGCGATGGCAACCTGTTTATCGACAGGAACTGCACGGCGGAGACGAGTGTCTTGCCTGGCGAGGTGGGGTTCCAGCTCCTCCACAATCATGTGGAAAAGGCGCCTGGTCATTCTGAAGTGCTCCATCCACTTCTCGTCTGACCACACTGTTGTTGTAAAGACGCTTCCCCGAGCGGATTCCCATTGCATGAGTAGGCGCAAGAGATCGACTCTGCGCTCATGTCTTCTCCGAAACCACATGCACAGGAGAAGTGTGGATCGGACGTACATGAGCATCGCCCGCAAAACAATAAGAAGAGCAGGAGCCGTGATCCTAGATGGAGGAGCCATGATGCTAGATGCAGGTCACAGGAAGTGGTGGCGGCAGGAAAAGGGGAATGGCGGCGGCAGAAACGCCTATTTCCGCATTTCCGATGTGACGTAGGATCGCATGTGCGTATGATCGACAGCCAAAACCCCGCGATAGCTAAGTGGGAACTTGGGGCACGAAAATCCGAGGAATCGATCCTGCTTCGATTTCTTCGCAAAGCTTCCATAATGGGAACGCAGGATCGCAAGATCGAATTTGCGATCGATCGCAAATGCGATAGCTATAAAGCGGTTTAAACAGCCAGTGGGAATGAGGCCTTAGACTCTTATCTGATAAGAGTTTCTCAATTCACTCCCAGAGTAGAGCAGCACAGTCCAAAGCATCTCAGACCATCTGAAGGAAGAAGTCAAACAATATGTCTTCGACATGGCCAAACAAAAATACTCTCCAAGTGGATATACCAAGGGAGGAAAGGAGCTGGGCTTTGCTTACTGACAGCTTTATTTACAATCTAAGGCCATAATCTCAGCAGCACTCTCCCATCATAGTGCTTATTGAAAGGGATTATATAAAATCATTGAAATTATATAAAACATAACTTCCTGCAGGATCTTTTTATTCATTTGCTATAGCGGTAAATATGGTGAAACATTGTGGTTATTATTGTCTGTGTTTTTTCTTCTTGTTGTTAATTTCCTTTCATGTAACCTATAGTAATCTTTTGTTAGTTATTATTCTGCACACTAATTGTGTGTTATTCTTGTTAGTTGTTATTCTGCATTTTAATGAGTTTGTGTTTTTAGCTAGTGAAACTTGGGGGCTGTACAGACTGGACAAAAGGGCCAGTGTTGGGATGGAGTGGGGGCATGGTGGCCAAACGTTACATGCTCAGACTCTGCCCCCAAGCCACCATCACACTGCTTGCCCAAGCAGACAGTGGGCAGCATTGTGATGCTCTGGTAACACGGCAACTACACACTGCACACCAAAATGAGCACAAAAAAGTGCCACCACAGCAGCAAGAGTGGCTTTTTTCAGTTCCTAAAAGGAGCAAGAAAATGATATAACAGTCTCAGGAGACAGGCAGCAGGGGTTAAGAGGGCTAGGCATGCAACTATGGAAGATAGGGAGTGAGAGACTAAATCTATTAGTAGAAATTTTTCATTACCAGCCCAGATTATGGAGTTTATCACATTGTTTTAAAAAAGCGACTTACCCCTCCCGGGATAGAGTCGCTTGTGGGATGCAGCTGGGTGTTACTGCATGGAAAATGCTGCCAATTCTGCCATGCGACTGCATCTCGCCTAAATCCCAGCTCCCAGCTGCACTCAGCTGGCCAATTTGCAAAGTCAGGAGCTTCCTGGTTTTGAAAAGCAGTGGGCTAAGAATGGCTGGGAGCAAGAATTTAGTCAGGCGGCAGCATCAGAGGCATTTTCCATGGGATAACACCCAGCTGCAACCCACAAGCAATTCTATCTCAGAGCGGCATCACAACATTAAAAATAGTATAGTTAAAAAAATAGAAAAAATACATTAAAAAGGAATTAAATTATTACAGTATGAAAACAGTTATTAAAAAAATAAAACACATTTTAAAAAGATAAACAATATATATGAAAAACTGTATCAAATTTATAAATCTACTTCATCTACACAGGAGGCAAACAGCTGGAGGAATGTCACACAGAGAAGCAGAGAAATCAGGGATAGCTGTAGGAGCTTGCAGCTACAGAATCGTTTCGAAGCCCTTTCACTTATCAAGGAGGATCAGGAAGAGCAGCACGGACAGACTTCAGGGACACAGCAGGAGAGCCTGGGAGTTCCATCGCAGGAAAGAGTTGCTGCTAAGCCTCAGAGGAGGCGCGTGGTGGTGGTGGGGGACTCCTTGCTGAGGGGTACAGAAGCAGTGATTTGTGGGCCCGACAAGATGTCTCGTGAGGTGTGTTGTCTCTCTGGGGCAAAGATCCGTGATGTTACGGAGAGGCTGACAAGACTGGTCAAATCTACTGACAAATACCCCTTCCTTTTGGTCCACGTGGGAACGAATGACACAGCAAGACACAGCCTTCAGAATATCAGAAGGGATTACGAGGCTCTGGGGAAGAAGCTGAAGGAAATGGACGCACAGATTGTCATCTACGCACAGTAGAAGGGCATGGTCCAGGAAGAGAGAGGAAAATAGCAGATATCAACAACTGGCTCCGCAGATGGTGTCGCCGAGAACAATTTGGATTCTTGGATCATGGGCTGCGGTTCCATGAGGAGGGACTTCTAGCAAGGGATGGGCTACATCTCACGCCAGTTGGAAGAAACGTTTTTGCCAACAGTCTGAAGAATCTGATCAGGAGGGCTTTAAACTAAGTGATCTGGGGAAGGGAGACAGCAGTCTGGAAGGCAAAACGGCTAGAAAAAATAGTCAAACTGACATAGAG